>JBBPCS010000283.1:2798883-2810065 GCA_037974645.1 Hollardia meadi
TGTGTGTGTGTGTGTGTGAGAGAGAGAGAGAGAGAGAGAGAGAGAGAGAGAGAGAGAGAGAGAGAGAGAGAGAGAGCAATGAAGAGATGAGGGAGGGACATTAGACTTCTGACGGCACTAAGAGAGCCAAAGCTTTATTGGCTAAAATATTTTTTTAATAGCAAACAATGTTGAGATTTTTGTTGTTGCTCTTGATAATGTTTAAGGCTTAAGAGAGGATTTTAAAACACAGTACATTGCCCTCTGTGACTGCGAGCCCATTTCAGACCATTGACCTCTCCTGCTCCCAGAGGGCCGAGGCCTACGTGCCGCAGTCAAAGCCACTTAAAGGGTTTTAGAGCCTGTATGTTTGTCTGGTCGATGCGAGGCTCTGGGGGATGGAGGTGTCACCCTCTGTCAATCATTCGCTTGTTGCAGGCAGGAAACTCGGGCGATGCTCAGGGCCAAGTTCAAAGCATTAGGACCTGCACTGCATGTCGGACACTCCTGCGTTCAGACCGAGAAGGAAATTGCTCGAGGATTTATCCAGATCATGTTTGAAAAGTCATTTTCAAAGTCATCTACTGTTCTTTATGATGTTATGAGTGCACATGTGGGCTACTGCTCTCCTAACACACATAGAAAACGGAAGGCCAAGAAGACCAAAAACCTTCAGAGCCTTCCCACAATATTCTAAGTGAGTAGGTTTTACGAGACAGGTCATTTGATTTACTTCTACCTAAAGAGATAGGACCTGTTCTAAAGACTGCACGAAGGTTGATTAAACATTGATACGTTTTCTCACATATTTATCAAGATCAAAATCCTGCCCTCACCACACAAAAATGCGCACCGTGTCTTAGTGCCGTATTACGGAAGAGGAATAGGGCCACATGTGAAACAGTTATTTCAGTTCTGACTTTCTTCTCAGAATTCTGACTTTTTTCTCCGAAATTTTTTTTGTACATGAACCAGTACAGTAGGAGGACTCTAGCTCAATGTCTCCTGCAAATAACTCGTCTAAACAAACCTTGGACATTCACTTTCACTATCTATATTCTTTCTTTGCGTAAAAACACTGTGTCCGATTGTCCCAGTGATGTACGTGTTTATTTAAACCAATCTTAACACGTCATCTTGAAAGATGTCTCAATTCCGAAAAATGCATCTCGAGGACAGAGGAGTGAGGAGAGAGGAGGCTCGCCAGCTGGAATATACAAACCAGAGGCAGGAGCAGGACTCTACAAATGTTCCTTTTATATTTATAAGTTGTATCATTTATTTAAGATGATCAAATGTGCGATTAAACTTTCTGCTCTTTACCGTTCAGCACCTCGTAAGGCGCTGTTCTAATTACATTCCTTAATGACGTTTGACCTTGATATTACTTGTGTCACGTTATGCCATGTTGTGAATTGAATTTAAAGTAAATATATAAGCTGTCATGAACATGTTTATGCTCATGATAATCATACAGTGGTAGGCTATAACAAAACAATGGACAGATGATGCCACAGCTGTGCAACACATCATATCTAATTGCTGTCAATTTAGAATGACGGCTCCGAAGTGAGGACGTCTCATTTGGTTAAATGCCTGTTGCCGCAACTCGTCTTTCCTCGTGTCTCTTCATCGCCTCCTCCAATCGCGTCTCAAAGATGTGAGGAGAGGAATCGAGGATCTGCAAACTGAGATGTGAGAAGAGGGGTGTACTTACGCTGCCCCGCTGTTCAGCGTGGTGGAGATATCGCACATTTAAATCATTTTCCAAATCTACAAGAATACATCCATATCATCCATCAACCTTAGTCTGCTAGCTTGATCACAATCTCATCTGCTGATACTGGTAACTATTTTTGTACCTCATCCACTTTTAAAGAGATGTTTTCCTTTAGTACAGACAACAAAACACACCTCAGTGGTCATTCGTCTCTCTCATTTTGCTGTAGTTTCATTTACTTTCAGTTCTGTGTGTAAAATTACAGTGTTAGCTCAACAAAAAGAAACAGCTTTTACAGTAAAGATTACATCATATATAAAACCCCTTGTTCACCTGGCCACAATCATTTAATATATAAAATGTCAAAAAAAAAAAGTGAAACAATTCTCATCACAATTTTCCAGAGCCAAAACAGACGTCTTCAAGTTGCTTTTTGTCCAACCAAAGAAGAGAAAGAAAATCCTTGTGGTTAACAACGTGGAACCAGCAAATTTTTAGCTTGAAAAAATGTCTGAAATGATTAATCAATAATCAAAGTAGTTGGCAACCAATTTTCTTTCATTTGACTAAATTGAAGATTACTATGCATGCAGGGAATAATAATCCACAAAAGATAGGTTTGCAGTATATTTTTAAGTCTATTAAATCAATACTCACACTGATGTGAAGCGACCATTTCTTTCACCCAGGACATACTGCCTACCTCGACCTGTGACTGACGGCTACCTCGCTTGAACTGCTGCCGCGCACACGTATGTAGGGGTTCACACAGAAGGGTGGCTGCTGAGATTGCCTTTGATTATGGCCATGAATAATGATGATGATGTGATTATTGTTCACCCTTGTTCAGAGTGAGAGTGCCTTTCCTGATGTCTATACTGTCACCAGCAGTTTTGTCTGTGACACACACACGTAGACATCGAAACTGTAGTGAAAGGTGTAGAAACATGTCCGTCATTATCAACAGATCATTTTCACTATCTTGTTTTTGCCAAGAACCACACAATCACACAGAAAGAATAGGTGACATGCCGAATCTCACACACTAACCCTGTCTTCCATTATGAGTGGATGAGCTTCTGTAGCTAGCAGTAGTGACAGTGTTTTGTACAGGTCTGATGGTGCAGAGCATGGCTGGGCGTCTCAAAAGGTCCAGTTGATGGGGCCGCCTCAAATCTGCTTTAGGGCCTACTTATATCAACACATGTGCATGCTCTGTGCCTCCAACATAAACACATGGACGTCTTTGCTATTATCGACATCATCCTCTTTCTCGTAGGCGGTGGTGCCTCCCTTACTGACGCTAGCTAGCTCTTGGCTAGTAATGTTACCTCGAGGCTATCGTTGGCGTCTTCAGTCTGGTTGAGAGCAGCTTTCTGAGCTGGACATTATTACTTGGGTCTAAAGCCGTCTTAGCGACTGTTAGATCAGTATAATTTCTCAGGTCATGTAGCTCATGGTGCACTTTTGGCATATTTACTTTGCAAACCCAAAAAAAAAGAAAAGAAAAAGAAAAATCCCCATTTCCCCCCTTATGGAAGGCACTGGTGCAGAATGAACAGGCCCTTTAGTTTATACTGTAAGTGTGTGTTTCCCAACAGTTTGCAATCGGATAAAAAAACTATCCCCGACAGACAAGAGGAAATATTTAAGTCTTATGGAAACGAGATTCAATGCTTTCTTTTAAGACCTGCAGATACCCTGGTTTGACTGTCGATCCCCCTTTTTCTGTTGACTGTAAATGAGTTCAGTATTTGTGTACACTCAGAAGTTGTTGGATTTCAATGTGGTGATATGGTGTTTCTAGTTATTTCAGATTTACTGAATTCCTTTAGTATCATTTCATTTGCCCTTCAGCTTCAACTTCATCTGCAATGGTCATCAAGAACAAAAAGGAGTTTGACTCTTTGAGAAAGAAAATGAATAGTTGACCAGTAGTCTGGTCCTTATATTTTAACTGGTGTGCTGCTGCAGAGGCTCGTTAACTAGAACCAGCAACTAGAAACCTCACTTCAATACAGTCTGAATTAGAACAATCACCACGTCTTTTAAAAGTTTGTCTTTTTTACGCAAACTAACCCGTTTTTGTTGACTTCTGGAGCCTCATATTCAGCTGAACATTACAATGTTTTTTTGTATAGAATGACGACATTGGACATGTTGTTTACCATCTCATTAAGACAGGATATTTTCATGGTGAGTATGTACAGGAATAGGGTTGGGTAAAAGATTTTGCCATTCTACGTGTATCTCTAAGTGTACTGGCTATTATGGGGAACATTGCAAATCCAAGAGCAGAACTGCTTTATGGAAACATAGGATTTTTATATGATTTTTGCAATAATGTGACAATGTGGGCCTACGGTATTGAATTCGCTGGATTCATTGAAAACAGATATCCCTGTGTTTTTTATTGAAAAGATTTTACATAAATGTCACTGTAACACATTAGATAAAAATATCACAATATAAAATTACATAGACTTTGATAGAGTATTTTATATGGCTCACCTCTACACAGGAGGAACAATTACAGCTACGACTAACTCTTTTAATCTTCATTTAGGCATGTAAGTATTTTAATAATATAAAACAGGTTTGAAAAAATGTGATTCATCCCTTTAAAATAGCACATTGTGTTACTGTCATGGAGAGTTTGGGAAATTAACACAAAAAGGGTGTTTACTTGAGCTTTTCCTGCTCTTACAGCAACAATTGTTAGATTTTATTTTAAGTATAACATGAAAAACCTTCTTTTACTGAAGTTAATATCCAGAAAAGTACAAATATGAATTCACAGCAGTAACAACCTTGTGCATCAGAGCATTGGAACAAAGAGACTAGTAGTCTGCTGTCTGTTGTACTGTGTGTCTCAGCCTGCCTGTTTGCACCTAATATGGTTTGTGAGCCTGCAGAACCTCTTACTATAATATCAGCCGTTTCAACATGTCACCAAGACCAAACACCTGGACACACAGAACAAGAAGACTCTGATCCTGAGGTGTGACAAGATGTCATGGCTACAAAAACTGCTTGTGCTTCCTCTGAAATCATTGACGGAGGAGTCACAGAGTGGAGCCGAGTGCATACAGCAGCTTTTGTTTGCAGGAAGGCAGAACAGGCTTTGCCATAACCTGCATAAGATGGAGGCTATCCCACGAATATCTGTGGTAGTTTTAAACCAACATTGCTTAACGTTAACACAAGGTTATAATATTTATCTGGATTACCCAAAAGCAGGCCTTCCTTTCTGGTTATTTTATCATGTACGTGGCATGGCTCTGCGCATGCTGAAGAGCCCATCTGGGTTCCACACGCTGTACTTTTTTTCTAAATAGAATGAAGGAAACAATTAGAAGGGACATTCTGCATTGTTGCGAGTAATTCACGCACTTGTACAAGAACGTAGCCTATGTTTGTGTACTGATTGCTTTGTTATTTCATCCAAATAGGGTTTAAGAAAATTTTCTATACCACAATATAGTGATAAAAACAAATTACATTCGCCCACACCAACTGGACAATATATTTGACCAAATATTTATCTATATTTAGTGATATAATATGTAAAAAAAAAAGTTTATTTATGGTTTTAGAGACATTTTCACACAAGATGATTTTAAAAAAGGAAAACATTGATATCACGGATATGACGACCAGGCCATCGCTGTCCTCCTCTACAACAGCCTGATTTTACAACTATATGCAATTATAAGAAATACAGAAACAGAATTGACAGAATATTAATTTGCAGCCATTTTGATAGCTAATTCTTTTAAATAATTTTTAAAGCATTAAAATTCACTGCAGTAAATATGAGGATTTTTTTGCTTTTCTATATATTTTTGTCATATGAAGGGTTCATATACACATATATATATACATATATATGTATAAATTCTAAAATCTATTTTGTGCAGAATATCGATCAAACTGGTGTTGGTTTATTCATTTTAAGAATGGTGTTTATCTGTTTTTTTGCAAATGAGCTCTTCAAATATGATCAAGGTTTTTGATCAAACTAAACATGCAACTTGACGTCACCTTGAGCTCTGTGAAACACTTTCTTTTTTTCCAATTCATAGACTTATAGACATAGATCATCTAGAATGAAAATAATCATTAGTTGCAGCCTTAATGAGTGAAATACCAGCTGTTGTTAATCTGATATCACGATATTGATATTACATTGATATAGTATCCGCCCCCGGCTCTGAACAGGCCTGCGTAAACACTCATGGCACAAACAGGCACACTGACTCTTTGTGTCTGACTGATGCAAAGAGACATAATAGGAACCTGTGTGAGATAGTCCGAACAGAAAAGAGACAACATGGTGCATTTTACAAGTCAAATGACAGAAAATCCATCAAACTGTGTGTGTGTGTCTGAGATCAGTTCAAATCAGTCATCCTTTTCATCTCTCCTAAATCTACCGTGTGCTATTAGTACGCACATGAAATAATAGAAAACTTTTAAATACACACACACACACACACACACACACACACACACACACACACACACACACACACTCAAGGTTATAGAAATTCAGCCTGACAGAAGAGACTTGTCAGCCACTGTTTCTTTCTCCTCTCCTCCCTTGGCTCCTCCATCCTTCCCTCATTCATCGTTCTCCTCTGCATCTCTCTCCATTTCTTTTCCTCACGGTCCCTCCTCCTCCTGCCTGCCTAGCCTCCTCCACTGACCCAGTCCTCTCATCCCCTCTCTGAAATATTGATAATGGACTCTCACTCTCTTCCTCTTAGTCCTCACGCTCCCATCTGTGGTGAATCAGCAAACCAAACCAGCAAACATTCAAACCAAAACCCTGCATTTATTGTGTGTGTGTGTGTTTGTGTGTGTGTGTGTGTTTACACCACTTTTCACTGCAGCACAGCAGACACTGCAATGAAGGGTGTGTGACAGTGAACAGAATCCACACAGACCCCTCTGGTTGGGGGCCAACGTGGGACGTGATGCCACTTTCTACCTGCACTCCTCTGAGGCACAGAGGAGGCTAATCACGTGGCCATTAATATTTCACATGCACTCATGCCTCACACTCCTGTACTACTGACCCAGCTTTAATGGCAGCCAGAAGTATGAGGCCCAGCACAGCAGCACATCAGATCCCTGTCCCTCACTGATGAAATGGCCCTTGACAGCAACTGACAGCAGCAGCAGCAGCAGCAGCAAAGAAAGGGAAAGGGAGGGAGAGAGAGAGAGAGAGAGAGAGGGAGGGAGAGAGAGAGAGAGAGGGAGAGAGAGAGAGAGAGAGAGAGAGGAGGGGCGGGGTGCATCCTCATAGCCTATATCCATATCTTACCGTCAATCCTCCGGTTTCCCTCCTCCTCGTCCTCCTCGCTCACTGCGTCTCCCGCATCCCGTCTCTCCGCGCTCTCACGTTCCCACTCCCTTTCTCCCGCTCCGCTCCGCCCGATGCATGAAACAAATAAAATATTCAGTGGTGGATAATTGTGGTGGGCGATACCTGCTGGGCTATACGGCAGTCATTAGCACGATGTGTCCAACAACAACTGGGCGTCCTCCCCCCTGTGATCAGTGTACTGCGCGGGGCTCTGCTCTGCTGGACCTCACACCCTCCCCTCCGTCCTGTCGAGGCTCGATGTCTTTCCCGCTGTGCTGTGTGACTGTGCGTCACGTTGGTATCATAATTCCCACGGGTTTCATGCCCACAGATGGTGCGGGCTAGAGGCCGCGTAGCGCCGATGGATGAATGGAGGCAAATACGCGGCGTTCACGCGCGAAAACAATAATTAGGCGCAAATTAACGCACTGACGCGGGCTGCTCCGTGTCAGTCCGTCGATTACTACAGCGCATCAAGCCCAGGTGTCGTTTGTCATCGTTGATCACGTGCTTCCAATATTACATCCTTGCATCTAATGGAAAATAACGTCGACGTGATAACAGCTGCTTTGCATATCCTTGAAGAATCGTGATGAGGCGCAACAGCACATCAGGACGGACATGGGGATGTCAGGCTTTAAAAAAAAACAAAAAACAACTAAAACGCAGGAATCGTGTTATAAAATGATGCTGTAAAAATAAAAACAAAAAAGACAGCAGCTGCACGACCAGGAGAGATAAGGTTTTGTTGTTTTTTGTTGGGTTTTTTTGCTCCGAGCCTCGCCTTGCATTCGTTCTTCTCTTCTTCTTCTCTCTCTCCATCCGCTTGTCCGCTTGTTGCGCGTTCTGCACTCGAGAGCGCGCAACGCGTGTGTGCCTGCGCGCGCGCGCGCGTGAGTACGTGTGCAGAGACAGAGAGAGAGACAGGGAGAGAGGAGGCTTCGACTATATTATCAAGGTTTTGTTTGAGTGAGCAACAATAAGCTGCTGTGTAGGCAAAAGGAAAAGAATAAACAGCGGCTCATGTTTATTTCGGCCGCTTTGTCTTTTTGCAGCTGTGACCAGTTAGAATTCAGGTTGAGAATCTACGCTTCTCCAATGACATTCAGCTTTTGTGTTGGCCTGTGCAGCACAGTGCACATCCCTGCAAGCACAGGCATTTGCAGTATTTCCATTAACCTTTAGAGGAGCTTTGTTTAGAGCAGCTCTGAGAGGAAACGTTGCCAATTTGTCAATCTGTCCGTAACACCGGAGGCTTTGAAATACATCATCATGTAACTTGCCATTTATAAAGCACATCAAGCCTATGCCAATCAACCAGTCACACCTTGGTGACACCTGATGACATCCTGGTTTCATCATCTGTCTCTGCAGACGCACTTTTACCCCATCCACTCCTGCCATTACTGCCATTTACTCCGATAATGCAAAAAAAAAAGGCACTCCACTTCTTGTCGTATTTGCATTTTAGGAGTAATGGCAGGATATACTGTACTTAAGGCTCGGCTCACTCAGAGGATAGAAGAAGGATGAAAACCAGGAAAATCAGGAACTGCTGCAAATGAAGATGGGGACCGATCAGATAAAAGCCCACGTCTATGCAGTTTACATGTGCGAGGAAGTGTGCAAAGGCTAAACATGGTCCTCCGTGTGAAAGCATCTAAGGAAATCACTGATTAAGCTGTGTAGAAAAGCCAGTTTCTCCATAATTTTCCTTGACGCCCTTTGAATAGCTCTGATTGCCTCTTGTGCATTTTATAAAGTGGAGCCAGACTTCATAAACACTCAGAGTCACTAACATTATTATTTCAATGGCGCTGAATTATTCATTGATTTCAGATTATGCATGCCGTGTTTTGATTGGATCACACAAATGATCATATAAGAAAATAAAAAACTAAAAAAAAGGGGAAAAAAAGTGGGTTGCATTTTAGAACTGTGAAAATGGTTACAATAATCTCCTGGGTGTCATAAAACAAGCCATAATGGCAAGACTTGGCTCAGACATAACCTTGGCTTGATTGTGTACTTGGCAGCGTTCAAAGGCATTAAAAGACAGCTTATTCTGAGCTGAGGTCAGCACTGGTTAGCACTATTTAGAATTCCTTTGGATAGTGTTTTACATAACTTTTTATTGGTTGTTGGCATATCCACACCCACTTATACTGGAGCTACTGTATGTTTGTGGCAAGATATAGAAAAGCAAAGCTAGTCATATCAGGTAGACATTTTCACTTCTTGGATGGGATGAGAAATGTCTGTATTTTCTGATATTCAGCTGTGAAATGGTTTGTTTGGCTAAAAAGCTGTGTTACATCAGCAGCATCAGTAGAAAACCGTGTCAACGCTTTCACAACTCATGAAACTTTTGAGAAAATCCAGCGTCTTGTCCTCATGGTCCCCATCAAAATGGTATACCTCCTCCTCCTTTGTCTGCCTTCGTATCTTCATCTCCACCTCCACCCCAGCGCTTCTTCTTCTTCCTTTTCTTCTTCTCATCCTCCACCTTGTACT
Source organism: Hollardia meadi (assembly GCA_037974645.1). Lineage (NCBI taxonomy): Eukaryota > Metazoa > Chordata > Actinopteri > Tetraodontiformes > Triacanthodidae > Hollardia > Hollardia meadi. The sequence continues at coordinate 2,808,468 of JBBPCS010000283.1, forward strand.
TCAGTCTCCTCACAGGGTCACTCAAGCTGCGCATGGACTTCTGCTCAAAGTCGTCACTGATCATGAAGTTCCTGTCGATGAGCTCTGCTGCTTCCTGCCAGTTGCCGTAGCAGCCCGGGCCCAGGCCGAGGATCTCCTCCACTGCGTTCGGGATGAGGATGGAGCAGTCAGGACGCAGCACCACCACTGTGGGCAGCTCCTCCACATTAAACATGGCCTCCAGCTCCCTGTGGACACACACACACACACTTTCATGTACAAATTGGCATGGCGCTAATGCATTTACACAGCTAGGTGTATTTACATTAGAATCATCCAGCAGTGGGTTGTGCACACAACTAACTGGACAATCCTACACACCTCCTGTAGGGGTCCTCATAGGGCAGGAACAGGCACCTCTTGGGCAGCTCTTTGAGGAAGCTGTCTTGCTCTTCCTCTGACTGGTCCAAACTGACAGATGAAAGAAAAAAAAAGAAAGACCACAGGATGGACTCTGAATATCACCCCATCTGAGGATATTGTACTGCTCCTCATTGCCAAGAAATACAATGGGATTAATCTATACAGTGATATATAATATGTACCAGGTAACACAAATACACTGAACATGTGCACACAGAACCTGCACAAAGAAAGGTTTAAATTTATGTAGGGCTACGACAGTTGACTGCAGTTTAAGTGTGGTGTTTTTGTGTGTGTGCGTGTGTGCGTTGTACCCAATGTAGAGGAGCACCAGCTGAGCTGAGCGATCCACACAGGATTCATCTGTCAACTGTTTGAAGAAGGTGGTGAGCGTAGGAGCGAAATGCTGGCAGCTCTCACATGCAGCAGATCCAAAGAAGAGCATCAGGATGCGGTTCTGCAAGCGCATGACAATCTCACGTTCTGTGTCCAGCTCATCCTGGTCGTTGTTGTTCTTCACCAGGACCCGGTCAATGAACAGATCCACCATGATGAAGTGGGACAGGAAGGAAGGCTGAGGCTTCCAGGGAGAGATGAAGATAAAGATGTTTATATACATTGACACAAATATCAACAGAAATGCTCACCATAGTATGTAGTGAAAGGAAATATAGGCAGATACTTAGGTTAGCAGATACAAAGGTTTATCTTGTATGCTGTGCGATTTGATGACTTTGCCCCATAACTTAGTGTAGACTATTCCACTCATTCAGACTTACAAAGCTCTCATGAGCCCGTCGTGCTGGCAGTTAAATCGGATAATCCTCACAGTTGCTTACCTCTTACAAATATTATCTCCTTGAGGCCACAGATCCGAAAAGAAAACAGCCTCCAAAATATTGCCCTCTTTTTTTTTTCTTGTCAACTCTTCCTGGGTCGTACTTGAACCAGTTACCAGCCTGTCAGTTCATATCACATTCAGTCATTGACTGTGTCTCCTTCATCTTGATGGCAGTAGCTGCTCACTCCTTCTCCCTTTGTGTCTCTGTGCTCCGCCTCCCTTCCTCTGTCTGGGAGGTGCTGAAAGACAATTTGATAGAGGGACAAGGGACATGAGGTGCTCTCAGTGTGTGTGTGTGTGTGTGTGTGTGTGTGTGTGTGTGTGTGTGTGTGTGTGTGTGTGTGTGTGTGTGTGT
>JBBPCS010000283.1:2810165-2821923 GCA_037974645.1 Hollardia meadi
GTGTGTGTGTGTGTGTGTGTGTGTGTGTGTGTGTGTGTGTGTGTGTGTGTGTGTGTGTGTGTGTGTGTGTGAAGGCAGTTACTGAGCAAGAAAGCGCAGAAATTACAGAATGAGAGTTGTGCTTAAAAAAAATAAAAAGACCTTAATGAAGTGAGCCACAGTCAGACCTTTATTATTCAGTAACTAATGGAGGAGCAGAACCACAGAGAATATCTGGTTAGTGATAGTCTGATTCGCTCTATGGGGAACAGCACAATATGGCCTGTGAAGCCACAGCAGAGATTTACAATCACATTCTGTGTCAGCAGAATAGAGAATTTATTGCTTTTGCAGATCAATACAATTTATATTTACCTACAGGTATTCAACAATTTAATAAAGATGATCTCAAGGGGCACAGTTTGCAAATAGCAAAATAATGCTTAAATAAATAAAATCACATATAGCCTACTGCACATAACAGTGCTTGATGAAAACAACAGGTGGTGCCAGCGCCTAAGTTTATTGGTTTAAAGCTCTTTTTGTGGACACCTGGGGACATAAGAACTCCACAAAAAGCTGGATATAAAATAAAGGAACATTAGTTAAACCTTGAAGTTGTGTTTCTGGCCACCCGTGAATGTAAATACAATATTTACCCTGCTTTTAGACCTACTTTTGTCTCTGCAAATGTTTTTTTTAAAAAAGTGTCTCTAGTAGTAAGATGTTAAGCTATCTTCCCCAGCTAGTTGATACATTTGTTTGCCATTTGTTGTTGGTACTGGAAATGTGGTGGGTGTGAATTAAAGCAACATTATATAAGAATTGGTATTTTGTGCCATTTTTTGTGCCCCTAGTTTCTGAATGCAACACCACCATCGTAAATTCAAATCCCAGGTTTCTGTAATATTATCAGATGTAATGTATGTGTAGCAAAAGCATGATAATAATGTGATGTCTTGAAGTAAACATGCATGCTAAGACAATACTAAGACCTGGATATTACACGTTACCAGCAAAACCTCTCTCAACTTTGCTGACTTGGCTTATGATCGTAAACTAGCTACTTTTGCAACTTTGCCAACACAGTTAAACATCAAGCAAGAGGAGCAACACAATCCAGCTAACAGTCCAGCTCAGCATCTGTCTTGCAGTCTTTTGCTATTTTCACCTTCTTACGTTAACGTCCTCTTCACCTCTGCTGCTGCTGTTGCCCATTCCTACTTCGCTCCCCGACCGTCCCAAGCTACAGTGATAGAGTTGTAGAAACACAGTTCCAAGCTGTGCTGCTTGCATAGCTAACTGCGCTAACTAGCTAACGGCAGCTACAGTTAGCGGATACTTTAGCAACAAGTAAAGCTCCCCGTACATCAGGAAATTCTGTAAATCGAGAATTGAGGTAGAGCAACATTTTTTTTTCATTAAATATGATATAGTTGATGCTGTGTGACATAGTGCCATAAGGTGTTATACCAATGACTGTATATAAAGATGGACGACATGAGAGCTCCTCAAAAGTGAAGCCAAAACATCTCGATCGCCCCCTGGTGGTGGGCTGCAATATCGGTCATAAACTCCTCCCCCTCAATAATATCAAGTAGGACATGAGCAAAACTAAAAACTCAAACCTTAAATAAATTGTTCCCAAAAATGGTTTCTGTCGTTTAAGGTAGTTCTTATCACGCTGATGTATGTTCAAGTGTTCGTTTTTCTGATCAATTTGGTGAAATGTCATGATTGACAGCTGAGCCCTGCTCGCGATTGGGCGGGCAGGTGTATGGGCAGGAACTCGAGACCGTGGCTCCTTGGCTCCACTGCTCTACTGCACAGACACTGGCTACAAATGCGCAAGATGGCAACGCTCGCATCCGGGATATTTTAGCTTGATTTTTGTACAATGTGAGGAAGTGGAGACACGTCGTCCATCTTTATTTAAGTCAATGGGTGTTACACACTTCTCCTGGGAGATCCGCGCCCACCCAAGTTATATATGCAATATACAGTTAATCTGGGTGCAGAGTGGGACTGACAGAGAGACCATTCACCTTATTACAAATCAGTGTACAATGATTTTGAAGCTGTTATTGTAAGGTAAAATAGTTTTTTACCTTACAATAACAGCTTTAAATGACCTGAAAAAAGGTAAGGTGAAAGAGGTGCAAAAAAAGAGTTGCACAGTTGGGTTTGTCTAAAGTAACCCTCTTCATTTGATCAAATGTTATAATTTGCACTTATGTTTTAGAATCTAAATGTATTTTTGTCATAAAGATTTGGAAATATTTTTTCACTGATCTTTCTTTGTGTGGCCTGTCCTCTTCCAGGTCTCCCTGGTGGAGAGGAGGGCATATGGCTGAGGTCCCACTTGGCAACACCTTAAGATGCTCAGTTGTCCTCCTGGATCCACATTCTTCACATACGTTTTATTACCTACATGTATCAGAAATTTTGTCAGAATTTGTGTACTGTGATTTTGTTGGTCTGTGCTTTACAGGCAACATTTACTGTCCATCCTGGGAGAGGGATCCTTCTTCTGTGGCTCTTCGCAAGGTTTTTCTTTTTGTTGTTTCTTGGGGTCTTTCTTCACCCAAATCGAGGGTCTAAGGAGTGTTGTGTGCTGTACCGATTGTAAAGCCCCCTGAAACAAATTGTGATTTTGGGCTATATAACTGCTTGCGGACCGTTGGATTTTTACTTAATTACATCAAGTACGAGTGTTAAGTGTTTTCTTTCCAAAAAAAAAAAAAAAAAAAAAAACTTCCCATACTTAGTTAACTTAAGTCACTAGTTCAGAAAGTAATAAAACTGGATTTGCTCAAAATTTTAATTTATTAATAATAATAAACATTTAGCATGCTAGCTGGTTAGCATGCTAACGCAGTAGATATCTCTCCAACACAATAGGCTACATACAGTAGGCATCTTTGACATAACTTTAACACTGTTGTTTCTTCATATTCTGTTGATAATGTTAGTTTATGTTTTTAACTTAAATTCTGGCCATATGTGTTACAAGTTGCACCTTTAAAGAGCCTGTTAAGAGGCTGAAGTATCAGCAACAAATAATTATGTAGTCTATGAGGCTGGACATAAGACAATCAACACAGAAGGCTTTGCCTTTTATATGTGTGTGGGAGCCAAGTTAAGTTCATATACTGTATGTTTAGATCAATAAATAAGCACAGTATGTGTTTTGTTTTTTTCTCTTCATCTTTTCCTCCATGCTCCTTTATTTCCCTCCTTTTTCTTTGTATCCCACGTTCCATCTTTGTCGTCATCCTCTTCATTTCCAGTTTTACCCCTCCCCCATAACTTCCACCATCTCTTTTTCCTCTTGTCGTCCTCCGTCTTGTACTTGAGTCTCCTCACAGGGTCAGTGGCGCTACGCAGATTTAGGTTGTCAAACTCCTCGTTGAGCATGAAGCTCCTCTCAATGAGCTCTGCCGATTCCTGCCAATCTTGGAAACAGTCGGAACCGAAACGACAGATGTCCTGCACAACATTTGGAGAGAGGACGGAGCCGTCAGGACGAAGGACCACTACTGTTGGAACGTCCTTCACCTTAAACATGGCCTGCAGTTCTCTGAAAAACAGAAAAACACACATGTATGGCACATTGATTCTATATCTCACTGATTTGGCAATGCTATTTGACCTGTTTTTTTCATTTGATTTTTCAGTGTGCTTTGATGTATGTATATCCCCATACAGCTTTAGAAACATGCACTCAAACAGGCTAAACATTGTACAAATATATTAAGAAAGTACACAGATTCTCCTTTCTCCATCCACCTACTTCCTGTATGGATCCTCAAAGGCCAAAAACAGAACCTTCTTGTGGAGCTCTTTGAGAAATCTTTCCTGCTGCTCCTCTGATTGGTCCAAGCTGGAGAGAGGAGATGGAAATGGAAATCTTTATGAATGATAACAGTGTGTGAATGTGAGTTTATGCAATCACGTGTGTGCATCAAAGAGATAAAAGAGAAGAAGACCTGATGTAGATAAGTGCGAGCAGTTTGGGGTATTCGATGTATGCTGGATCTTTCAGTCTCTTAAAAAAGTCGTTGAGAACAGGCACAAACTCCTGACACTTATCACACTTAGCAGATGCAAAGAACAGCAGCAGGATCCGGTTTTCAAGGATCCCGACAATCTCACGCTCCGTGTTGAGCTCATCCTGGTCCCAGTTGTTCTCCACCAGAACTCGGTTTAGGAACAGATCCACCATGATGAAGGAACAGGATGGAAAAGGCCCTCTAAAAAGAGATAGTGAAAAACTGATCTGTATGCATATGTACCACAATGTAAAGGCGTGATCTTCATCGTGGAACTGTGCAGCTCGTTGCACTTTTATTACACTGTTGTGATATCGTTACGAGATCATCTGAGATTTTCAGTGCAACCTCAGGAGTTTTTTGGGGAATTTTTCCCACAATGACTTTCAACATCTCAAGGAGAATGAGAGTGAGAAGCTGACCCATACAGCTGTGAGCTATTCATGTGTTTGGGAAGAGAAATAACACTGAAGCAAAAATTGTTTGTTTTTTTTTGTTGTTGTTTTTTTTGTTTATTTTTCCAAATTGTGAAAAGCACATTGTGGCTGCATTACATTATGGTCTAAAAACTTTCAAATCGCATTTTTTTTCCGAGAGTAAAATATTTATGACTAGATAAGCAAGAAACAATTTTAGCTATGACTTACTGAGAGTTTCACCTGACAAGAACTCTCTGCTTCACGACTGCGTGGGTGTGGTTGGGTGAGCTTTAACTTACGGTGGCAGCACATGTAAACAACTGTCATTATTTTTATGTAAATGTTGCTGAACAAAAAACAGTTTTGGCAGATTCTCATGTAGGTGCACATCATCATTATACATCTTCCATATTTATCCTGAACGAAGCACTTTTGAACACATCGAATTACATTGTGTTTTCGGTGCAGCAGAGGAAGCTCTTCACAGCGGAACAAAAGCAGCTTTCATAAACTTGGTGTGAGTTGAATGACTATCGGCAAGTAGTTATTTTATATGCATGAACACAAAAATACATGTATGAAGAATACGATATGATAATAATAATGGTGACAATGAGGGATCAGCTGAATGCCTACAAAGGGACAAAGTAATCTACACATTTTCAGATACTGAGATCTGGACGCTCAAGTGTTATTACTGTTCGATGTCTTAATTGTATTATGTGTTTTTAAATAAGGATTCAATACTGACACTGAGAGGATTATTTGTATCTTAATTGATTGGTTGAGCTCTATGAGAAACCAAGTGAGAAAATAGGCCCAGAAATGTAACCACCTCTATATTTTGAAAAGATAACAACATTTTGGGTGAATGTTCCCTTTAAGTGATACTGCTGACTGTCTGATGTTCATCTTTCTACTAAGGGACACTAAAGGACATCCGGTCTATAAGCTACAGTCATTATTGTAGACAAATATCACCATAATCTGAATACAACACGGCAGCCAAGCCGAGATCACCTGGCCAGGATGAATCAGCCATTAGGAGGGAGGGTGCTTTTCAACAGCAGACCGATGGCTCAGAACAAAAGAAAATCACATAAGAAACAAATTTCAGATGTAGAAATAAAGTCCAGGCCGCTAACAGCTCAGAAATGCGCTTTATCTGTCTCAGCCAGCCTGTATTTCACCGTCGCACCAGTCGCTGCAGGCTGCGAATTGACAGCGATAACCTCACAAATTAGATTCGGCTCTCTGGCTCTGAGCTGTGCCAGATCCATTTGAGACTACAACTCTGGACCGAAACTTCCAAGGCTGACGTAGAAGAAATATGTTTGAAATTGAGCAGCACATTACACCTTACCTAGGAGAGAGAAGAAGAAAAAAAAGAGGACTTACTGGAGGACTCGGAAAGGTCAGAGCTTAAATCCCACATTTGGAAAAGGCATTTCACAATCATCTGGTTCCCTTTTTGAAGCTGATCGATCGCGCCTGATATATACTAGAAACACTGCCTTGTTGTGTTAGTAGCACATTTAATAGGCAATTTATCTCTGAACGTACTGTGGCAGCTGCATATACCGCAAGTAATTTACCTTACCTTGAAACTCCTCGACTCCTACACGGAAGCAAATGTGTGCAGTTTCTCTTCTCTTTCAGGTCATTGTATTCTTTCTTTGACTTGCTCTCTCTTGGTGAAGTTTGTGTTATTTTAGTGACACCTTTCACTGCCTCTTCACCGCTCTCTGTGCTTTCTTCACCCTGCACTCTGTGGTCAACTGAGGGAGATTACATATAGCTGCAGGTGCTGTAATTTAGAGTCAGAGATTGCACCTGCGTGTGTGTGTGTGTGTGTGTGTGTGTGTGTGTGCGTGTGTGTGTGTGCCCTAAACCCCAGCTCAACAGCAATCTTATTACTTAAAGACAAGAAGGGAGGGAAGAAGGGAGGGAAGGAAATGAAGGATGAAGAAACGGGACCAATTGGATTGACATGTAAATTAAATGGTGGAAAGTAGAGCCAAACAGCCCTTTAGAGCCAAACAGTGCTTGTTGTGGTCTTACTCCTCAGATTCTTATAAGGATTATTTTGCATCCTGTAGCCTAATGAAGGTGATTTGACAGCCAGGATGCACAGCGCTAAGAAAAATGAACTGAGACATGTTGATTCCAGCCTGGTTCTAGTGTAAACCCCAGAGCAGGTCCTCCTGTAGAAGAAAACCAAAGTGGCTATTGATCTGCAGAGACACTTGGAGAACATACCTAGCTTAATCTCAGAGAGGGGTGAGGTAAATATAGAGGTGGAAAGAGGGAGTGATCTAATAGGATTAGTCTGAGTCACACAGACGTCTGCCAAAACACGTGGATGAACACATACAGGCACAGGCATAATAAACATAAACACAAACATGTGGACACAAACACAACACATGATGAGGCTATATGAAATTTCTTCTCAGAATGAATCATCCGGTCGAGATTTCAGCTTGTCCACTTTGGTTTCGGATCAAACACCTGCAAAAATCACATTTCCGTCATCCTCACGTTCAATTCTTTGGAGTCATAGTACAAAAAATATTGAACTGTAAACAGATGATGATTGATTAATTGATTCCTGCATTTTAACTTTTTATTTTGATCCATCCTTATATTATCTTTTAATACTGTTTGGGCTGCCACATGTCCCACTTACCTCAATAATGTTTTCCTAATCCAAGAGATATAAAACAAAAATTATGATCAGTTATTAGCTTTCCTGAAAAGATGCGATTCATCTGCTCCTCTTTTTATTTAAAAAAAAAAAATACAAACTCCTATAAATTTTTAATACCAGCCCTGTGTCTTCATTTATAAATACGAACACCTAACTCATGACTTGCAGGACGCTTTCCAGAATTCCTTTAAGTTGTCCTCAGACATTCAGTCCTATTCCACGTGATGCTCTAAAGACTTTCATAAACATTCGCTGAAATAATGAGGACCATATCTCTGGAACAATCTACTTCAATCACATTATTTTTTACACGATCCTCATATGAAATGACTTTTTCTTAGTCCTGAAATAATAATATATGCTCGTATATTTATACGGGTGTGTGTGTGTGTGTGGGGGGGGGGCATGTTAGTATAGTGCATGTTAGTATAGTGATGTAGCATGTAGCTTGATGCACCACTGTGCCTAAATACAGCCTTGCAAAAATGTAGATCCTTGTTTGACATGAAACAGTAAAAAGAAAAAAAAAAATCCTGAATTCCAAATCCCAAAACATGTTTTTAATGGAATTATTTTGTATAATTTCTAACGATTTTTTTTCTTATTCAGTGACAAAATCTGTGTTGGATGCACACATATTATGAACATAATGCACACATCATCAGTGCAGCATGGTTGCAGGGTAACAGTAAATGAGGGATCATTTGTATAAACACAGTGAGGCAGGAGGAGTAATTGCAGCTTGCTTCCACCTGAACTGACCATTATGTACTGGCAGGGCAGGCAAACACCAGCAGGCAGTAATTAAAAGAAATGTCTCAACAGGATTGTGGGACACCACGTCTGTTGCTGTGCGGCAAAAAAAGGGTCAATGCAGAGTGTATTCTGATGTTTTAGCCACTGTAGCTCTGGCTAGAAATGAACCCACAATTTGTCTGCGCTACCATGTACTTTAAACTGATCTAAGAGGGGCTGATGTTCGGGTTTATCCCCTTATAGTTTCCGAGCTTCAGTACAACACAATCAAACAGGCCTTTCATTATAAAACTTTTTATTCATTCTTTGGTTTTAAAAAAAGACACTTCGTAAAGAAAGAGGAGGGACAGACATGAAAAGTAACTAGAAATGTGTATTCATTTGTTTTTCTGATCGAACGAAATGCAACAAAGGCTTAAAGTTTGGGTTAAAACTGCAATATGTACTGAGGGGAACACTGACAACCAACCAATACATAGCAGCTGTCAAACTGTAAAGAGTTTTGAAGAAAAGAAAACACATACATTCATGGGTTTGAAAAAATATGCGAAGTAACATTACTTAAATAACACGTGGCTACTTGGAGCTAAACTAAACAGCAGGAGAGGAAGAAGAAGACAGAGCAGTGGTTCCCACCTTGGCAATGAGGTCCCCCACAAGATAAATGCAAGGGGTCACAAGACTGAAGGGGTCTTCAGGTCTTTGAAACTCACTCTTTGGTAGTAGTCGTCACAGTCAGTAGACATGCAACTGGTGATTAAGGGTCACAAGTAGACATTGTTTGTATTTATATTTATATTTATTAACAGGCTGGGAACCAATGAGAGTAGAGCACTGTAAAGACAGTATAGAGCACAATCTCTGTATATTTAAGAGGCTCCCATCACAACACAAAACATAATTCAGCTTTTACATGTAATTAGGTGAAGTTTTGATGATGCCGTTGTTGAAGTTACACATTTGAGAGTCGGGCTAAATCCTGCATCTTTTGTTTCTGTTAAGGTACACAAAGGGGGGAATGTTTGCATAATGTGGTATCGAGTCTGGGCGAAATATTATGTAACACGCGGACCTATTACAGGACCAGGCTGTGGTCAAGGGATGTGCGCTGGATGCAATAAATAAAACAAAAGCTGCTAGCTGACTCTTCAAGAGTTGACTCTACATCTAACCTCCTCTCTTAAGAGAAAGATCAAAAAGTGGATAGATCAAATAATTACATTTCCCCTGTGGTTGTATCTTTTGGATGTGACAAATGACTTGATTGATCGATTGGAGAGAGAGAAAGGTACAGGGAAAAGCATTTGGCCCTCAACTACTCTGCCTTTCCTCCCTCTTCTTCTATATTCCCTCCATCTTATCTAGTCTCTCCCACCATCACAGCTTTGTTCCATCTCACGCATCCTTATCTCTGTACGCCAGAGTGTTCTCTCCCCTCTCTCCTCCTCATGTCGCCTCCTCTTCATCACAGCTCGTCCCTCGCGCTCCAGTTCTCCAGTTCAGACTGCAGTACGTCAGAGTTCTGAGCCTCGAAGCTCAGCTCCCCCTGCTCCTGGGTTTTCCTCGACTTGGCTCGGTCCCAGTCGGTTTTGACCGTCTCGTTGTCCCAGACCACCGATGTTTCCGTGTCGCTGATGTAGCCCTGGTCTCCTGTGTAATGGGTCGGATACACCAGAAGCGGCTCGGCAGAAAACGCACGCAAGTCCCGCCTCTCAAAGGGGTCCATGTACTCTGAACTGATGAGCGAGAGCAGTGGGGGATGTGATTAGATTAATGAGAGGTCAGAAAGAAGAGACAGACAAGAGGAATGAAGGGGCAGAGGGGTTTTACTCACACTGGATGTTTGTTGTACATGACAGGGAGGAACTCATCGACAGGAAGCATCTTGGTCAGAGGGTCTGCCGTGAGGAGCTTCCGGGCCCCTTGTAATGACAACATGTAGCCTAGTGTCCAGTATGAGTAGTCTGCCTCCACCAGGTTGTGGATGTTCGGTACAGACGTCTCTGGGTGGTCCACCTGCATTCGCTTACGCCCGATGTAACTGTTTTTAAGATGAGAGAGACAATAAATATCACACGCTCTAAACTTGGAACCCAGGTACAACAGCTATAACGGCAAAAAACAATCACACTTCAGTGAAGCCAGAGAGTGTAAACTGGTGGAAGTTGTCATATTAGCACATAATACTGTTACACAAGAGAGACAAGAGTAGAAGTCACAAATACATTTTCATCAATTTAATGCGTTAAACTTTTGTCCAGCTTGTGACCAACAGCCCAAATCACTCCATCACCAAGCTTCCAGCAGCAGTTATTCCACCACTAATGAATTTCACTGCACACCGACTGTGCACTTAGGCAGCAATAAATATGTAATTCCCTCTTCATTACGGAGTCATCGTCCTTTAGTGAGAGGAGATTATTCAACATAGCAACACCGGAGACCCGCGGATAATGTAACAATGCTATAAGTTATGATTATGGTCAGTCTCAACTTTGATTCTGAGACATCGTGTTTTATTATTCGGTTTGGTTTGGTGGAAGCCTTGAAGTAATACAACACCTGCCTCCACCAGTGTTGCTATGGAAAAGCTGTCAGTCAAAGAGGAAAATCAAGAGTTGTTGATTGTTGTTGAATTGATTTGAACTTCTGTACATGTTGTAACATTTTTAATGTAATCTTTATCCTCTGCTTGTTTTCACTCGTAAATGGGGCTGAATTTAAAGCTCAGTGATTGGATTTTTGTATTAAATGCTCCTTGGGAGTTGTAGTTCTTGCCTCACGTTTTTATGTACATTTGATGATGAATGAATAATACTTTCACTCTCAGAAATAACTCGTCCCAGTCTGTTATTCAATGACACCGACTGATCTCTGCAACTGTTGAAAAATGCTGGAGCCGCTGAGTCGTGTGATGCTAAGATTCATTATTCCCACAAGTGTTTTCAGCATCTGATCAGTGGTGTCTAACATATCACGTGTGACAGATGGACGGATTTCACTGTAGGGGGGGACGATAATCCTCTCTGTTTACTCCATAATGTTTTTCTTCGGTTCACTGAAGCGTTACTCACATGAGATCCCAGTCCAGCTTGTGTGTCGTCACCTCCTGCAGCAGTGTTTGCAGACGGCGTTTGAAGAACACCTCGAAGCGGAGGTCGTCCTCAATGACCAGGGAGGTCTGCAGACCACGATCTACGATCTACACACACAGACAGACAGAAACATGAATTTAGTGCATTACAGTGGTCATTGCACCCACTAAAGCTGTTAGTTAACATTATCTACCATGTACCATGTCTGAGTGTCTCACCTCCTTCCAGATGTTGTAATGCGAGAGGAAACAACCCAGTTCACCCTTGGTGAGAGGTCGACCATGATAAGGGTCTTTGTATCCCGGCAGCATCTTAATCTCCAAAGACTCTATATCAGTCTTATTCAGAGCTCTGGGAGAAGGAGAGAAAAGATTAGAAATGGAAACAATAAATCACATGGATGTAATGTGTGAGTGTGTGTGTGTGTGTCATAAATAAAAATGTACAACACAAAATATAACAAAAGCCTTGCAGGTGTTATAACAGTCTTTTAAAATCCAGTAATGGTAGAAACAAATGTGTAAAATATATATATATATATATATATATATATATATATATATATATATATATATATAACCTAATGACAGGAGAGTCTACATAACATCTTCCTGACAGAAGAGCTAAAACTACGTGTTCAGGGAATCTCTGAATGATGCCCCCCCGCTACTCTTCACCTGGTTGTTTGTCTCAGCCAACCCTCTCTACATCGATCTACACCGCATGTTGCAGAGGCACAAATCAGGA
>JBBPCS010000283.1:2822023-2833859 GCA_037974645.1 Hollardia meadi
TCATGGCCTTAGACGAGATGCCGGTGTCAGGATGGACCTGCTTCAACACCTTGTAAACGTAGATGGCGTAGCTCTCCCTCCTGGTCTTTCTCTTCTTTTTGCCTCCCTTGCCGGCGGTCTTCGTCACGGCTTTCTTGGAGCCCTTCTTGGGGGCAGATTTTGCTGGTTCAGGCATTCTGTTTTCTCCGTTGTCAACAGTGAAAGATAAGTTGATCCGCATGGAGTGACTCTGTTTAAATACATGCTCCATGCAAATACCACTGTGTCGTCCCCCTCCAGTGATTGGCTGCTCACTGGGCTGGAGGCGGTCTTGCTGTGGAGGACTGTGTTTCTATGGCGACCTGTCTTTGTGAACGCTGCCTGCAGTCTTCAGACAGACTGATGACTTCAACACAACATCAATGCACAGACTGGACTGAACACGGTCTACAAGAAGGGCCAGAGCTGTCTCCATTTTCTGAGGAGGCTGAGGTCCTTTAACATCTGCCAGACAAAGCTGAGGATGTTCTATGAGTCTGTGGTGGCCAGTGCTTTCCTGTTTGATGTTGTGTGCTGGGGTAGCAGGTTGAGGGTAGCACACGTAGACTCAACAAACTGATCTGCAAGGCCAGTGATGTATCTTGTCTATCCGTTGACTGCAAAATAAAGGTGGATGATATCAGAGCTCACAACACACATCTTGTTTTCTCAGCCCTGGCGGCTGGCTGAAGTATAAGCCATAAATACCGCCCTCTCCATGTTACCAGGACATACTGTAGGCCGAAGTAAAAACTTTAAAGTACACATCAAATACATTTTTCCTAAAGCTGGTTTGTGTCATTTTAGGTAGTTCTTATCACGCTGATGTTAATATGATGTGAAATGTTAACTGTTAATTTTTAAGATAAGTTTGTTTTTAATTGATTATTTGATCCTATCAAAGGGGGTGAAACGTCACGATTGACAACTGATGATGTCACCAGCGCAAGATGGCAGCGCTCGTATCCAGGATCCATGTTGTCTTCAGCGGGAGGAAGTGGAGACGCGTCGTCCATCTTTATACAGTACATGTCCATGACTCCTCCTTGCTTTCGGTGCACAGTTTGACAACGCTTGACAACAGCATGACAATGGCATTAGTCCCACCCATGGGATTGATTGGCTAATCATTAATTGAGTTGTATTTCTGACCAATACGTCCAACACCCTTCTTTTATCTATGTTTTGGTCTCCATCACCTCCTATACAAAAATCTGTGGCTGCTGTTGTGCTCTACTATGTTCACCAGCAAGTTGCTAACTTTGGCTGCTAGCAAGAGGCATACAGTTTGTATTTAGAGCTTTTTCTCTTCGCTGCCTGCTACATAAAACATGAACAGTGTGAGTAGTGCAGCATGACAAAAACATTAAAGTTGTGTAAATTGGGTATAAAAATTCAGCTGAAAGATGCTAAAAAGCTCTTGAGTTTAGGGCACTGTGGGTTTGTAAGCAACCCTTCACATCGCACATAAGCCCGTTTCACACAACCCGTTCAGTGCAGGCCTGTTGTGTCTCTGTTTGTGCCTCGCCATCTGTGTAAACGGAGGCATAATGGGGGGTCAAAGTTGTTCCACCTCTGAGACAGCAATGGAGGTAGTAACAGTGCCGAATCAATGTCTGTGTAAACGAGTGAGCCGGCGAAGCGGAACGACCAGACAGGGCTGTGACGTTTTGTCGACATGGTTTGTGTGCGACCCTCAACCGGGAGATTTAAAAGCAGCTAGCAGTAGTTAGCAGCTAACTCAAAGTAGAAGAAAAACAACCAAAACTGTTTACAAATTGTGGAGACAATGCAAGGTACTTACCCTCCAAGCAGAGGACGAGATCATTCGCCACATAACGGGGACGGTAAATTATTATTATCTGCATGTTATTCCATTGTTTACAAAGCGCTGTTCGTTGCACATGTAAAACGTTACACCAGACTCCGACGCTGACATGTTACTCTTCACGGCTCTTTTAATTGCAGAACACCAGCAACAAAGACAACGTAGAGAAGAAATCTCTACGCAGAGAATCTCTGTGTGAAAAGGGCCACAGTGATCCATCGTTCATGTGAAAATATTGATTAGAGCTAAAAAAAAAAAAAAAATTCCAGTGTGTAACTTCCTGTAAAATCTACAATCTCTCTGTTTTTAATTTAAAAAATTATTAAATTCAAAATTTGTGCACAGATGAAACAAACAATAAACACATGCTAATTTTTAGAAGTGTGTTCTTTTGTGCTTTGGACGAAGGCTAGATTTCAGGCTAGATGTTCCATTCTTTATGCTAAGAGCTAAGCTATCTGAATCCCAACTGTAATTAATTGCCACTGTAGTTAATGCCATAGACATGACTCTAGGCAAGAAAGCCAGTGAATTACATACTTATGTCTTGTTGGATCTCGCCATTCAGACGGTTCTGCTCCTAATTGTCCATGTCTTAAATTACTTTCTTCTACCTTAATACATTTGAACAGTAAGTAAATAGGAGCTATTTCTTTAATAGAAAGTATTTCTAGTGGAAAAAACGGTCTGAATTTTACAATGCTGTGAGCACCAAAAATGAAATTACATTTATCTCTATTGTACTGGAATTTTTTACGCTGTTACATAACTGAAGGTTGTTTTCATGGTGTTCTGTCAAATCTATATGTATCAGTTTTTGCTATTCTGACTCTGCCTTGGCGAGGGAAACAGTAAGCATGATTGGGCCACCTACAGTTAGGGCTGGGCAGTTTGCTTATTCAGCAGTTGTTTGATAAATTGTTATTAAGCATATTCTGATAGGATTTAAATTGCTATCTTTATTCCCAAATATCATTCATCATTTTGGCGTTGGTGATTTTCCTTTGGGTGGTGACTATGCCGGGGGTGGGTTAGATCTTATGAGAGTGAATTACTCAGTAAATGTAGACTGACATCAACCGGTTTTCACTTGTTTTTATATAAAATGAAAGGGTTTACTCATTAGCACACCTTGTGTGTTTGGCAAATGATTTTTTATTATGTATCTAATTATATTAAAAAATCTATATGAAATATTATTGGTTTTCTACTTTTGATACCTTATTGAAAGAAATATCAGCATAGAAAGCTAAGGCTATAGATGGATACAGAGATATGATGCTAGAGAAGCCCAGATATGCCGAGTGAAGGGAGAGAGAGAGAGCAGTGTGGAAACAGGGACTTCCCTGAGCCTCCATCATCTGCAGGGAGGGAAAAAAAACACTGACACACACACAGCCTCCCACATACACACACACACGCACACTGTGCTGAGAGCTAGCAAGGGGCTTTAAACAGCTTCACACTATATAGAGACAAAGGGACTGTAACCTGCCACAATGGAGGAGAACATGGATGAATCGCAAAGCCAGAAAGGTAGGATGGAAGAGCAATTTGTAAATTTTTATTTTATCTTTCATCAGACGTGCCATCCTGCCATTGTTCTGTTCATCCACCCCTCTCGGTATCATGGGACTTCTTTGTGTGTGTTGTGGGCAGAGAGAAAGAAGACAGCATACATGTCCTGCAAGGGGGGGGGGGGTGCATAGATTTTTGTCTGTACATTTAAATTTGCACATTTTCTCGGTGCAATTCACATAAACAGTTTCCGTCATTGTTCTCTCCCCAGCAGACATGGAAAGATAGGCTGTGGATTTTAATCCAGCCATCTATATGTCTGCTCATGATTATAGCACGGATTATGCAACTCTAATTGGTCGTGTGTTTTCGACGAATGGATGCACAAATGAGCAGATTGTTTAGGTTGAGGACGAGAGGCGATGGCAGGGAGTCGGTGTTGTTTTGGAGGCTGGACGGACAGATGGATGGACAGATGCATGGATGGATGGATGGATGGATGGATGGAGGAGGTGGGAGTGGCACGGGGGTGGGGGGGGGGCGATAGAAGGAGGGAACGTGGGGCAAAACCTTGCAATAAAGATTAAAAAATCAGAGGGAGGAGGGATAAGTGGAGCAGTGATTGATGCCTCCATTGGGATTTTCTTTGTTAGCCTCCATTGTTGATGCTTCACGCTTGTCTGAACGCCTTTTGCTCTCCACTCTTGCTCGCTCTCTGCATGTCTCCCTTTTTTTTTAAATCTGCTGTCTGTGTCACTCCCTACCCGTTCCCTCCATTTTCTTTATAGCTCTCTATCACGAGTCCTCTCTCTCTATGTATTTTTTCTTCAGTCATTCTGACTCTGACTGATTTTCTGGGTCTATCAGTCTCTTAGCCTCTGCAGGTGTCTGTCTTTTTCTGTCTCTCTCTCCCTTACCCTCTATTTTGACTCATCTCTCGCTCACCTCCATCTCACTCTGCCTCCCTCCCTCTGTTCCTCCCTCATTCCCAGCTTTTTCTCTTCATCCATTTTTGCTTATTTCTAACCTTGCACTTGCCATTTTAATCAAAGGTAATCTCTCACTGTATGTTTGTTTTTTTTTGGGGGGGTGGGGGGGCATAGCGTATTCATATTTTTCATTGCATCCTCCCATATTATTGTTGTTGTTGTCGGTGGAAAAAATGGGCGTGTCCATTCTCTTCATCGCACCTTCCGTCTGAAATCAGACAGACTCGGTGCTGCTGCTTACACAGATTCAGAAATGCAAACGACAATGGAGGTGTTTTTCATTAAAAAAATAAACGATTACTTGCGTTTACCCCCTTATTAACGTTTATTAACACTGTATCTATGGTAACACCTTTATGGAATTGTCTTCTGTTCTGTGATAGGTGGATTCATGGGTTTTTTTTCTGGAAGGAACCTGTTTTAACCAATCAGAAAGCCAAATGGGGAGGCATGATGTTTCAAACAAGCATGATTTTTCATTCCACCACCTTTTTTTTTTCCTTAGCTATCACCCCCACTCCTTCTGTTCATCCATCCAACTAGTTCACATCCCACATCAGTGTCATTCTTCCCATCTTCTTTGCTTTCTTTCTACATTTTCTTTCTACATCCTTGTTTAATTTAACTGTCGCTGGCTCTCCCCCCCCTCTCTTTTTCTAGTTGTAATAAATGGGATGCACACAGCTGAGAAAATACAGGTTTGTGGGAGGAAAAATGGCAGGTGAGGATGAGAGACGGAGGAAAATGTGAGTTTATAAGGCAGAGCAGAGAAAGTGAATGATGCAGAGCGGCTGTTAGAGATGTAAAGAGACAAACACGTACATGGACTTCATTTTGAATTGATAAACTGCTTTTGATTTTTATGGTGATAGTATTGATGATAATTATTCCAATCTTGCTTGGATCATTGTCAATGTGTTTAACTTTAAGCTTGTTCAACCCGGTTTCATGAATCTGCATACAAATAACATGGTTTTATTCTTTTAAATTGTGTGCAGTGCAAACACCAATCCTTCCCATTAATTTAGTGAAGAGAAGATCCATAGTCAGGTGCCCTTCCATCAACTCCAACCACCACCCTCCCTGGACTTTATCACTCTTTATACTACGTCACTTGACATTTTTTATGCATGGTCTTTAACACATCCGTTTTCCGCAGAACTTAATGGGAAGGACTGGCGTATTAACTGCATGTAAATTCGGGGCTTTGGCGTGTGCACACAAGTTGAAAGTCTCATGTTGCGCTGAGCTGGCTTGTTGCATTAACTCGATAACACTGACATTTCACAATAAGTGGCTGTTTCTTTGCTTATTTTTCTGAACTTGGTTGACACAGATGACCGATGGTGTGTTGCTGGCTAATATCATCAACAATAAACAATTGAATTAGGATCCTCCAAATTATTATATAGCATACTCATTAAGTCCAACTTAATAATATAAATGGATTAAAATCAATCAGTTAAAATTTACTCATCCACATACTGTATATTTTCCATAAATTGTTTGCTAGTTGTCCCTTATGTGATGAAATGGTACCATGGAACCACTTTACCGTTGTTATAAACCATTTACATGCTGCTTTAAAAGTTAACAATGATCGCCAAGTGTAATGAAATTAATTGTATTGCAATGGCAAGGTCAATTGTAATTGATCTTGCAAGATTTTAGGATGCTTTCTGTGAGGCTATGTTTCTTTTTCGGACAGGATGAACATGATGAGGGAGTTGGGGAATACAATATTCACTGTTCCTCCGTAACTGAACTCTTTGTTCCAGACTCGTGAAATTACAGGATGTGGTCTGTAATCGCGGACATTCAGCATAAATCTTAACACACATAACACGAATCACATATTAACTTCATTAACATCATGGAGATTTCATCATCCCCAATGTCCATCGCATATATACGTCCAAAGTTCCACTTAGAAACCATAGATAAAACACAAAACTGCAAACAGGAACTGCTAATGGCTAAGTGGGCATACATAAATGGTGCCAATTTGACAAAATGTAAACAAATCTAGGCTAGAAGACTGGGCTGAAGAGTGAATATCAGTGCCTATGTGTAGCTGACATTACAGCCCATTTGATGGGCTTTTATGGGGTCTTGCTGTCCTGATGGGTTTTTTTAATCATCATATTAGTTTCCAAATAGGCTTATATGTTGATGTTAGCATATTTCCATCGATCAGATCAGCAAGAACATTTGACACCTCACATATCTCTCATATCATGCTTAAAGACTGTTCCTCCTGTCTGTCGTAATGTAAATATTCAAGCTGACGGCGTCTGAGCACCGAGCGGTGTGCGTTTAACTAGTCACACTCTTCGGTGTAGCCTGATGAAGAGAGAAAAAAAAAGACATGCACGGCTGCTTATTTCATGCGGACATGACCGATGTAACATTTCAATCGCAGACGGTCTTCTTCGGGTAAAAGTGAAGAAGTGAACGCGCCTGTATTTATTAGACAATGATGACGCATCACAGCATTATCTCCTAATTAGTCTAAATGAGTCATCTGATATGAGACATTTTCAGAAAGATAAGAGGATTATATGGAGACGTGGATGTGGGGGGCTCACACCTGATCTGTGGCTGTCTGTGAAGGAAACTGGGACAGATCAAAGCACAATATAACATGTGGACATGCTTAATATTTAGTTTGGACATGTTGACACAGTCTATTATGTACATACATATGATTTGCTGATTTATTTGCCAACTCAGAATATAATACATGAGAATACAAGCAAACAATGCAAAAAAAATCTTTACTTATTGGTGTAACTAATATTAATATCAAATAAGTTTCATGGTAAAAGAACTCCATGTTGACTTTCAGTTTCAACCTTCTACTTCTGCAGACTTTGTTGCTCTTTGTCACCTGACTTCTTCCTTTGTTCTTGTCATAATTTCTACAGCCACTACAGGGCACCACCTAACAGTAATCTTTAAAATAGGTCATGATAAGCTGCTTGGACAGGTGACCTATACGGCCGTGTTTCTGATGAGGACGGGCTAGGCATGTCATCCTTAATCAGAGTTTTTACCTGGACAGGTGGAGAAGGAGGGCAGAAAAATACCTAAATAAAAACATTCTCAGACCCAGCTAAACAAACACAAACCTAAGAAACCTGCCATGGTCTGTGCACTGCATGTGTTTAATCTGGGGGGGGGGTTTTCTTGAGGTTTGAGTTTGTTTCACTCAGTTCTTTGGAGACCGTCTCTTCAAGTTTCACATCAAAACTCATGCTTCTCATCCAGTTATATTTAAATTTAGTTCAGTCAAACCGAAGACATAAAACGCATTACTTTAAGGATTTTTTTATCCCAGGAAAGACCTGCTAGTTGCTGGGTGTTTCACTGAGAAAGTGCATAAGTTTTAATGAACTAGAGGTTGACTCGCTCTAAATGTTTAAACTGTTAAATGTTTTAGAATTACAAAGCGGAATCAGGAATAAGTAAGGAGGGGTTTATGGTATGTACTTGGCATGGACTTGATGGTTTATCCAGGGATACATTTTATGTAGCCACTTGCTACATCAGCAGAAGAGGCAATAAGTACTAGCTGAAAAATGAATTTCTAATTTATAGCCAGAAGTCAATGGGAAAACTGACAGGACTCATACAACTGACAGTAGACCATGTGTATTTGTTTCATATCCATTTCATTATTATGACCACTAATAGAAAGGAACTTAATGGAGAGAGGAGTAAGTCAATACAAATTGACTTAGCAGGCTCACAGTGGGTAAGAGAGGGAAGGGGAGGGGAGAATCAGATACTGGACAGGGGAAGGAAGCAGAGCAGGAAGCCATTGAAATCCTCTCTGTAGGTAATTTCATTAGCTTCCATTGACACAAGAAATGAAAACTAGCTTAACACAATTCTACTGCCTGTGAGTGTATCACATTCACACCGTTTTACATCTGTCTGTTTTATGTCTTGGTGGTTTCTGAGGCCATCAGGATGCTCTCTCTGCATTGGCCGTACAAACTGCCTATACTGGACATTAGGGCTGGGTATCAGTACTCGATACCTTTAAGGTATTGACTGAAATAACTCAGTACCAAGTAGTATCGAAACTTTTCCAGTCAAATGATTCCTGCATTTGATTCTATTTGTACCCAGATCTAGAAAAAAAAAGACTTTCTAGTCGAGTGCATCACATTAGACAGCGTTGGCAGAACAGCATGTTAAGATATAAAGTACTGGATTGGTATCGGTATCACTTTAAGGGTACTGGTATTGGTACCGTACCATGGTAATGTGGTATTGTAATTTTTTTTAAATGATACCCAGCCTTAAAGGACACTCTTGGCACAGATTAGTACATTTTATACTATATGGCACATACATACTGTATATCTTACATATTGTATTACTATGCTTTAGTATTTTAGTTTTATTTGTTTCTATCCCTCCATCCCTCCCTCTGGTTAACTGGGCTGTATTCTGACCTATAGTGGGGGGAAGAGGTTAACTCTAATCCTGATTGCAGCATATTATTACTCTGCTAGTGGTTGGTTTGTCCAGCCAACTCTTTGATCCAGATACCTCCAGTTTCTGGGCAGGCTGCCATAAAATTTATTGTATCAACGTCAGCACAACATTTCCACTTGTACATAGGAAACATCAAAATGTAATGATCAGATTGCTGTGAAATGTACTGCTCGCAGAGAGTGAACCTTTGCCGTATCGAACACCCCCTGAGCTTTTTTCTAGCGCCACCCCAACCCCTTCTCATCCCCAGCTCGTCAGATATTGATGTTTCGTCACGGCCCCTCGCCTCTCATCAAGGTTTAATGTACCAGCAATGTAAAGCAGTCCAAGTCAGTATCAGACAAATTAAACAGATGACGTAGACCAACGTACTTTCCAAAGCCAGAAAGTGCCGATAGGGATGGAGGTCGGGGTTGGGTGGAGGTTCACACACACGACTTTCTCCCTGGAGACCGAGTTCCGAGTTCGCGTCCCGTTTAAAACTAAGCATCACCAGTCATTTCCTAAACCTAACCACTTTAACCAAACGTCTCTGATGTTTTGTGCCTAAACTTAATCAAAATAACGTAGACCTTGTGTGTCAGGATAAGACATGCGGGGCGCAAACTTGTGTCGCCTAGAGGTGCTAAGGCTTAGCGCGTCGGCCACTGACGTCAAAGGGTACCTTGCACGTCTGGATAAGACATGAGGGGCGCATGAAAAACCATGGGTACGTGATGATCTGGGATGAAAACGGGTTGATCACCCAGTCAGAATGTTATCTTTCTACTTAAGATATTTCAAGATGGCCGTGACTTTTGATGAGCACGTTCATCCTCCCAAGAAGAAGAACCCTTTTGATTGTAAAGATGGCATGAGTCAGAGAGCTTTTTTTTTGTCTAAATATTCCCCGCAGCTTGTCGGAGGAGTTGGGGCTGACTCTGTTGCTGTATGTGTGCTATTCATCATTGCACTGAGGAACCTACACTACACAATCGCACAAACATCAAGGTGTGGTTCAGTGACACGCTCTGTAGCTGTGACAAATTAGTGGCTGTGCCAGATCGATGCCTGAGCTTGCTGTATACTGTGTTCTGATGTGTGTTTGAATGTGTGCTTTCCAGCTGTGAGTTAGAGGATCCTCCCCGATCACAGTAAAGTCACAGAGGCTGCTGTCTTAGAATGCTGGCAGTGTTTTCAGTTTTCACCCTGTATGGAGCCGCTTCAACATTAGTCTGTGGATGACATCATCACTACAGTCTGTCTCTGTGCTGTTCCGCCGAGGGAGTGGCTCAAATTCTCCCTTTACACCTTTACAGTACAGGAAAAATAACATTCTGTGAATGAATTCCTTTCAAATGTAAGATATCTTACAAAATAATAGTTAGTTTAATGGCATTGTGTGTTTTATTTCTGCAGTGTTGTTTTGTGTGGGCGATGATCTAAAATACTTGTTTTATCAATGTAGAATAACAGATTAAAGGACAAATAGAAACACTTTATTTTTGGTCCATTTGTGTTTCTGTTTTTTTCACTCTGATTTTAATGTTAACATTAATGATGAATATTTTACACTTCTGGTCACCATTTGGCAGGCTTTTTTTCCCCCTCCCACCTTTTACACTCATTTCAGTACAGAATGAGTTTTTCTTTCGTGAGTCACGTTTAAAAACTCAACAGTGGAGCGTTCATGGATACTCATACACCAGATGATTGATTGTGATACAACAATTGAAATTGTAGAACTTTAAAACGACTAAGGAAAGAGATGTGAGTTGCACGTTATCTCATACCTGTAGTACCGCATAGCTTCAATGAGTTAACAGGACTTTTTTTTTCAGTTTATTGCAGTATTTTTACCAATGTGGAATGAATTTGATTTTTAACTTTCCCAATAGGAAAAATGCTCAGTGTCGGTAGAATATTCATGATTGGAGCTCAAAATATGGAGATTCTTTAAGCATCTCAAAATGTAGTCGCATTTAAACTTTATGTGTGTTACTGCATTTGATTTCGGCAGGTAAACATGTGCCGTACAAGATCATTCCAATAGTATGACCTTTCACGAGCTGTTTAATGATTACAATAATAGCTCCTCTTTACAGCCTGCCTGGGCGCTGTTTGCCTGTGTGAAAGGCATCCATCACTGAAATGTGATTAGTCTCACTGGGGCTTCCCTCTCCTCCTTTCTCTTTCATTTCTGCTCCGTATCCTCGTCCTCACTCCTTACACATTAGCACAAATTTATGCTGTAGGAGACATCCTTCCTGCACATATTATAGTTGCCGATATTTTCATTAGAGGAAAATGATAAAATAACTACATTATCCTGCATTTTTGCTCAGTGCACGTTGTCGGAGTTGTACCCAGATGACAACTAATCTAACTAATTTATCTAATCTAACTAATTTGACAGGCTGATGAAAACTGACGAGGCCTGTGATGTGTCTGTTCAGTGACACAAACGAATAGTGCAGTAGGAGTACATACGAAAGTCTTTTACTTTTTCACAAGCATCAGTACTGAATGGGTAGCAAGTATTGATTCTGGGTTATTGATTTGCTCTTCTCTCATAGTGATTTCACAGGTTCAACATTTATCCATCCAGTCAGCAATTCTGCACTCATCTCCAGCTACTGATACAGATGAGCATCCAGTACATCAAATGATAGCCAGATAAACACTACGGGGTCCCTAAAGGTCAAAACACAACAGCATTTCATAAAACTCAACTTTTCACAGAACGTGACATTTCACACAACAAAAGATCACACAAACACATTTCACCCACATTTCCTTTTCTAGAATGTTGTTTTGTGAAATGTGTTTTGACCCCCAGGGCCACCATATAAACATCTGTTGTAATGTTGTAGTGCAATTAGCTCACAACAGGAACAGGACTTTAGATTGAGGATATTTTTGAGTGAGTGAGTGAGTGAGTGAGTGAGTGAGTGAGTGAGTGAGTGAGTGAGTGAGTGAGTGAGTGAGTGAGTGA
>JBBPCS010000283.1:2833959-2844915 GCA_037974645.1 Hollardia meadi
GTGTGTGTGTGTGTGTGTGTGTGTGTGTGTGTGTGTGTGTGTGTGTGTGTGTGTGTGTGTGTGTGTGTGTGTGGTTCTCTTTCTCTCTCTTCCTGTAGGATTGCTGCCCTGTCTGATCTGGCTTCAGTGAATCAGTGTGGCTGCATGTGTGCTTATTTTGAAGAGTGTGTGCATGTATGTGTGGCTGATATTGATTTTTTAAAAGTCCAAAATGGAGAATTATTATTATTATTATTATTATTGTTATTAGTGGACAATCAAGAGCTGGGTGGAGCTGAGTGAGCAAGCAATAGACATAACTGGCTGTGATACTGTAGGGGGAGACACCTGTCAATCAATTAAAGAATTGACAGCTCTCATTTCACCATAATATCGACCAATCAAATCAGGAGACGCTAGCTTTTTGTGAAAAACTATTGGTAACACTTTAGATTAGGGAACACAAAGTAACCATTAACTATATTCTAATCTTATAGGCATATCTTAATGCCTTATTGTCCGGGACCATATTGTACAACTACAAGGCCGTTATCTAAGAGTTTTCCCTAAATTACCTCCAAATTATTGCTCATTGATTGGAAGTAAGGGAGATGTCATGAATTACAATCTTAATTTGCATTCCCGTTCTAAAGTGAGGTTTTGCTCATAACTAATTCAGCAGGAGTTCAACAACTATTAACCAAATTCAAACTACTAGTGAATTAGTCATGAACAAGACCTCGCTCGGAAACGGGGAGCATTTTTTGAGTTACATGCTTGTAGACTAAAAAAAAGCTAATATGCTACTAATATGCACGCTAATAAGAAACTAGGTGATGGTTAATATGTGTTCCCTGAAGTGTTACCAAGCTAACTAACTGTGTATTCATTGTTCTAATAATTGGGGTTTCCTAAAATAGGATTTGGAGGCAGCATCTAGAAGCACTTAGAAGAACTGCAGCTTGAAACACACCAACAGTGATTTTACCAGTCAGATGTAGTGGTTGCCACTTCGTTAAACCCAGTGACCGCGACCCTGCCCTCACCATGTACTCTGATTCTCCCCTGCGAATGCATGTCTGTAATGCAAATCAGTCAAACATATGCATAATGCAACAGTCCACATTAAATCCAATTATGTGCTACAACACATCTTTTTGCACTGTTCCACTTGCACTGGCGACATAATGTTAAGATGCACTAGTGTTACCTGCCCTCCTAACTGTACATTTGATGTGTCTTCAAGTGGAACACGTTGTCATGAACAGAATAAATAGCTTGTTAAAGCTGAAAACCTTTCCCCTGCACTGTGGCCTTTCCCCCCCCCCCCCCCCCTCACTATTCTAGAAGAAGAGGGAAGATTAGCCTCTATCCGCTAGCAACTACAGTTACAAAAGGCGGCCACACAAGTGAGTCAATTGTTGGTGCATCATTCACAGCCACTGCACTATTATATAATATGGCAGGAGATGAGCTCTAATGAATCAACGCAGGAGGATGGCACAGAAAAAGAGTGATCGCAAGTAAATCTTCACCAACAATGACAGAGAGACACTGAATGATTGCATTAGCAATAAAAGATTGGATCCATTTCCAAGCAGGCAGGCAGATTTGATTTATTTGTCTGTTTAGTTTTAATTTAAAGAGAGGCTTTCAATGCCAACCCGTACGTCTGTTGCAAACTTTGGATACGCCCCATTAAAACTGCTAATATTTCTGTAACTGCAAATTATTTTTCTTTTCTCCTGCACTATAGGATCAGGTCAACCACATGACAAACAGATGAATGAATGGATGGAAAGCTCTGCTCCCATCAGCTTTCCTCTGATAAGTGCCGGAGCAGTGCACTTTAGACAGCTTAGGGAAATGGAGGAAGGATATTTATCCCCTGTGTACGTGAACTAGGCTAACAGTTTGCCCTTGCTGTCATTCTTTAAGCTACGTGTCTCCACCGGAGAGAAGAAACTGATATTGTTTGTCTCAGCTGACTCGGGGTAAGATGGGAACAAATGTCGGTGCGTTCCGGGAAAGTGATCCACTTGTCTCGTCTGTACCTACCCTATATGTTCCTTACACCACCACAGTCTGAACACATGATGATCATCTGAATAGTACATATGACCTGTCAGCACTACAGTTGTGTGTTTTTGTGTGTGTTTAGGCTGTAAGGAGTGCTGTGAGCGATGTGTGGGCAGTCTGCCCTGGGCCTCCCTCATCGCCACTATTCTCCTCTACATGGGTGTGGCCTTGTTCTGTGGGTGTGGCCATGAGGCTCTGAGCGGCACCGTCACCATCCTCCAGAACTACTTTGAAGTCATCAGAGCCCCGGGAGAGACACTGGATGTGTTCACCATGTGAGTGACTTGTCTTTTGCCTTCATTTCCCAGTTGACTTCCACGATCATCCACGAGCAGCTTTTACTGATTTGACTGTCAGAAAGCAGAGATAATTTTATGTACACTTCAAACATTTCATCTTAATGCACCATGGAGCAAGCTGAATTTGAGACTCGTCATTTCAAATATTTAAAAATCCGCTTCAGACGTGTTTAAAGATGTATATAAAATACTGAAAGTTTGTGTCTGTCTTGTTAAAATCCTTAAAATGGCACCTGTTCCTTCTCCCTCATTAAAATATTCCAATATATGAATATACAAAGTTTTCATGCTGGACACAAGATGTCTCCTCCTTCATTGTAAACTCCATTCTCAGTGTTCGCGCACTGGAGGCTTCAAGTTTCCACATCACACTTGTGTATGCTGAATATTGGACCAGCATTGGGCTTCCAAACTATTTGTGATGTCACAAATCATGCTCATAGGCCCCGCCTCTTCAAATCACATTTTCAGTGAGCACAGAGAAAATTTACACTTTCAGCAACGAGTGTGAAAACAGCCTTATAGAGTCCGACTCTGCCCATACATCATTCTACACAGTGAAGCTCAAACATTCAACTGGAGGAAGAAGAAGAAAAACACAGTTCTGACTGGAGGCGGACTTTAAGTGAATGAAGCTCTTTGACGTTTCAGAGCCAGTATATTGAAGGCATTTTTCTGAAAGATTACATGAGCAAAAATGGGGACAAAATTGGAAAAAAGACGACACAACATCAGAGTAAAACTAAAATAGGAAACATGATTCAAAGGATATATTTACACCTGTTAACACTGACCCAATTCAGATTGTTTTTTGCTGTCGTGCCACCAATCAGATATGTATGGAAGACCATTTCTGCCAATAGTTGTTTTGTTTTTTTTCGTTTTCATTTGTTAGTGTTTTTATTCTACTCACAGTAATTAAGTAAATTATAAAAAAGATAATAAAGAAATCTCATAGTTAGGAAATACAAAGGGTTTTTTTGTTGTTGTCGTTGGCTCCCGTAGATAAAGACATGTGTCATGATTTTTCTGTTTTGGGTGAGACGTGGAAATAAATGTGATAGGAATCGGTCGAATGTGAAAGGGAGTAATCTGACCATACAAGTATTCCACTCATCATAAGGGGAAAAGTGCTCCATCCTCACTTCTTATCTCTGACTTGTTCATGGTAATTACACATGGCAATTTAGCTGAAGACGCATATTAAGTCTACAAATAAGATGCGGTCTAGCATGAAAACAAACAGACATACATATTAATCACTGACACTGTGGGTCTGTGTTGTCTCTCCGCAGTATTGACATCCTGAAGTACATCATCTACGGCCTTGCAGCTGGTTTCTTTGTGTTTGGAGTGCTGCTGC
This sequence comes from Hollardia meadi, assembly GCA_037974645.1. Lineage (NCBI taxonomy): Eukaryota > Metazoa > Chordata > Actinopteri > Tetraodontiformes > Triacanthodidae > Hollardia > Hollardia meadi. The sequence goes on from JBBPCS010000283.1 coordinate 2,837,680, forward strand.
TGGTGGAGGGCTTTTTCACCACCGGAGCTATTAGGGATCTCTATGGCGAGTTCAAGATCACTGCCTGCGGACGCTGCCTGACTGCATTTGTAAGAAATCTTTGTAACCAGTAGATTTTGTGACAATGTAATATATGTTACATTTTAAGATAAATGGAGTGCTTGTCGCAGGATCTTTTTGGGTAGTTGGCAGTAACAAATTACTGTATGTCGTAAAAGGATAAATCATTTTTGTAGTAACTAATAAGCCTTATCTGTGTATCCAAACATAAATCTTCCTCTCTCTTAGCTCCATTGTTGTCCAAAAACTACTAGAAAATAAAACACATCAGTGAGCCACGCTGCTGCACTGGAAGACATGTTGCAAAATAAACACAGATTGTAGCTTATTGTGACTCGGTCCCCACATACACCGTCCTGCTGCAGGAAATTCTCACTAGAGCACCACACGTGTGTTCATCTGCAGCTGAAAATAGTCCCCAACGATGCTTAAAAACTACAGTGAGCAACTGTTTTGGGAAAATTAGTGAGCCTATTGGAAAAACTCAACTATATATTTGTTGCCCTAGTTTTTAAAGATTTACATGTTCTGTAGGAACCAATGGGTTTGGAGCTGCTGTAGACAGGAAGCCAGGAGGTATTAGGAAAGAATCAGCTGAGTGATGTTATCTCCCTCCTGTGTGTTTTTTTTTTGTGTGACTTTTGTCATATATTTCAAACGTGAAAAGTTTGGTTTTCACACATGTAATCAAGCACGTGAATGTGCATAATGTGAGCAACATTAACAAACCTGTGCATTACATTGTCTGACTAACCGTGCTCCATCAGAGTGGTTAGGACTGAATAAACTATCTTGTGACATACCAGCATGTCAAGAATAGCTGGTTAAATACACGTTATTCATTTTTTTTTAAAAACGTGTAATATCTACACTAAATGTAAAGAATTATGATATTTCATTAAAAGGATTAGATAAGTCTCAAATTACCGTCGACAAATTGGGTTCTCGATAGAGTGAGAATGCGATACCATTCATCGCAATTAAAACAGAACAATATGCATTCAGTGAACATTTGATTAATAATATTATTTAAAGTCCATATACTGTGCTATATATTATGTAGCGATGAAGTTAGACAGCATTGGAACAACTGAAGCACAGCAAACATGGATGGAGAGAGTTTCTGAGCCTGACAGATCTTAGATCAGTTATTATTTTATTTTATTTTCTCTGTTTCTCACTGCAAAACCACCGAATCCGTTTGGCATCAGTCTGTTAGTCACGCCTGACTCATGTGGAGGAGGGAGAGAGATGAGGCATTGTCCACATCTGCTAAGGAAATGTTTCCCTCACATCTGTAGTTCTGAGTCTGTGTGCAGTGGAGAGGGAAGGCTTTTTAGTGCAGGCCTCTGGAGACAGCACACACACACACACACACACACACACACACACGAAAAGCTAAGATCAGAGTCACTTATATGAAAGGTTTTGATGCCTCAGTGTGAAACGCTGTAGAAGATTGAAGCAGTTGCCTTCACACCTGTGCAATGAATCACATACAGTCGGACTTTAATTCATAAGCACCACGTGTTAGTGCCATCATTTACACAGAGATTGTGCAATATCAAGTCCTTGCGTTGTCTCCACAATTTGTTATCGTTTTCGGTTGTTCTTCTTCTTCTTCGAGTTAGCCGCTAACTGCTGCTAGCTGCTTTTAAATCTCCCGGTTGTGGGTCGCACACAAACCACGTCGGCAAAAAAGCCCTGTCTCGTCGTTCCGCCTCGCCGGCTCACTCGTTTATACAGACGTCGATTCGGCGCTGTTACTACCTCCGCTGCCGTCTCAGAGGCGGAACAACTTTGACCCCCCCATTAAGCCTCTGTGACGTTTACACAGACGGCGAGGTGTATCACAGGCACAACAGGCGTGCATTGAACATGCTGTCTAAAAGGGGCTGAAGTTGCAGAGAAATCTACTTTTTGCATGTTGTGTGTAAACAAGTCTGTGAAGTAAATGTAATTTGGTCACACCTGTTGATCATCAGTGCTGATAATTCTTATAAACACTCGTCATTGATGCCCAACACATCATCTGTCTCTGTGCTTGCAGCTGATGTTCCTGGCCTACCTGTTCTTCCTGGTGTGGCTCGGAGTGACAGCCTTCACCAGCCTGCCCGTCTTCATGTACTTCAACGTTTGGTCCATGTGTCAGAACACCAGCTTGGTGGAGGGAGCCAACCTCTGTCTGGACCTGCGTCAGTTTGGTATGTACCCTGACAACGTGAGATATCTCTCAAATGCACGGACGGGTGTGCCGTATCAACCGGTATTATCGGTTTTTATGAGTTTATTATTTCTGCATTACCTTGTGTAATGATCTTAAAACTGATGGTTTTTACCTACAGAATGCTTTTAATGGTGCAACCAGGTTACAATTCCACTCACTCCACTTCAAACGCAGAGAAAAGCATCTGTCTTTCTTGGCTTTCGGGGTTCAAGCTTGGTGAACTTTGACCGACTTATGAGCATATCCACACTGAGAACAACTGTTGTCCATATTGGTCCGTGTCAGGTGATATCATTCAGACTCCGACAATAAGCCTTACATTTTAAATATATATATATATATATTTTTCCTCCCACTGGGGTTTATTAAAGTGCAAATGGTTTTCTTATTATTGACAGAAACTGTTCGGACTGTTCTGTCCGTGCATCGTTGAAATAGTGCCAGAGAAGAAATAAAGGTCCTCATAATCCTGGACACCACAGGCGAGTTGGTGGCGACTCACCAAAATACCAAACTGGCACACACGATGGAAAAACCAGTGTGTGTTCGACAAAATTGCCAAATTCCCAGTAGAAAGCCCACAGTGTGTGATGTGCCACAGTGAAGCCCAGAATCTTTCACCAACTCAAAAGGACAAAATCAGCTGCACTAACCTGGACTTTGTTGTGATGATAGTTGTGGCAAGCCGAGAAGATCGATTTAAAAATCTCTGACGTCATCACAATGTAAAGTCTATGGGCCGAGCGGGAAGTCACGGGCAGCGGGAGAAACACTACTGCATATATTCAGTTGGCCGCATAACCTGGAAGTAAACCCGGAAGCTCAAAATCTAGTCTTTCGGTTCAGTATTTAGTTCTGGGATTCCCTAAAAACATTGTATTTCGCCTGCGTCACACAAACGGTGTGACTTTGTCTATGTGGGACCTTATTGCGTAATGGACAACTTTATACACTGACAATAGAATTATCATGAAATAAGCACTGATGGCATTATTCACCGATGGCATTTGGTTTATGGTTCAGTATCTATGATGTTAAACCACACAGTTTAAAGCAGATTCACTGCTATTCACATGCTAACAGTCTGGATTTCAAAGATATTGTGCTGGTTATGTATTATTTTACATGATGCAGTCACAGCTCTGTCCACCATGTTGTTCTCCAGCATGCCCACACAAGACACACACCAAGAGGCATTTTGTGGAGCTTCTCGCAGCACTGCCATCTAGTGTCCAAACTGCAAATGGGCCTCCTGTCAGCAATCTAATTACTGCATCTAATGAACCTTTCTCATGGGGAATAATTACAATAGTTCACTCCAGAGAAAATTGCTGGTCCATAAAGGTTTGGGTGGATTGTGCATTCATCAGCAGCACACTGTGGTCATATTGGGAAGCTCCCAGTGGCCTGCACTGGTGCAGGACCAGTAAAACATCCATCTCTGTCCATTTTATTTATTAAATACATACAGAGACTCTCTCAGGGCTGCAGCAAGTAATATCCAGAGGTTCTTCTGTTCATCCATCAACCTTCTTGCAAAATATGGATGGTAGACAGCCAGAGTAACGAAGAGTTTTGTGTTTTTAATTTGTCAGGAGCTGTGACCATCTCTGAGGAGAGGAAGGTGTGTACGGGATCTGAGAAGTTCTTCAAGATGTGCGAATCCAATGAGGTAAGAGGAAACGTGGGAACGAATGTGGGAGAAACATCAAGACAAACAGCGGGGGAAAAAGTCAAAACTCAACAAAAATGACCCCTGGGTTTTGTGTTACAGCTGGACTTGACCTTCCACCTGTTCGTGTGCGCACTGGCAGGAGCGGGAGCTGCTGTCATCGCTATGGTGAGGACCATTATCCTTATATCTGATTGGCTGTGGGGGTGGGGTGCTAATTGGTGCTGATTGGTTTGACCTCCAGGGGGGGAGGAATTGACTATATACCTAATTGTGCTATATGATCAAAATGACCAGTATTGTACTGTGTAAGTAATGTGTTTTTCAAACAAAATGTTCTTTGGGGGTAGTTTGCAGTTGTTGTCACTAGAAGTAAAAATGATAGAAATAAGCCTAATTCTGGAGGCAGCCTAGAGGGAGACAGAGACAGTGAATCAGCTCGTCTGTGTCTGCAGGAATACAGACGATGAGTCACCAAGCTGTTCAGGTGCGGTGGGGATCAGTTCTGTCAGATATTCCTCTCTTCACTGTCGCAGCTCCCATACTCTTACTTAATGTTATCTCTCTCCTGTCTACCAGCAGGGTAAAATATATATATATATATTATTATTTTTTCTGTACCGGTTTATTCCTGCGCAGTCACAGTGGGTTGGAGTCTGTCCCAGAAACGCTCTCTCCACCTCCCCCGCTGCTTTAAAAACTAACTGTGAAGCCTTCAAACACTAAAGAAGCTTGGCAGACACCCGATTTGACAACATGTACTGAAAGTGATTAATCAGATGTATTTCTGCTGTGTGGCAGCTGGTATGGTAGGTTTTGCTCCTGCTAGAGAGATGTCGAAGCTGAAGATGTAGAGAAGTAAAGAATCCCTTTCAATATGTCTGCTTTAGGCTGTTTGCAGTCTATGACTTGATTAGTCCTATTAGATTTGTGGAAGAGAAAGCATTCAGGGTACTACAGGTTTGTTCAATGTAATATGATACAAATCACCTCAAGTCTCAGAGGAAATTAAAAGTAACGTCGCTTTGATGAAGCATGGTCTAATTACATAAACTGTTAGGGTAATTTAATTCTAAATACTTAGGATTAATTAAAGAGCTTGTCCTGTATTTGGTCACCAGGGGGCACCAGAGTTCAACAAGTGTCTGTCTGCACAGTGAAGCATGCTACATACTAATTATGTGCTGGTTTGTAGCATGTTCACACATTAAAATGACAAATTCTATATATTATGTCTCAGTTTAATTCATATTTAAGCCTGCAATAACAGATTTGTTGGCCCCTCAAGGACAACAGAAACATGCTGTAAACACATCAGGGTACGGACTTTTAATGGCAAACTTGCCAGCAATTTACACTATTTGCCTATTTACACATCCACCCACATTACTGTCACTTAATGTGCTTAGAGCGAAGTATTTAATTACAAAGAAACTGGCGGACATTTTCCTCAAAACCATTAAACTGGGGTCTGAAAGTAAATATTACTACATGCACCTGAGAATTATCATCTACACATTACTACACATCTTGTACATCTTGCATTACTTTAGTACACGTCCTCCAAGTTCTACCTGTCTCTCATCAGTGACTTAATATAAAGATGGACGACATGAGAGCTCCCTCAAGTGAAGCCAAAACATCTGGATCGCCCCCTGGTGGTGGGCTGCAGTATAGGTCATAAATCCCTCCCCCTCAATGATATCAGGAAGGACATGGGCCAAACTAAAAACTCAAAGTACACCTTAAATAAATGTTTCCCAAAGATGGTTTCTGTCAGTTTAGGTAGTTGTTATCACGCTGATGTATGTTCAGGTGTTCATTTTTCTGATCAGTTTGCTTTTAATTAGTTATTTGATGCTATAAAAACGGGGTGTAACGTCATGATTGACAGCTGAGCCCCGCTCGAATAAGTCGGGCGGGTGTATGGGCGGGAACGCGATACCGTGGCTCCACCGCCTGGTAACTACTGCGCAGACAAGATGGCAGCGCTCGTATCCGGGATATTTTGGCTTCATTTTTGTACAGTGAGAGAAAGTGGAGACGCGTCGTCCATCTTTATTTATGTCTCATTCAGGCACCGTTTGGACTAAAGGTGTCAGTGTGCTCCGTTATGTCTTTTCGTTAACCCCGACTCTTCCTCGCCTCCCTCAGGTCCACTTCCTGATGGCTCTAGCTGCTAACTGGGGCTACCTGAAGGACGCCAGCCGAATGCAGAAGTACGAGGACATCAAGTCGAAGGAGGAGCAGGAGCTGCACGACATCCACTCTACACGCTCCAAAGAACGCCTCAATGCCTACACATAAACACACAGCTCCAAGAAACGACACACACACACACACACTTACCTGTCAGACGCACACAATGATACATGCACACATACACACACTCACACACATGCACAGGGCCTGACACAACCTTAAGGATATCAGAAACATACAGCATATACACACACAAACACACATTCATGACATGAACAAAGACACGAGTAGGCAGAAATGAAAACAATAAGATGATGAAAACGCAGACACCATCATCATCCTTGTGTCTGCAGCAGATCGTTGGCTCAGGTGGTCTATGCTAACACTTTAGCATCCACTGTGTTGGTTTGCTCCATACATGCTTTTTTACTTTTGAACCCAGACTTCTGCTTTTGAGTGAAAGGAAATCTTTAACTTTGCTCACCAGAGCAGGCGGTGCTCGGGATGGGACATCGCTAAAACTCACTGATCAGAAGCTAAATATGTGGCTTCATCACCTGCAAGGGGTTCATGACAATTCACAAGACTTCTCAGTATAAAGGCGTAAATTTACCAGAGTCGAGCTCAGTCTTTTCAGAGCTCTAAGCACTCCGTCCCAAACGCCGAAGCCCCAAAAAAAGCTTTGCAGTGTGTGAATGTGCAAAACATTCAACTACACCTGACCTTAAAGCCCAGAAACAACAAAAATAACCACGGACAAAAAATGGAAAACCAAAAAGTATAGGGCATGCAAAATAGCACAAGAGACCTGCAAGATAACAACATTTTAAGAAATACCAAAAAAGAAAAATAATGAACTGAACCCAAAGGAATTTGCTTTTTTCTTAAGCATCTCATTAGTTTAACCATAATTTGTCTTTGCTTTGTGTCAGTTTTACCGGCTTGCCGTCACACCTTTGCACACTGAAGCCAACAGTCTACAGCAGGCACATGAATGAGTTTGGTGTCTATGAGCTAATCGTTTAATGTGGGGGGGGGGGGGGGGGGGGGGGTTGGGCGGGGGTATGGGGGGAAT
>JBBPCS010000283.1:2860106-2878893 GCA_037974645.1 Hollardia meadi
TGTGTGTGTGTGTGTGTGTGTGTGTGTGTGTGTGTGTGTGTGTGTGTGTGTGTGTGTGTGTGTGACTGTTACATAACTATAGGTTAGAGTTTGTTTGGATAAATGCTCCACTTCGATAGTTGTTTTCCAGCAGCTCGGTGTGAACGTGTGGGATTGTAACAGATCAGCTGAGAGGTTTACAGCGCAGGAGCCCTCCAGACTGGGCTACTGAGTCGATGGATGGCCTGGTGGAGGTGGAGGTGGGGAGGTGATGGATAGAAGACATGGAGGGGGTGGAGGAATGCAGCAGCTGTGGTTGAAGCCCTGAGGCGCTTTGATTTGTGTGTCTGAGATAATGTGTGTGTGTTTTTATCTGAAGCATGAATACCAGCGCTATCTAATCTGTCCTACACACTTGAAAGGTGACTGGTGAATATAAACTGCACTTTCCCCTGGGGGTGGGCTGTGGGCCGGAGTGGGGCTGTTGGGGGCTTTTGTTTGGGTGGGTGGGGTTATTAAAAGTAAACCCATACTGGCATGACCTTTTTCAGTGCAACTACTTCATCTGTTTTGTGTACTACATGAGTGTAGTAACCATGAAAGGCAGCAGGAGGTGATGGAAGAAGTGTAATTAATATATTAAAGTTAATTCAACAGCTTGAATTTTTTACAGATGCCACGTTTTGTTGTGTGTGCGTTGTGTTTTTCCTTTCCCTCAGATACTGTGTTGAAACCAAACTACACACACACTGAAAGTTATGTTAAAAATGACAGATCCTATTTTATTTTACAGAAATGGAGACAAAAACTGGCCTGAATTCAAAAATATGTTCCAGAGGTTCTCATTTAGTGCTGTAAAACTTTAGTTTGTGCTTTATTTGACTGATTAATGTAAGTCGTTTAATGTATTTGAAATTATATCAAATTGAAATGGACAAGTAGAAAGTTAAAGATATGTGTAAAGACATGTGACATGAAAGGTATTTAAATCATGAGTTAAAGCAGATGCGCCGGTTTTGTGTGTAAACGGCTGATAAGGAGCAAGAGAGGGGGGAGATAAGACTAAAGACATGCAGAGAGGAAGGTGGTGCAGAAATAACTCGCATTCCTCCATCAGACGGTGTCCAGGAGGAGGAGGAACCAATGGAGGGAGGACAGGGAGCCCTGTGGTGAACAGGTAGACAGTGGGAGGAGTGGATGTGGCCGAGCGAGCAGTCAGTAACACACAGAGAGAGAGAGAGAGTGTTGGTTTGCAGTCTGTGTGGTTTTCTGGTGATAGTGGGAAGGAATCAGTGAGAGAAGGACTGAAGAAACAAGAGAGAAGCTCTTCTTTGAAGGCTGCGTGTCTTCGTTCACTGAGACATGGGCTCCACAGCCAGCAAAGCCCATGTGAAGCCCAGCAAGGCCTCCCAACATCGCCGCAAGAAGAAACGCAAGAAGGTGTGTGTGTATGTGTGTGTGTTTCCTGCTGTTTGTGTCTGCTGCTTTCCACTGATCAGTTGCCGCTCTCTTCACTGCTGCTGTTCTCACAGTCACAGCTGTCGTTAACCGTCTGGAGAAGTCGGGCACGTTCACTTTACACGGAATCTAGCCGAATGTATAATTCTCCACCTTGTTTGACACATGGATCACATTTAACTGTTGGTCCGGTGCCTCATCTGGATCACGAACGTCACAGATGAGTTGTGAAATGTTACAGCATGGCCGCAACGAGGGTCTGAACTCTCCTTATCACGCTGTTTTTACGACACTTCTTCCCTCTCTCCACTCCAATAATCTGTTTTTTCACTTGTTTTCTTTTCCCACTCTTTGTTCTTTGTGCTCTTTCACTTTACTGACTGCTCAGACAACAGATGGAGTTTATAGTCCTGTGTGTGTCTGTGTGTGTAAAGCAACAAAGCAGGAGCACAGGTGCTCCGTCTTGATTGTAAATTCCACTACTCGTGCTGCTGTGGTGTGTGTGTGTGTGTGCGCTACAAAGAGTATTGTAATCTATTGAGATATGGGACTACCGGAGACTAATGCTGAGTGTTGTGCAGCAGTGTACTTTGTATGCTCATCAAGTTGAAGTGTGTGCCTGTCCACGTGTTTACGAGAGTGTGTGTGTGTGTGTTACAGGTGTAGGCAGCGTTACAGTGTGTGGTAGAGAGTGAAATGACTAGAAAACAGTGTTGTATATAAAGGACTTTCATGACATGTCTCGTAATATTTTAGTTTTTTGTTTGTGTTTTAATTAATATGAGTTCATTTATTAAACAGTTTAATTTGCCTGTGGTGATGTTTTCTTACTTCAGGTTGTAGCTGCCGTTGAGAGCAGTATAAGGTTTGGGTGTTGTGCCGTGATGGATGTTGTTTTCTTGATTCATCACCCTTCAGGCTCTTTTAGCTGTGTTGTTGCATACCAGGTCCAAACCCTGCCTCTCCAACCGCGACTGTCTTTATCTGTGATGAGTGCAAACTCTAAAACACAGACTACCAAATGTCATGTTCACTATGTATTATACACGGTACACTGAAAGAAATCCCTGTGCAGTCCATGGCCACTGAATAGTTTTCTGTGCTCATATTTAAATGTACTCTTTTCTTCTTCTCTTCTGTGCAGCGAGAGGAGGATTTGAAGCACAAGAAGGAGTTATCGCTGGAACTGGCGAACCTCCGAGACGAGCTGGGTAAGAGACGCATCTACACATCCTCTCTCTCTCCCCCCCTCTGTCTCTGTATTTGCGTATGACACACGCACACACATACAAACAAAGCTTATCAAGGACGGCTCAACTGCCATTCAAAAACCGGGTGTTCTCCACGCAGGCCACATCTCACGTCTGTCATCTGCACAGTTTGTGTTGTTGCTGTAGGCGTTCTGGATTTGTAAAAGTTTGAGAAACACTGCGACCTGCTAGTATATGGCTATCAGCCCTTCAGAACCACTTCAAGTCAAGTCTCCAAAGATGAGATAGACTTGAAAAACAAGAGAAGATTAGTCCACATAATACAGAATGTCACCTGGCACTGCTGGGGGGCGTTTTCAGGAAATAATCAGGAACCTGTTTCCATGTCTCGTGTGTGTGTGTGTATTTGAGGTGTGTTATACTCTGTAGTTCTGCAGCGTTTGGCAGCCTGCGATTTAACTGTCACTGAGATGAAGCGCGAGTTCCACCTTTATGGTTACAAACTGTGTTTACAAAGAGAAGACGCGTGGTGGGAAGGCAGACGATTCATCCAAAATGTGTCTTATTGGTAATTTATAAGTGATGGTTTCAAAAGTTCAGTTTCCACGTCCGCGTTTCCGGAATAAAAACTTTCTATCCGTGGATCTGAACGCAGAAACATTTCGGTCACATTGTCTGACATCCACTGGATCTTAACATTACTCTCTGTGTCCTAAGTACAAACTGATACTGCGAGTGTGTATCGTGTCAATAGCAGCTCTGCCAGTTTGGCTGATACAGCAGGATTATAACACACACACCTACTGTACATTCACACTGACTGGATAGACTTACACAGTGCACGCTGTATTTACATAGCAACATGAAGGCATGCGTTTATGCATATAGAAATACACGCACACAGTTGCTCTAAATGCCATCTTAAATTGGGCTACTACATATACTTTGAGACTGCCTGCCCACCGCACATACCAGGCATCACACACACAGAGAGAGCAGCACATCCTGTTCACCGTCACTTTTCTGACACTCTCTCCACTTTCCCTCAGTCCATCAGTCAGAGCAGCACCGACTATAATCGTTTCTTTTACTGCGTGTTTGGCCTTTGACTCATCTCTTTACACACAGAGCTGAGGAATGTCGGCAATGTATAGACCTCTGCTGTCTGTCGCCGCACACATGCACAGCTGTGTGTTAAACCTTCGTAGCTTCCAAGTCAAACTGAACAGGAAGGAGCCGTTTGTGTCTCGTTGGGTAATGTTAAGTTTAACTTTAACGTAACTTCTGCAAGTAACGGGTCGGAGCAGCATTCCTGCTTCTCCTGCTGCCACACGGCTCGGAATGTTTCAGAGAGCTTAATGCTCAGAGTCAAAGACTGACAGGAGAACAGGTTGAAGTCTGTTCTTATACGATCGATGTCTGCAAACTAACCTGTTACACTAGCTGTGTGCAGAATTCACATGTGGCTGACTGATATTCGTACCTGTATGTTTTCAGGATGTCCGTCCGTCCCATTCCTGTGAAAGCGACATCTCAGGAACACCTTGATGGAAATTGAAGGATAAACTGATTAGAGTTTGGTGGTCAAAGGTCAAGGTCACTGTGACCTATTAAACACATTTGTATTCATAACTCAATAATTAATTTGCTGATTGAGAGAAGATTTCACACAAACTGTGCTGATGTGTGTGAAGAATCCATGTTTCAGAATTTAGAGCTTCTTTGCAGCAACATCCACATTTGAAGCATTTGAAGCTCTTTGATTTTGTTGATATTGAGCGTCAGGTGATTGTTGTTGCACCATGTGACCAAGCTCTCTATCCTTCACTACATATATGAGTCTGGACTGCAACTTCACTGGTGTACGGAGGCATTCAACCACGAGGCGGTATTTCTATTTTTTTTTTTCTTGCTATCCTATCAATATAGGAGCAAAACGTTGTGAAAGAATGAGAGAAGCAGTAACGTCCTATTAGCCCCCCTCACAAGCCCAAAGTGACCCCCAGGCTGGGGGGAGAAGAGGGGTCTCTCCTGAAATGATGTCATTATTTTACTCCACCACCTGTTAAGCACCCGCTGTCACACACACGCAAACACACACACAGTTTGTGTTGTCTGGTCTATGAAGGAGAACACACAACAGCTGTCGTCGCCTTTGTGTTTCCATTACCACGGCGACAGGCACTTACAGTCGCACTGCAGAGCTCCATTCAGAGGGAAACGGCAGCTGCAGCCAGTTGTTGCCACACTCTCACAAGTTAGAATATTTTTTTTATTACAGGCACAGTCGTGTGTTTACAGGGTGGGTTTTGATGAAGTTTACCTTCAAATGATGGCATCCATATGTCACAGGTGGACGACTGGTTCTGTTGCTCCATTACATAACACACATGAGAGATGTTTCTAAACCTGAACTGTGTGGGTGCTGAGAAAATCACTGAGAGATGCCAGGTTGACATTTCCATTCATTAGATTCTGTGGACTTAATTGCATGTTAAGAGTATCTCATTTGTTCCTGTATCTTTTCTTTGTCTCTTTCTTTCATGTGGAATGGAGTGTGGCGGATTGAACACATGTCAGTTATTGAGAGACACTCCCACTGCACAATAAGTGACCTACACCTGAGGACAAGGAAAGGGCGGAGCATTATCTGAGACCATTGTCATCAGAATTGTTTGAAACGCTCTTGACGAAGGCCCGGGGCGACCAAAACATTAGAATTATCAATAAATTGTGATGCCGAGCCAGGAGTAGTGTGCAGGATCTTCTCTCCTCAAGACTGAAGCGATATTTTCCAGTGCAGCTGAGATGGTCTCCTTCAGGTGCTCTGTTTGTTTAGCTGGATATTGTCCCAAATATTTCCCATCAGAAACGGACATAAATCAAAATGGCATGTGATGATAGGTAGAGGCGGAGGGAGGCGTGCATGTGCTTGTGAGAGTTTAAATGAATCATGAGAGGAATGAGTCCCGCTGCATACTTCTGAGCTGACTCGCAGATGTTTGAGGTTGGCTCATGTCTGCCGTAAGAGTAGTTAAAGTGGACACACACACACACACACACACACAGAATATCTGCTATTCATTACGTATTGAGACGCCGACTGTCCCATGTCAGTACAGTCCGGACTGACATACTGTAATGTGATGATTGTATGTGTGTGTTATTGATATGACACTGATTAATGAGTAAATGGTCAAAATAGTAGCTCAGTCATGCTAACTGACTGCACATCTGGCCTCCACTCCCCTCACATCTGTCCCGAAAGGATTTCTAACTGAGACCTTATGCTGTGGAATAAATTCTCGGTTTCTTGCTGAAATAATGTTTACTACCATTTTTTCACCTCCGCCAAGGAGGTCATGTTTTCACCCGTGTCCGTTTGTTGGTTGGTTTGTTCACCAGGATTAAACAAAAACTACTGAATGGATTTCCATGAAACTTGGTGGAAGGATGGGGCATGGGCCAAGGAAGAACCCATTAAATTTTGGCGCAGAATCTTTTCTCTTTAACATGGGGCATTTTTTCGACATTTTTATTAATTTTCCAGGGAATAATGCATTGATCTTGATTTAAAAAAGAAAGAAATCAGGCAAATTTAGAGGGCCGGTATCTACGAGTGTGTACAATTAAGTGCGGATCCAAATAAAAATCCAGATCTAGCAGATTTAAAAGTGTTTTCATAGGGGTGGGGCGGGGGGGGGGGTGGTCTTTTCCTGGTAACAAATGGCTCTAGAAACCTGCAACTAGCACCAATGTGTAGCTAAGTTAATCAGGATTCAGTCAGGTACTAACAGTGTCACCAGTTGCTGCAGTTGGTACTAAGGCTTGAGAGGACTGTTGGGCCTTGGTGGAGGTATGCGCTCTACTGAGTGCCATTTTAGTTACAAATGCTTTACAATAAATTTATTTTAAAAACAAAACATTGATCTCCAAACTGTCCAGGATCTTTTTAGTGTTTTCAGTACAGAAATACAAGCTAACATCTCCTCCTGCTCTTCTCCTCTCCTTCCAGTTACGTCGACACAGTGCTGCAAAGATCTGCAGAAGGAGAAGGAGGAGGTGCGCACCAGTTTGGAGGAGGCTTTAAAGGAGCTGGAGGAGCAGCACAAGCAGGAGCTGGTGCAGCTGGAGGACAGGTGTGGCATTCACCTCGGCTGACACTCGGCATCACATACATGGGATAGTTGTAATTACAACTCCTCGGTGTTGGTACACTGTTGTTTGGAAATGAAGGCGTGCGCTCCTTCTACTGTCCTGGGTTTAATATATTGTATGTTCCCCTGTGTGTGTCAGATTGAGGAGTTTTTACCAAACAGAGTGGGACAAAGTCCACCAGACGTACCAGGAGGAGGCTGACAAATGCCGCATGTTGATGGAGGAGCAGGTCAGAGCACACACACTGACACTTTATAATCAGACGCCGTTGCATTCACTCCTGTTGTGTGTGTATATATTAACAAGTAGCTGCCTGCTATTCTTGTAAAACGTACCTCAGCCCTTGTCTCTCCCATAAAACCAAGTTTTATATTGGAATAATTACACACCAGTTGAACACGAGAGGTGACAAAGACGATACTCCCTCAAACGACGCAACATGACGTAATATGGATCGATCTCCTGCTGTACAGCTAACATGACTGCAGGAGAAATGTGATTGCAGTCTCTCTAGGAGCGGTGTTTTCAAAGATGCTGCAGAGAGCGCTGATTCCAAACAAAACGCCTCTGCTGCTTCCTAGAACGAAACGCTGTGGTGTCACCTTTAGAGACATGATCCCACCCTCAGACTGACCTCTGATTGGTCCACAGGAGCTTGGAGTGATTCAGTGCTCTCTGAACCTGCATGGGTTTTTACTGTCACACATGCACACACACTCTCTCTGATTGGATTCAGCACACACCACCCAACTGCTCATAAAAAAAATTCTCTGCCAGAGATTTATGACCGTTGCCATGGCAACATATCTCATACAGTTGATTTGCAGTTGCAGAAGAAATGTGAGGCTCAAGTGACTTTATGGTCAGCAGTTACACACATACACGACTCATAGGAGATGAGCCTTGTTCACACCTGTTCTCCATGTAGGAAACACGTTCTAGTGTTGTGTTAACTGGAAACCTCAGTTTACACTATGATGTTTCCTTTGCTGCAGCAACACCCCCACTGCCCTAAAATCTAAAGGTTTGATCCAACAGTCTGCAGAGTCAGAGTTGTAACAGAGGAATCACAATGTTTTGTGTAATGTGTAATAAACAGATCCTTATGATGACTGTACCAGGAGCTCAAACTGACTACTATGAGGGACCAGACCTCAGTATTTGGTGCTGTCTTGGTCTTACTTATCTTTAGTTAAAGTTCCCCCCCAGACATGTTCCAAAGTACATAAAATACTCTGACTAATATTTTATTTAACATGGTTTTCCCACATTACAAATTTTTAAAAACCCTGAAAAGGGGCTGGAAGCACATCTACTCTTTCTCCCTCATTAAGAAATCCTGGATCTATGAATCACAGGCCTCTGGCCCCGCCCACCACCATCGTTTGCACTAGGTTGACCGGTGACAGATCAGCTAGCATCAAGATGGTTAGTGTTAGAGGAAACATGGGGGAGATTCAGTCGTAACGTTACATGTTTGAGCATCAGACAGACCATCATAATATAATAATAATCATACAAATTAGACGGCGATTGGCTTTTGTATTTGTGATGTAACAAATCTAGCTCGCCTGGTGTTGAATCTCATATTTTTAGGAAGTGCACAGACATCTCCCCTTCAGTAGAGGAATGTGAAAAGACTTTTCTAGTGACCAACTTTGGACAGATACAAGTCAGTATAGTCCAGGTCAGACATTTTAGGGGATTTAAACATAAGAAAAACACGTTTTTGAGTGGTGGCTGTCTTTAAGTCATTTGCGTTTGCATCCTTCAGGTGGAGGAGCTGAGGAGCCGACAGGAAGCAGAGAGGAAGTACCAAGAAGTGAGCCACAACCAGAAGATGGAGTCTCTCAAACTGCAGTTTGAGACCTCAGTACAAGGTGTGCACTGGACAAACATTTAACAGCTCTGCATTTTAAGTAGTCTGTTAGCAGATGAACGCTCATATTTCATATACTGAGTAAATGTTATCAAGGTGAGTCATTGTGCTCGATCACCTGATGCTGATGTGTATGTGTTTGTGCATGTCAGAGCTGAAGAGGATCCAGCAGACAGACCTGGAGAACCTGGAGAAAACTCTGAAGGAGACGGAGACATCTCTCTCTGTAAGAGACGTTTGTTTGAGATGTACTTTTAAAATCAGAAACATACTGCGCACAGTGAGAATTAACGGTTCGTGTAAAATGTGTACCGAAACTTCCTGTGTATGCACCAAATGTAGGCACAGTGGCTGATTAAGGCTGAGGATCTTTTTTGCCGTGCTAACCAGAAATATTTTTTATGCCCTTGGTTTCAAGGAGAAGTTCAAAATAAATTCCTCTGGAGGAATGCTGATGGGTTTTTTTCTAAGTGTGTGTGCTGCCATATTCCCTGCCGTTTCATATAATGTTTGAAGCACACAAAGATATGATCGGTATGAATACAAGTAAACAAAATCAGAATGTGTTGCATCATGTGGCATGTCTTCAGTATTTCCTGCAGAAATATATGTATTTGTTTTTCTCATGTTGGCAGTTATGAGTGGGCTCTGATAAATCCCTCTGAGGTCCACAGTGAAGAAGCTGCAGTTTGATGAGTTGACCTGCTGTTTTTGACTCTGAAGTGTCTGCATAGCTTTGTAAGAACCAAAGCTCAATGTCCACACTCTCTCCTCCCTCTCACCAGGAGAAAGTATCTGAGCTGTCGGCACAGAAGGAGGCTCTGAATGAGAAGCTGAAAGCGGAGGAAGAGAGGAGGAAGCACATACTCAGTGACAAGAATCTGGTAATCACTGCTACATCTATAATAACAGCCTTCTGTCACTCGCAGCTCAGACAGAACACACAGACTTCAGAGATTGTGCTAATGCAGGTAAAGCTAATAAAGGAATATTAATCAAGTGGGATACATGCAGTGTTGCTGTCTCTAAAGCCACAGCGACACAAACCATCAAACATGCATCATTCTTCCACTATATGCTGAGCTGAAGAGCAGTGGTCATCATGGAGGTGAAGCAAGGAGTGTCGGTCTGCTGAACGTGACCTCCCTCTGCTGGTTTCAAAGAGTCACACACTTTATTCTGAGCTCCGTGAACTGACATCTCTCGAACCGCTCGAGTTCCTTAGCTCGACACGAGAGGCACGAGCGCTTCGTTGTGGAGGCTTGTGTTGGAGTTAACATTCCGGTTTGATGTGTTTTAACTTGTGTGTGCAGAAGGACTCCCACACGGTGTACCTGGAACAGGAGCTGGAGAGTCTTAAGGTGGTGCTGGAGATGAAGAACAACCAGCTGCACCAGAAGGAGAAGAAGTTAATGGAGATGGACAAACTGGTGGGTGTCACTCTGTCACATACAGCCATCATGGAGAGTCGGAGCCCCTCTGTGGTCTAAATTCAGTTCTGGGAAAACAACATGATTACTTACTGAGGGTAAAATGTTCAGTTGAAGGTATTGAATTGAGTACCAAACCAATCTTTGGTGCTGCAGGTGGAGACTAATGTGAAGCTGGAGGAGTGTCTGAAGAAGGTCCAACAAGAGAACGAGGACTACAAGGCCCGGATGGACAAACACGCTGCTCTCTCTAAGTACGTACTCCTGCTGCTGTGTTTAAGATCGACGTGTGTGAAACGATTGCCTCGTATCTGTAAGAATGTGGATATTCAGCTCAGTCTGTGGACTTTAAACCCTCGAACAAAAGGTCATGTTTATCTCACATCTGACTATAGACACGAGTCATCCCACCATCACTGTCTTTATTGCGAGGTCCTGTATTCAAATAACACAAACGATAATCTGAAATCCACGTTCTTTTTATGTTGGTGAAGCCACAGTGTGTCTCCCTGCAGCCCACTACAGCTCTCTGTCTCCCCCTGCAGGCAGCTGTCCAGTGAACAGGCCATCCTCCAGCAGACGCTGCAGAAGGAGTCCAAGGTCAACAAGCGTCTGTCCATGGAGAACGAGGAGCTGCTGTGGAAGCTGCACAACGGCGACCTGCTGGCGAGTCCCCGCCGCCTCTCACCCACCTCACCCTTCAACTCGCCACGGAACTCTGCCTCCTTCCCCACAACTGCGCCCTTATCGCCCAGATAACCCCACCAACAACAACCCCCGCCTCCTGATTCTCCTCATCACCTTCTCAAGCCTGACAAAGATTGAAGCTGTTCCAAATACTGAGAAAGACTTGAGTCACAGCAGTGTTGTCGGATATTACTGATGAACATTTGGAATAATAAACTGCATTCGAAACTCTTATTTTGAGAGCGAAAAGACGTTGTGTTGGCACAGATGCACTTAAGGCTGAGCGTGGGACTGTCCTTGCTCTCTATCAGTCTCTATCAAGTGACTGTTCTCCAATAAACTTTTCTTCTTTTTCTGAAGAAAAGCTAAATAACAGGCACACCTCAGGGTCTGTACATAGAGCCTCACTTTCGTTATGACTATCCTTACCTTTTTGTTTTCTTTTGTTATGTTGTACAGTTTAAGTTCAGCTCGTTCCTGTTATTTTAGATCCTCTTTTTAAAGGAGTTCGATGAGAAAAGAACGTGGATTTGTGGCGTACGTAGGTTTGTGGAAACGGACTCAAAGTTGTTTGGGTTTGGTAAATCAGAAAAATGACGGGTACGTGTTGGAGGTTTAGCATGGATTGTTTTGCCTTTTCCCTCCTTCTAAAGAGGATGTTTATTTTGCCCAAAGAGCGAAGCTCAATCACTGATCTGCTCTGGACCTCTGGAACAAGTGCACGGTCTTTATGTCCCTCTGTGGGCAAACGGGAAGAACTATTCAGTTTGTGACCTGAATTACGGACATAAACCTTTGAACCAATGGATATCTGTTCCTCCATGAAGCCCCTCACAACCTTAATCTACTATGTGGAATGTAATCCCCCTTGGATGTTAAATCTGAGCAGACCAGCTCAGAGAGACACACAAACACCATCTCAGAACCAAATATGCAGTATATTTAACAAGGATGGTGTTGGCCATGACAGTGTTTACCCCCCTCTCCCCTTTACTACTTCCCTTACATCTCTCATTAACAAAGGGATTCGACCCCATCCTCTAAAGTCGCCTTGTGCCCAAACAGAAACAAGGTGAAGCTGACTGATCAGTTAGTCTGTCTCTGCTGTGGGTCACACATAATCTCACCAGAAAAACACGCCGCAGAGAAAACTCTCTGACTCTCCTTAACTGAAAGACCCGTTTTACTGAATCCAAAACAAGTATCACTTTGTGTGTCTGCTATTTTTCCTGAAAAAACTCAAATGTACCCAAATTGCCTCAGACAGCCATGTTCTGCTTTATTTTGGACACAGAATAAAAACAATATGACATACAGGATGGCTTGTATTGTAACGTGTAACACGTGTGAATGAAGTAAACAGGTGTTTCAGCTTCTTTAGGGAGACACCTGCTGTTCCCACACTTCCTTCCAGCCTATCGGCCTTGAGGAAGTTCACCGCCTGCTGCTTTGCTGGGGTCGAGCGGTCCCGGTAACGGGGCGATGATTGGCGGCGGATGCTCGAGGTCAGCGGCTCGTACCATCATGACTACGGATTTGATGGAGTACCACCAGCCGTGCCACGTGTACCACACCACCCCGTCATCAGTCATGGCTTTGTACGGCCCTTTGTAGTAGTGACCATTCAGGTTGCCTGAGTCACACCTGTGAGGAGGAAGTAAAAAAATAACATACATTTGGAATTTCTTATGCGTTTGGTTGTTTTGAACTTTTTTTTTCTATTAATTTGCACATGCAAGTGTCTGTTGTAAGTCACAATTATCTGTTACCTGCTGAACCACCAGCCTGACTTGCTGTGTCTGATACAACTGCCGTCACCGTTGTCAGCGTCGCCGTCATTCTGCTGGTCATAGGTGCTGAATTTGATACCGTCCGGACCGATCCATTTCTGTCCTTCAGACGGAGGGCCGTGGAGGTCGTCCAGGGAGTTCCCTGCATTCCCAGTGTACTCTCCCAAATGTAACTGGTACTGGTCCTTTGAGGAGTAAAAGCAAAGAGTTACGAATCCAGAGTGACATCCAGTGAGGCTTTCTTATTAGATAACATCAAAAGCATCTGGAGCTGATGAGGTTTTGCTGTGAGTTGAGCAGCATGATTATAAATGACATCAAAATAGGCCGAAAGGTGGAAACATGGGTGGAAAGAGATGAGAGGGGTGGAAGTATGAAACGAGGCAGGGATGAGAGGAGAATGAACGGGAAGAGATGGAGAACAGCTGGCAGGCCTGGAGCCAGACGTCCTTGCTGTTTCCATAAGCAAAGGGCATAAAACAGAAGATGCATAGTCTAAATAAGAGCCCCTGTGTTATGGGAAATGAAGAGAAGACAGAAAAAATAAAGGAGGAAGACCCCAACGGTTGCAGCTGTTTTCTACAGGATAGAAAAAGAGTGCAGTGAACTACAGACATTTAATTACCTAAAATGTATTGATTTAATCCAGTTTGGAGAAGTTTTAATTCATTTTCCAAAAATGTGTGAAAGAAAATGAAATGACTCTACTTTCAACATAAACTTCATCAATCAGTTTTATTTTGAAAGGATTTTTTATTCTCCTCCTGCTGCATCCATGTTTTACCTTTTCATCGTCCACTCTGAAGTTCTTGTACTCTGCGTAGCGCTGGTTCCCCTCAAAGTCCTCCATGTCAATCCGCAGGTCGTGGTTTCCTAGGAGACACAGTTACACAGGCGACCATCCTATAATGACTGACATACACACACATACGGGTACACACACCTTGCGAGGTGAGATGGTGGAGAGGCTCATTGCCCAGCCAGAATTCTCCGTCAGGCGCGTGGAGGTCTCCAAATCCATGCTTGTACTCCACCCACGCTCTGCACACAGAGTGCACATGTGATCATACATTCATGTTCTATGACACGTGCAGATTCATACTTTTATGTGTGTAAAGATGTCACACACACACACACACACCTGTCAAAGCTCTCATTGCCATCTCTTCTCCTCTGGAAGACGGTCCATCCTCCTCCGTTGTTCATGTCACAGTAGACGCTCAGTGAGGTGGGAGAGCCGTCTGGACGGATCACATACAGCCCGCTGGCCACGTTACCGTCGGCAAACACATCGGAGCAGTCTGAACACACGCACACACACACACACACATCCATCTAGATTGTTTTGGTATGAGTTTTGGTGTCGCATGTATTTTAAAGTAAAGTGCCATCTAGTTCCATCATCTCCAAAACTCCGCAACTCGCACCAAAACAATCTCGATGGATAAGCAGCACTACAGGTAAGAGGAAAAATGTGTATTTTTGATTTTGGGGTGAATGTGGACACTTTGAGGCAGGAGAACTCTCTGACAATTTTGTCTTAGCTAATGGCAACTATTCACACATCTGGCGGGCACAAAGCAACTTCATTGGAGTTGTTCCAGGCCACAGATAAATGTGAGTTCAATATTTACTTTAAGCTCTGTTTGGGTCTTCACCTACCCCTGAGAGTTAAAAAAACAACAACAGACTGACGCAATGTAGGACGTGTTGTGGTGCAGACGGGTACACGCTTCCATCTGAAATCTGGCCCTACCTCTGTAGACGTTCCCGGGGCCCAGGTGTGAGTTGGGTATGTGCTCCAGCTGCTGCGCCTGGCTCTTGTGGAGCTCCTGGATGTAGCGATGCTGGTCGCTGATCACGTCCTTCAGGACCTGGATCTCTGCCTCCAGGAGGACCACCTTCTCCTCACATGGCACAGGGGCCTGAACAGAGGAGGACGAGATTTAAGGGTAGCAGGATGCAGAAGTAAACAAATTATCTTCAGAAGCAAATATAGCAATCAATAAACATGTTCCTGCTGGATAAAACTGCAACCATTGTGCCAAGAATATATATTTCATGGTTGACATACTGTTACTTGTTTGTTGTAAAACTTGTTTGTTGACTTTTATTCAACAATTAACCCTCTAAAATATGTCTGCCATGACTATACCATCATGCACTTGGTCTGAATGGGCAGGATCAGTCCAGGCTGCCAAACACATCGCAGCTATTGCTATGATGTAAGATTGATCCAGCTAGCAGCTAGCACTATTTAAAGCTAGCACCGGACTTGTGTGCTTGTGTTATTTTTCTGGGTGCAGATCCATCTTAAAATGTATATAAAAAAGAGGCGACACCACTTTTGAAATAATTCACACATAAACACACCACTTTTAAAGGGTTTAGTATACGCGTTTAGTATATATGTGTCCTGCTCAGTGATCGTTTACTTTATCCTGATATCTTGGATATTTTTTGTCTATAATAAAGTCTACCCACAAACAAAATAAAAGGTTTAAATACCTGACTGTTATCCACCTCAAGGGAATTAACTTATCTCCAGCAGCATCCATATTTAGAGGTAGCGGGCTAGCTAGCTAGCTAACACCGATCCCACCCGATGATACTCTTTAAAATATTCCAAGTTTGTTTTCCCCACTTTGATAGAATGAAATCTGTGCCCTTGGTTGCTTTAATATTGTCCACAGTTACCTTTTGCACCAAATTGTGATTGTTGGGTCATCAGTTTGTTTGTTATACCATTTTTTCCATGTTTATGCTGCACTGATGTTCAGCCAATAGAAGGCACCAGCTAATGGCACATTTATTACCCATTCTATCTACAGTACAGGTTTTCTACATTGTGTTGATGTGAAGAGGCCAGCGCCTACTGTTTTAAGACTCACAAACCACAAAACAGGCAGAGTAAACACATGTTTAGAGTCTAGGTTGCCCTCATTACTTGTATTCTTTCACATTCTAAAGTTTTTAATGTTTAATTTTATAAGGAGTGTGCCCAAAATTGCCAACTATAAACGTGTTTTCATCTGTAACCACCTGGGAAGACACTCAATACAAGCAGCGTAACTATCAAGAGGAGACCTCATGTGTGCAATCCAAACCAACACCAAAGGTATACTGAATCTCACAGCAGAACCATCAAACAGTCGACACTGGAGGTGGTACGTATATGTTTAAATTTTAAAAATTTATTCAAGAAACGGTGTTCTTGTTATTTTTGGATAAGCTCATTCTGAACAGTTTTCATTGGAACTACTTAATGAACAAATAGTCCCTATGAAAACTGTCCTCAGTGGAGTTTCAGGAAAGATGGTGCTCTTATTTTTAAATGCTGTGACCACCAAAGAATTTCCAATCAGCTCTTTTGTGCTGTGGTGAGTTCTGTATGAAAACCTAGAAGCCTCAAAGTCTTTATTATGATATACTGAGGATTATCTGGAGGGTCTTACCGCCAGAGAAACAGCCAGGTGAAGAAGAAGAAGAAGAAGAAGAAAGGCCACTGATGTCCTCAGCATTCCCATAATCGATGATCTGACGGGTGGCTGAAGCAAGCTGTCACACTCTCTGGTCTCACTTTGTCTATAGAGCCTCACTGACGTCCTCTCTCCTCTCCTTTGCCCGTTTTAATGTTGTAGCATCACATCCCTGCTTTTTCACACTGTGATTCGCTGGAGATTATAAGACTTTACATGCACTGACACTTTGTAAGCTAGCCTCCATCTAGTGGTTGGAATACATAGTCATCATCTCCTGCTTACACCAAACGCCTCAAACTGAACCTAAACAATGCAAAGTCCCAAGGGTCTGCAGTAATTTCACTTGGCTAAAATTTCATTATTTAATGTCAGGGTGTGACAGAATTTCAGAATAATCCATGTTTTATAATTTGAGATTTCATTTTCTTTGTCTTTAATCCCCAACAGCACCAACAACTTGACCACCAATAGAGTAATATTCTGTCTCATTTTTGGCTTAATAAAACAGAATGTGCCAATTTGTTAATTCTTTTTTTTTTTGACACAGACTCAGTTGCAAACAGTACAAAGACCATATATTTAATCTTTGACCTCATCAACTTTATTGATTTTTGCAAATATGTGCTCACGTTTCAAACAAGTTGGGACAGCTGCAACAAAAGACTGGGAAAGTTGTGGAATGCTCCAAAAACACCCGTTTGGAACATTGTTCATTGGCAACAGGTGATAGTAGACCTATCATGATTGAAAGGCTCAGTAGTTCACAAGCAAGGATGGGCCGAGGTTCACCACTTCGTCAAACACATGACTGTATAAAGCTGATTACTACATGGGATCACGAACACTTCGTAAAACCGAAAAACTGAAACCGTGAAATAACTCCATCAATGTATAAATCAGAGCGTAAATAAATGACTAACTGAATAAATGTTGATCATAGGAAATGTTAAGTGTAACTTAAAAAATGCGACTCCGGTGGGACTCGAACCCACAACCTTTGAATCACTCCTCAAGTGCTTGACTAGAAGTCCAATGCGCTATCCATTGCGCCACGGAGCCACCTGTTGCAACAATGCATGTAACACTTTATAAACCTTTACCGGTAATTTACCTTTAATTGACATATTTTTATAAACAGATTTTGCGGTTTTATGTTGATATAAACTGTGTTTTGTCGCTATTGCCACGTCAGATATCTTTGGAGGAACGTTTTGGAACGACTACCGGGACAATGACAGTCCAGAAACGAGGGAGGAGCCCTTTTCGGGAATGCCAATGTATCGTGGAAGCTACTCCAAGATGATTAATATAGTAAATCGCGACAGCAGCTTAATATTTGCGCTCTTTATTGCAAAAGGTGCGCAGCGTTAACGCTAACGTTATGAAAAGATCCCGTCCTCCTAGCTAGGTCGCCCTCTTTCACTTGCCTCGGAAGACTTCCTGTTTTGACGCCTTCAAAATAAAAGGGCGAACATCACGTGAATTATCACTATAGGTGCATTTCTCCCTGTAGGTTTCCGTTTGCATATTGAATGACCACACCTAACTTAATCTTTTATTGAATGACTACAGATTAATCTTAATGTAATCTGTAATGTAAATGTAATTATACTTAACTATTATCTTTAAATATTTGACCAGATATTGAAACCCCTCATTATTTCAGCATGTTAAGGAAATTCTTGTGTGAGAAAAAAACCCCATTATGATCATTTATCGATCATTGCACAGCAGCAACATGAATACAGCCTCATGTTGCTGTACTGAATATCATTTACTGATCTCTACAGTCTGTGCAGCGCAGAAAGGTAGATTAACCCTAAGACCTACCCGCATTTTCAACCAAATCTAAATTTTCGGATCCTACAGGTTGGCACCACACCACACTCGGACAAAGTGACTGATCCGTGTAAGTCATATTGAAAGGTGACAAATATTGTGCAGGTGCATTGCATTTAAAAAAATTAAGGATTTATTTGGCTGGGTGCTGTGGTGAAGCAATTCCAGAACGTGGGTGGTGTAACACATCTGTCACATCTGATGGAGGTGGAAATCCTGTCTGGCTGTACAACAATGTCTTGGCCAAATTATGCTATCTTACATGCTATAAAGTTACAATCACAGCCACAGCTGATGTTACAGCTATAGGAAAATTAATTTACCTACAGCCATAGCCAGTACAATTGCCACGGCAACAGCAATGGTAACATACACAAACACAGAATTGGGTGTGCCCACTTGTCCTCAAAGGTTTGTACATTTACATAGTACCTCTATAGTCACAACTAAAAAATAGTTTGTACTCAGCGCGTTAAAATTAATTTTCAGTTTGATTTATGTATTTATGTTGAGTCAACTTGAATCGTTACCTGAATTTTATGTTAACTCGTTTTTTAAAAAACTTTAATAAAGTTTATAAATCATAAACAAATCTGAGTGATCTTAAAAGATTGTGAAGTACTGTCCATGCAATGAAAGTTGGATTTTATTTTATTGTTTTTAATTTTGCATACTTACAGATTGAATGATTTCATTGTTGGCAGTACTAGATAATTGATAATCCATAATAATGTCAAGTTACCTGTGATGTGCGTATTGGACCACAGTGGCAGTTCAGTGTGAACATTGATCCTCGGTGCTCTCCTCTTGTGCATTCAGTAGATAACACAATCAAATAGATTTCTGGGGGGGGGGGGGGGGGGGGTTGTTTGGA
>JBBPCS010000283.1:2878993-2895967 GCA_037974645.1 Hollardia meadi
CTCGCCTTAAATTCCCCAGCAGATGGCAACATTACGCTATAGCTCTATAAAAAATAGTTGCCTAAATCCTATAGTGATTAAGGCTATAAACTTTAACCGATATATGTCTGCCAACTGGTCAATTGATCACTCCTGTTCATCAGAGGTGAATGCAGAGTGCAGATAAAGGCGTTAACAGGACATTTCATGAATGTCTGCCGCTGGAAATAACTGAATCTCCAGTAGCCTCTATACAGAGACTGGACTTCTCTCATGTCATGAATTGCAGCTGAAGTTTATAATATGGCCAGAGTTTTACATTTTTACTTAAACAACATACCCACCTTCGAGTGAAGCTCGAGCTTCTTCATGTTTTGTTTTGTTTTTCCTCTCGCTTGCACCGGATTCAAACTGTCTTTTTGTCGCCCTCTCTTCACCTGCACTGGTGCCCGGCTCTGAGCCGTGATTGGTAAAATGTTGACTGTCAATCATGGCAGCGATGCGTTCGGTAGATGAGAGGCCTCCTTTCTCGCCTCTCAAACTCAACTGACTTGACTTGGCGCGTGCGAAGTGCTCGCGTCGCATTTGCGCATAAAATGAGGCCCCCAGCGCAACATGAGGCCCTACACACAGCGCGTGTTCTGCGTTTAGGGAGGGGCGGCCCTGTATATACTACATGCCATCATAGAACATGAAAAATAATAGCATAGCTGCTATTAGCTCTATTGGTGACCGCAGCCTTTCACCTCCAGTGATCAGGAACAGAAAAGTTGAGTAAATCAGTGTAAATCAATCAAATGTGTAATAGCTTGTGCCTGTCATACCTTAAGAGGTCAAAGGAGATCTCAACAAACACAGAAAGACGAGACAAACAGCAACACTGTGTCGTCGTAGGTAAACGCCTTTACATCTTCAACATCTGGAACTCAACATACACAGAGTGTACACTTCACTGGGCTTCTTTTTTTTTTGAAGGATGCTCCATTAGGAACATGAGAAGACGTCACATGGTGTCCATCTTTATTGAATTAGCTTTCTCTCTCTCCACACCATCCGCTTAATCTCTTTTTGATGTTTCCCTGTGTCTCATCCATCTCCCCGTTCTTCCACATACACCTCCTCCTCTTCATCATATCATCACTTTTCTTGCCATTTACGTGTTCTTATTACATACTTGAGGTCTGTCTGTCTGACGACTTTGAAATTTCACAGAGATTAAAGGAAATTCAAATGAGATAACCCCAAAAGTGCTAGTCCAAGTTTGATTTGCATGAAGTGCAGCCAAAAACATCTGATGTGAGGCTGATTTGACACATGGTTTGCATGTCTGGAAAGTAATGGAGCACAAAAGAAAGTGTTTTCTGCTGTTGCACTTGCACTGCAATGACATAATTTGCAACGTTTCTCTGCAATGATCTTTGAGAAATTGGCGCTCTAGTGCTCATTAATGGATTTTTTTATTCATTAGTATGACCATATTTACCTTCTCTCTACCTTCAGTGGGGCAGTTTTGTATTCAGTGTGTTAGTCAGATCACTGAGCAGTTCAGACTCCAAGGATCTATTTCATGTCCAGAGTTGCCTACTCAGGAAAGAGATGTTCCTCACTATAAAACTCAGCATGCTGAGACAGTTCTGGACTGTCACAGTAGTTTTACTCCATGTATTTAATGGAGAGAGCATTATCAACTAGAATGGCTCTCAGTAGAGCGCATACCTCCACCAAGGCCCAACAGCCCTCTTAGCCTTAGCACCAACTGCAGCAACTTGTGACACTCTGTTAGTACCTTACTGAATCTCTATTAACGTAGACATTGGTGGTAATTGCAGGTTTCTATTGATTTTTATTTGGATCCGCACTAAATTGAACACACTCGTAGATACCAGCCTTCTAAATATCAAGATCCATGCATTATTCCCTGGAAAATTGATGAAAATGTCCTATCTCGCAATGTTAAAGTGAGAGATAGAAAATTCCTGGATCCGGCCTTTTATCTGGATCCACGCCGAAATTTATTGGGTTCTCCCTTGGCCCATGCCCCATCCTTCCACCAAGTTCCGTGGAAATCCATTCAGTAGGTTTTGCGTAAACCTGGTGAAAAAGAAACAAACAAACCAACCAACAAACGGACACGGGTGGCAGCATAACCTCCTTGGTGGAGGTAATAAAGGAAAGGTCCAAATCTAAATTTAGAATTGTTATGGCATGACCAAGTCCTGCTGGTTCTGCACACAAAGACAAACATTCAAATGATGAGAACTGACCTTGTTAACTTTGTGTGGGGGAAAAAAACAACAACTTTGAGCTGACACTGTATAATAACAATTCAGCTTCCAGCAATAACTGATCAATGCAAATGAATTCTCTGAAAAGCTCTTTCTATTTTCCGACACATAAACACATTAAGATAGCGTGTGGGATGTTGTGAGACAAGATGCCTGCTTTTATCAAACCACACCACAACCTCCTACACAGGGGAAATCTAAAGGAATGCAAAGCAAACCACAGCAAGGCTATTTAAGAAGCCAAGCGCACCACTTAAAGCACATTGTGTTTGTTTATGCCCTCTGTGTCCTCATGAAGGAGATTTTAGTGCAGTCACATTTGAATATGACGATGGTACGTATTTATTAGCATAACTAAGTATGTTAGCTAGCTAACTGATAGCTCTGAAATGAATCCTACCGTCATTAAGTTTTTAGAGCGGTGTTGATTCAACTCATGGTCACTTGTGCTGCTGTTGATAATATAACTGGTTAGTTTTCCCTCATTGATATTGAAAATGCCATTCTACCATGCACAATACATCATGCAGGCATTTGAATCAGGGCTGTAGTTGGGGGGGAAACAACTTTTTAAATACAAAATAGTGTTTCCTCTCTTTTTTATGATGGTTTAATTATTTGTCATTGCACAATTTTTAAGTCTTATTCAACTCTTGTTTTTTAATGCATTATATGACAGACCTTGCCCCCTCTTCCAAAGTGTTGCCTGGCATACATCCTCTCCTGAGCGAACACCATCAGGCTGATGATGAAAGTACTGCAGCATGCGGCATGGACATCCATCAGTTTTTCACTGCAGTTAATCCACAGATTGGGAAGGCCGGGCCATAAAAATTCATATTTAGAGGGTTGCAGGTGATTGAAATAGGGTGAAGCCCTGTGAGGAACAACAGCTTAACTTCATTCATTATTTAAACATTCAGACACACCGACAGGATCGGTCAGGGTCGAATATTAATTAATGTTCTGCAATTTGCAACATACTCTATACCACTAGCTGGCTAAAGTTATTATACACTATCTGAATGCGAACATTTACAACAGGAACTCTCTTTCCAATGATGCTGGTTGGATTGCCATTACAGGTGTGTCGCAGCTATCAGCTGAGACTATTTACTGGACCAATTCCAAAACTTTTGGTAAGTATGAATCATTTTCACATCCAATTATAAAAACATAAGGCCCAGATTTAAAAAATACTGGAATTCCCCTTTAAGTAATTTACTATGAGCGTGAAATTGATTTTTTTATTGTGGTCATACAAATGTAATTTATTTTTATAGACTGTTGCCAGACCAACCCATTAATACTGGTGTGTGCCTCCCATGGTGTGAAGCAAGTGGGAGAGCAAACAGGCAGTAAAACTGCTGTTTTTGAAAGGATAATCGGCAACAAACATGGATTGAAGCAGTTTACTTTGCTGGATACAAAACATGTTTGACTTTTGGACTTTACAACGCTCTGGAGTTATTGGAAATGTTTGGATCACACAAGTCGGGGAAAAAATCCTACGCAGTCACTACTGTAATGCCAAGTAGCATTGTAATATTGATTTAGAATTCAAAAGTCAACAACATGAATGAACCTCGAACCATCCATCTATGCAGTAGAGCTTTATAAGCATTGTGATATACCAGTACCATGATATAAAATTACATAAACCTACATAAAGAAGATTTTGGTGAAATCACCTACCCCTAGCTTAAATCCATTCTTAAATGTTTCGTGCTGAGGACTTTACCAGCAGCACTTTGAAAGCAACACATTTGCAAAGCTTTACCTGGTTCTCTAAGAGATTTATATCATCACACAAAGATACATTAGGAACAGTGTGCTCTCGTTCACTGTTGCGGCTTTATCCAGTTTGAGACAGAATACCTGCTTTTATCAAACCAAACCACAATCTACCTCCATTACCCAGAGTAGATTTATCGGAATGCAAAACCACCATAGAACTATTAAGGAGGGCCAAGCAAGTGAACCAGTTCGTGCAAGCAGTCTCGTTTATTCCCGCTTTCTCATCACAAAGGCCTTTATAATATAGTTGTGATGCATTACAGCAATTTCAATGCAAGGTGTAAACAAGCCAAGAGAGATCAAACATGAAATATTTGAACACAGGCAGCAGAAAATGCTGTCCTAATGTCACCATGCAAAGACACTCATGCATTATTCTTATTCTTATTATTATTAAAGGTAACATTGCAATAATTCTAGGTTCTTCAGATGTTTTTGACATAAATATAGGCTGTAAGTTTGAGATACTATATCATATAAAGAGGTCCCTGAATGCGTAGAAATTGATAAAACTCCGCTGCCCCCTGACAGTTGCCTGTTGCTCATGTCCATTTAGCTGTAATGTTCAATAGAAAATGCTCCTGAATCACTGGACCTCATGATGGTCTCGTTATGTCTGAGTGACAGCTGTGAGCGGTAAAACCCATTGCTTTGGCAATCCAGCGGGTTGTCCGACACCTATAGTACATGAGAGAGAGAGAGAGAGAGAGAGAGAGAGAGAGAGTATTACTACACACCTCAAGCTTGGTGATTTTCATGTCTTAGCTCTATGCATACTACTAAGTATAGGCTAATTCTACTACCCTTCCCCTTATTAAGAAGCTTTAACCCATTCTGATTTTTCAGTCAATAACCTTTTGACACTTTGGTGGTTAAAGCTGCACTAAAAGCTAAAACATTGGACTTATTCATCAGAAAAAAATACAACTAAACTGCTAACAAATTAACCCTAAAAACTTTAAAGGGTGATAATTTGTCAATGTTGTGTTTACAGCTGTTCTATTGCCCTAAATGTCTAAAAAAAAATAATAATAATAATTCATGCAGCTTTAAGGGTTGACAAACAAGATATTGTGTTATTACCCACACTGTGGCTGATAGGGTCAAATCTAATTAATTGCACGTTTCCTTGAGATCAATTATCTTAAGAACTGCATATTTCACCTCTTCAAATTTCTTGGCCTTGTACTGCTCCGCCCCTTTCAGGAAGTTCAGCAATATGATGTCACACAGCACTGTGCCCTACATAATGATAATAATAAATGACATAGGCTCTTTTTTAGCTCGATTTGTCACTCCTGAGAAAAAAGACAGAACTCTCATTCACACTGGTTGTGTCATGTATACCAGTAAAAACTCACCACTCCCACTGACGTGAAGGCTGCTACCATGTTGATGAGTGTAGGGATCATGTTGAACTTTCCAGCCTACAAAGGAAGAACAGTGGTAACAGCAGGTTTTAAGGTAGGTATGACTACCAATTTATAAATGTAGTAATACAAGAAATTATTTCATTCGTTGAATTTATTCTCTTTTCCACTATCTCATATGTCTCAAAAGTTTACATTGTAATTAATTTAGCTACGTGGAAAAACTGTTTCTACAACATGGCTAAAGCAAGACTGAAAACTGCCATTAAGCAGGCAGAGAAGAGACATCAGCAGAGACTGGAGAGAGACCTCAACACCAACAACAGCAAGGATATGTGGCAGGCGATTCAAAGATATCACAGGTTACAAAAGTAGGAGCACCCCGACCATGTGTGAGGACACGCTGCCCAATGAGCTAAACACATTCAAAGCTCAATTTGATCTCTCCAACAAAGAGTCCACTGTAAAGTCTACTCCACCTCCTGAAGACCAGCCACTGTCAGTATCCACAGCGGGGGTGAAAAAAAATCCTGTTGAGAGTGAACATGAGAAAAGCTGCTGTGCCTGACAACATCCCTGACCGTTTAATAAAAACATGTGCCGATCAGCTAGCTGATGCTATTACTGACATTTGAGACTGTTCCCACCTGCTTCAAGACAGCCACCATCGTCCCTGTACCCAAAAAGTCTGCAGTGTCCAGTCTAAACGACTACCGGCCTGTGATACTCATCCCCATTCTCATGTAGTGCTTTGAGAAACTGGTTCTCCAGCACTTCAAAGATAACCTCCCAGTCAGCCTGGACACCTCACCAGTTTGCTTTTAGAGCCAACAAATCCATAGAGGATGCCATCTCCACTGCCCTCCACTCAGTCAGTCACACACCTTGAGAATAACAGCACCTACGTCAGAATGATGTTTGTGGGTTACAACATTAAAACATCTAATTTCAATAATAAAAAATTCATTTAATTTCAATTTCAACACATGAAAGTGATTGGCAGTTTGGATTGATGGTCGCACCTTCTTCATTCTAGTGTCGAACACCGGAGCCCCCCAGGGCTGTGTGCTCAGCCCCCTCCTGTTCACACTGTACACCCACGACTGCAGCTAACCCTAACCCACATAGAAATGGGAATAACATGCAAATTCCACACACAAACTCCACTTGACATGAAAATATTGATACCTGATAATGACATTTCATTGTTCATAGCTACTTTATTAGACCAAGAATTTCAGTTTCCCTCAACCGAACAGGAAAGCGACTGTTATCAAGGTTGCATGCTGATATATCTTTTTTGCTAAGGCCTCTCATAATACGAAACAAGACATTTGTAATACACAAGATACTGAAAAAGATGTATTGTGCGTAAAACACTTAATCATCACACTTATCATAACATGTCATGACACACACTAAGGTATCGACTCACATTTCCATTGACAAGAACATCAAACCTAATCGCATAGGCTTTGACCAGAGTGCGGTAGTCTGTCCCATTCTCCATTTTATAGTATTTGGCAAACCTGTAAAGACACACAAGTCACACAATTTTATATCAAAGAAAACACTTTTAAGTGTTAACTCAGAACTGCATTTTTGACATAAAAGAAGAAAATCATAACCATAAATGAGTATTTATATGTCACACTTGAAAGCAGCAGTCAAGACAGCGAGTAACTACAATGATAAAAGCTCTAACAGCCTGATACAAAAATGTTAAGAACAAGGAACACAAACAATAAAAGGTGATGGTGACATACACTGATTAGCCTTTTTATCCTTTACCACCACAGTCCAAAACAGATCCCAGATATTCCCAGTCCCAGATATTGCTGATGTTGACTTCTAGATGCAAAGGTTTGATATCATCCTTTAATTAATACTTTAATGTGGATTAGTCCTACACTAGTAAATGATCAGTCTCTCATATATTGGATATGATACAGTCTAATTGATTGCGTGATCAATATTTTATTGTGGAATCCATCAATACTAAAGTGCTTGTATTTATGGAGAGAGCCCTTAAAGAAAAATAAACTGTTTTTCTTTTACAAGGAGGTGACTTAGGTACTTGAGTTATGAAAGCTGTCGGTTCTTTAATGAACTGTATTCTAACAGACACTGTCCCCAAATGATACATTACTGGGAGCCATGACTAGCCACGGCAAATTTCATGCAGATATGGCCATGTGCTGTTGATATCTTGTGTATAAAGTCATTTTAGCACTAGAGCAACGCTCAAAGACTGTGCAACATGGTCAGGGTTCATCATGTGGAAAAAGCCAGTGAAATCTATCATCCAGATTTTTAAAATATTTTCTGTGTAAAAGTGGATGTTTTGATCTGTTCTTGTAGCTACATGAAAGCTCATGGTGTCACCAAATCAATTAGAAATTATCCCCTGGTTACCACAAATAGCTGTAATTTAATTTCATGGCAATCTGGACCGTAATTACTGAGTTCTTTTCAAGTTCTCTGGATGGAACATATAAGTCCGACCATGTAGGTAAATACCTGAAATTGTAGCCCGGTGAGACAACGTTCTTCTGCGACATGGCATCCAGTCGGTTGAATGAGTATGAGGGGTTACACTGGTCATCTGACTTGTCCAGATCACATATCCAGCCGATCTTTATTCCAATCACTCCTCCCTGACAGAATGTTCAAAATGAAAGAGGCGCATGAATGAGTGTGTTTGTGCTCAAACCCGTCTCCTGGGGTTTGTTTGGGACAAGTGTCACGCTGCCTGTGTGATGGTCACAAGTAATATTTTGTTCTTATGTGGGAGATATTGCGACAATGCTATACCATGACCAAGTTAAAGAACATTTATTCCAGACTTGGCCAGTTGTTGTTGACAGTCAGCAGGCAATATCATATACTGTAGTGTGTGAGATCTCAAGTTAGATAATGTAACTCCAGATTCTGAGTGTAAGCGCAGCCCTCTAAGGTTGCCACTTGTGGGTTCATCCCTGTTCACACAGCACTAAAGGCTTTTAGTCCATGCCCATTATTATGTGGATCCCACCTCAGTCTCAGCTTCTAAGGAATTTAGATGAGACTGGTCAATGGGCTCCCAAAACACCTTTTCTGTCATCTAGTTAAAGGTCCTCTAAGGCTATCCCTGGTAGGATAAGGATGAGGTAAAAGGTCTATGCCCCACTGGGTTCATGCGGTACCCAAAAGCACAACCACACACCCATTGACAAGAAACAATAACAGTCAGTGCATCACAGCGCAATGGCACATCAGTATATCATATGTGCACAGATGACACAGAAACAGTACTAATTTTAACCATGAGGGACACATGAAGCCTACTGCTGTGAGTGGCAGATACGATGGTTGTACACTGTAACAGTCCAACAGTGCTTTCACAAAGCCGTAGAGAATGAAATTTCTCTAGTAGAATGCCCTCGAAAGCCCTCTCTGAGACGGCATAAAGAACTAAAATAAAAAGCACACTGGGACATGGCAGATTCACAAACTTGTTAAATCCAAGGGGAGAACTGCCCGGCACAATAAAGGAACATCAGAGCATGCATCACGCATTGTCTTGTGCAGCAAACAGATCCGCTTCCTCTTTGCTGAACCAGCTTCAAATGTGGTTGACCAGGGCTGAAGCTGGTTCCGCTTTTCCGAACCAGTTCAGGCTCTTGAGATTTGTACCAAACTTTAAGACTTTGCCTTTGGACTCAAGCAAGAATCAAGTCACAAAAATTAAAACTTAGAGACTGACTTGCGACCTTCAACTAAAAAAAAAAAGATTAATTAAACCTGCAGTGCAGAACTTCTGTCTCCCTCTTCTTGCAGTGACAGCAATTACAACGTCAACTGTCAACGTGCTAATGACGCCATGGACCAGAACTTCCTGTATACTTCTTCTATTTGCTGTAGCCTGTAGCCCATACTAAAGCCTACTCCATTGCTATGGTCGCTCCCCCCTTTTGCTCTGCATGAGACTCAAGTTAGACTCGAGTCTAACTTGAGTCTCATGTCAAATTCTCATGTTCTGTCATATTAATGAGGACAAGATTTGACTATTTTGAGAGTTGAATTACTGGATACTTGACTCTGTAAAGACATGTACCTAGATTTGTGAAAGCAAGATACGTCTCAAGCTCTGTCCTGGTAAAGAACAATTACAAATAAGACAGCTAGAGGCAATGCATTACATACCCACATACTTTGCATGTTTATTTGGCCTATGTACAGAAATGACAAAATTTCCATTATGTAAGAAAACACAGCTGAAACAGCTTTAAAGGGAACATTTTAAAATGCTGTTTCAGTGTAATCCTTCATACTGTGAGACCACAAAAACATCTGCAATGACTTGCAATTTCTTTTTTATAAGGACATGACTAAGACTCGCCCCCAAATCTCTAAATGTCTCTTGACTCTACCTTGTCTGCCAGTTTAGTGAAGTTCTGCTGTGCGTAGCGGACCACATCTCCCACTCTAAAGATGGGGCAGTAGGTGTTGTTGACCATGTCAAAGTTACATTTTTTGATATAATCGTCAGTGATGGTAGAAAGGAAGTTCCCTCTGCACAAATACAGACATAAAACTTCATTATCATCATCGTCATCATCAACATTATGTTAAAATTATAATTTTCATACTTGGTGTAGTTGAAGGTTGGGAAGCGGACGCTATTCTTAATGAAAATAGTGAAATTCTCCACTTCCATCATTGGTGTACTGAGAGAGAGGCAAAGGGAGGAACATAGAGAAGGGAAAAGACAGATAAATACAGATATCATGGTATGGAAATGGTGAGATTTCAACCAATTATAAATCTCAGGTATCTCAAAAGCCGAAAAATTACAGCTAAAATTATCCTAATGGACAGATGTTGCGAGAGGTTAGTGACCCCTTAAAGAGAGCACTGCCCCACCATAGCAACATGCCTGAACTGAAATGCATATCATGACTGTGTTGTCAGGACTGTCCTGTTCTGTTTTAGTGTCCACACTAGTCTGTTTTCGTTTTAAAAGGCATAACTAGTGTCCACACTACTCCAGCGTTTTAGAGCCCCTAAAACTGAGACGCGCATGAGGGAAGCGACTCCCGTGTCCAGCGTAGTTATCAGCCCTACATGGAGTGCCCCGGTAGAGGCGTGCCTTAGGGGATCATTTTAACAAAGAAGTTTTGCTTCCTGAGGAATGGCTAGAAGGCTTTTGGATTATGTTCACATGTGGAAGGACCAACAGCAAAAACAAGGATGCTTATGGAGGTAGCATGCACGCTGTATTACCTGAAAGACAAAAGCACAATGTTATTGGCATTGTTTTAATAAATATAGCATTATCCGGGTGGATTCTGTGAAGATCAATCACGTTTCCTGCCTCATCATTTGTCCTTTTTTCAGAATGATCTCGGTACTGGCCCTGGTAGCTGTAACATACATTATAAAGTAAAATTAAAAGTAAATAAAAGTAAGGAGGCTAAGTAAAGAGAAGTAAAACAAAAAAATAGTTCGTAGTATTTTCTGCAACTAAGGAGACAATTTACTTCCTGTTTCCACTGACACAGGCATGCCCAGGGTACGTGAATGCAATTTTCAGGCGTGTTGGTATGGTTGGAGATTTGATCTAACACAGTTCTAAAACGCCCATCTGGACAGAGATCGTTTGAAAACATGCTAGTGTGGATGTAGCCTTAATGTTTGAAGTCAATATTGTTCATTAGCGTTACAGTACAGAACAAAGCCTTGTGAAAAGCTCTCTACAGCGTTTCATCTTACGTCTTGATGGTGTCTATCTCAGCAGGACACCATCCTTTTATCTCGCACATCTTGATGGTGGCATTGAAAGGAACACATTTCCCTGTAAGAATTCCTGAAGCCAGAAAAGAAAAGCTTTTATGCAAACTGTAAAAGCCCAAATATATTTTAGGCTCAGAAATAAATACCAGCTCTAATGTATTAATTCAACACATCTGCATAATGATAGTTAGAATTACCAAATTGTTTTTTATCAAATACTGTGAAATAGAAATGAGGAGAGGAGGAAAAAAGACAGAGGATACAGAGGATCTCACCATAACTTCCTGGTTTGTTGAGGTGCCTTGTGCAGTCGCTGTCCTGTGTACAACTGTACTTCTTCTCACTCTGGGTAGCAACAATCACAGACATCAAAGCTGCATTAATAATTATTATGTTTAGACTAACAATAGATCAAAGTGACGAAGGGCCCTGACACACCAGGCCGTCGGTAAGCGTCTGTGGCCCTAGTTTTTGTGGTGTGTCCTGCACCGTTGGCACTAGTCAGATCCTGTCATCAGCATTTCAGCCAATTTGGCATGTTGAATCTGCGGCGGAGCTCGACAGTAAGACAAATCACTCTGATTGGCTGTTCGGCTATTAGCACATGAGATGAGAAACAGAAGTTACGAAAGCAAACAAACGACTACTCAAGAGGGCACGCACAGAAGGCTTGTCTCATTTTTGATCGATCCTTCCAATACACCAATATTTTTACAATAACATGGCCATCTGGAGCTGGATATTATGAAATCGTCTTCGGCGAGGAGTGAGAGCAGTGTGCAAAGAGTAACGTTAACGCTGTATTAGCATAACAATGGTTTGTACATCTGCAGTATAGATCTTCCTTTTTGACTACAGACTACCGCTACCTGCTGTATGCAGAGTTATTTCCTCTCATGCCGGAGCAGAACGTACTTGCTAGATGGCCGTTGGGTGCAGTTTTTGTGGCATGTTCAAGTGCAACTTTTTGACCCCTATACAGGCGAGGCAAGAGCTGGTCTTTGTTGCTGCTAGTTCTTTGGTGTCGGTTTGGTGCGTCTTGGGCTTAAGTGAAATGGGGTACTCGTAGTGATGAATTCACAGAGAATTATTACCCTAACAGTGCAGTTCATCTCAGCTCTATGGAGCTTTTTAGTGTCTTTAAGCTCATGGTTTTGGTTTTACAGCTACCAACTTAACTGTTTTGGTAGAGTCAATGCTCTCATCAGTTTCATTTCTAAAAGCAGGCAGTTTTTTGTGGACATAGTGGAGCACTAGGAGCTAAAGAGCAGGATATTCTTCTCAGATGTTGGTGGAGACCAAAAAAGAGTTAGAAGGAAAGTAAACTTGTGAGGTCTACAAGTACAGGAGTGTTTCACTCTTGTCTGGCATCCCTCCTGACATGCTTTTGCACCGCAGTAGTAACTGCACACTGTGGTAGCTAGCTAGCTAGTTACTACATTTACACCTTCTTTTTTCCATTTTATGACAGGTCACCTGATATGATAACACAAGAACGCAAAGAAACGGAAATGATTTAAGAGATGCTAGATTATTTACATGATATTATTGTGTTATTAACAAGATATCAGTATTTCATTTTTTTAAATATCATGGTTATCGTCAATGGTGGTATATTGCGACAACTTAGATTATGGTACAATGAATACCAACATAACATCCCTTAAATGCACCTTAAAGGAACATTGTCTACCTATAGCAGCATAGTTTGTGTTCTGTATTCACATTTGAGGTGCTCTCTATTAGCTAGATATATTAGCTAGCTTTCTTTGCTGCACTACTCTGAAAAAAACATTAGTTTACTGGTGATGAGTGCTGAGTTCATATGACACAGTTTCAAAACTTTTGATATGACTTTTTAAGAATGTATCTTTATCTTTATTTTCAAATGTGCTGGTGAAAAGTGAAAGTCATTGTGTTAACAGTAATGGGAATCTAGCAGCATTAGCAATAACAGTGAATGTTTGCAAGTCAATGGGGAGATGCAGCACTTGGGAGATTAGCTACCGTATTGTTGGTTTTTTTTGGGTTTTTTTAGAATGCACCTTCATGCTAATATACAGTAGTTGTAATGGTGGTAGAAGCATTAATGTGAGGCACTAATAATGGCAGTACTGTTGCAGTAATAGTGACAGTAGCTGACCTCAGGACAGTATCCTTGGACTTGGTTCTCTGTCGTGATCATCTTGGTGATAATGCAAAAGACTGAAGCTCCCTGCGGAAAACAATTATATAGCACATCACCATCACTGCATCCCCCTGTCAATCATCTATTTGTCCATCCAGCATCCATTCGTCCATACCTGTGTAGGAGTGACGTAGTCTGCAACATCCATGACCTTGTCATTGTAGATTCCAAAACCTTTGACCTTGGTCATGACCGAGGATTCAATAGCTGTGTCTCTCACCTGGTAGGCCTTCTCATAGACAAAGACCCATCTGAAGCACACACACAGACACACACACACAAATAACACAAAATGCGACTGAAGTGTACGAATTCAGCAGTACAGTAGGGTCAAACTGACAGAAACATCATTCTACAACGTGATCACATGGGATGGAATATGAATGTCATGCCGTTTTAAGGACATTTCCTAAAAGGAGGCGTCATTTTATGTATTTTAAGCTTTTCGTGCGTCAGCTATGGATGGGAGGGAGATAAATAGCACTGATCCTCGCTGGCCACGTGTTTCTCCAATACTGTAAGCTGACACCCCAACAAGAGCCGCTAATCGGCATTAGCAAGACCGACAAAGGCAGAGGAAGCCCAAAAGGCAGAAGACACACTGGGTACTTAATGACTCCAACTGCTGCTAATGGATATTTATTGACAAAAAAATTAAAGATGTATTTCATTGATGACTTGGTTAATATTAGACCGTCACAAGTGGAGGCTAACCATACTGTTTTATTCATTTGTGCGTGTGCATAGGCGCCTGAGCGATGGCTAATCTATATATATATATCTATATATAACGTTATGTCACCGTTACAGAAATACTAGGAAACTGCTAAAGTCAACTGCTGTTTACTTTGATTTGGTTTGATTAATGGTTTAATAGGCGAATGTGTGTATTGATTACTGACAGAGGCTGATGAGTGATGGCTGATTATCAGCCAAGTGTACTCAGTTTTTCTAACACGTTGTGCTTGATGGTGTTATTAATGACTCCTGAGAAAACTTGGAAGCACAATGTTCTCGTTGCCCTTTAGCTTCCCTTTTTATACATTTATTCACCTAATATCTTTATAATATGACCTCCTCTTTCTGTCTGTGTGTCTGCAGTGTTTTTTTTCTGCTTTTTCACACCTGATTTCAGGTCAGTTGGAGGAGTACAACCTGTCACTTATATTCAAACCAGTCCATTTATTTAAATCCATGTGTGTTCCTCTCATAATGTAGAATTAAGTGACTCAGGGAGGACAGACCAGCGTTACAGGTGATGGAAAAATCTGCTCAAAAGTGTACGATAACATCACAAATTCAGACACAGGCTCCATCTTATGCACATGTATAAGAGTGCATTATACTGTATGTAAGTGAAATATAAGGTGGAATCAGGTCACAAAGACAACAAAAATTTGGTTTTGATTCAGAATCTGTCCAGATGAGTCTTCTAGCTTTGCCATTCGTCTTGACAAACTATGAAATATGTATTATTTACTCACTAACACATTTTATTTCTGCTGAAAATACAGAACGCAATGAAAAACTAATATTTTATTATACTGTATGGTGCAATATAACTGAGCATTGTGAATGAGCAGCTTTATTGGTCATGATTGTAAGGCTATATATTGCAGAAAATTGCACTTTCAGGTGTTAATTAAATAAAAAAATGTCCTGACATACCTCCCCCTCCCCGTCACTAATCTGACACCCCCATCTTTAACTATAACTAGGCGCTATGCTTGTGTAATGGTGGAACTGTGTATTGCTATGGAGAAATGCACACATTTTAATTTGTGATGATACCAAAAAGACGAAGGATGGGTTGTGGACAACAGACAAAATCATTGTGAAAAAATACAATTTGTACAAAAAGCACAGTAAAAGACTCATAAAAATACTGTAATTTGAATGTATTAACCTCCATAACACACTACTACTAAACCCTGACCACCATTACATTTAAACCAAAGAAAAAAACTAATAAAACTAAACTAAACTATTAACTTCATTGGATGATTTTTTTTTATTAATTGTGAATTAATGAAACAGTCAAACAATAGAAAAAAATCACCCACATATGTCTGTAATTTTAAAAAATATAGAGCTTTTAGACTCCTGTGACTTCTTTAATGAATATGTTCATTACGTCAACATAAATGTGATGTAAGAACACCTATGATATTCCTTACAGTACTAAAAAATGGTAATATGGGTGTTTTTTCATTCAACCAGACCAGACCAGACACTGTGTGATTCAACAAACACACCAGAATGAAGGGAAATACTCACCCAATGAAGTAAGTGATGATGAGGAGTTGCACGATGCGGTTGATGATGCCGATGGTCCAGCTCTTCACTACCACTGACTTGGTGGTCTCATAGGTGAAGAAGTCTGTTATACAAGACCACATCCTAGCAGTATGTCTGTGAGAAAATACTAAACTATCGCGTCTGTGTTTTCTCTGTATGAGATATGGCTCAGAGAAATATAAAGCAAATTACAGTAGCATAAATAAATAACGCTGTGTGTGGAATATGGATATAAAGGCTGAAACTGAACTCCGAATGAAGCAGCTGCGTGTGTGCGCGCATGT
This sequence comes from Hollardia meadi, assembly GCA_037974645.1. Taxonomy (NCBI): domain Eukaryota; kingdom Metazoa; phylum Chordata; class Actinopteri; order Tetraodontiformes; family Triacanthodidae; genus Hollardia; species Hollardia meadi. Next base: position 2,894,970 of record JBBPCS010000283.1, read on the forward strand.
GTAGAGCAATTTCAGATTTCAGTCCCCACTCGTGATTGACATCTTCATGATTATTTTGTGTGGAAATAAAAAAGAAATATTTCAGGTCCCACACAGAGAGCAGTGTTCAGATATCCAGGAGCCGCATCTCTTCATGGAAAAGCTGTCTGTGAAAAACACAGCAAAGAAATCCCTGCAGCTTCAGATGATGCTCTCTTCCTGTAACTTCAGACTTCATGTATCACGATGACTAACTCCTCAACGAATAAACATCTTTCTCTCTGTCTTTTTGTCCTCGTCTCTCTCCTTCTCTCTCTCCTCCCCCCCCCTTGATAATCTAAATGACTCCTAAAGTTCCCCTCCTCCTTCTGCTCAGAGCATTCTGGGTTTTCAGTCAGGGAAACAAAACAACACCAAGTGTATTGTAGTAAGAGCATCAAATAAGAATTTGACAAGTAATGTGATCAATGTGAGCTTTCAGATGTAGTAAAATTCAGATTTTTAAAAAAATATGAATTAGGACTTTAATATGTGTAAATGCTGGGAAAATGGCCTTTAAATGTATTTACCCTGCATTTAGGCCAAGCTATGCTGGTTTTTGGTTTTGTTGTTTTACTAAGACTAGAGGACACAACAGAGCCATTGGAAAGTGAAGCAAACATGCACAAATTAAAGCCCCACAGCGAAACTTTTGGTATTTTCGCCCCTGAGCACCCCCTACGTTTGCAGGGTGTAATTACACTGTCATAAAGATAAATTGCGCATTGAGCTCCCCTCATAGACAGCGGTACATGTGCATTTGTTGACAAACTGAAGCCTACATAACGGGCAAAGACTGTCAGAAGAGAAAGAACCACATCGACTGGCGGGGTAGAGTATGACTGGATTTTACACAAATATGACTGCATATTTTTATTAATTGTAACATCGGAGATAAACACGAACAACAAGAATAGCGAGTTTTAGTTGTGTAGAAATACTGCTTGCGTTTTCAGCAAATGTCGGCTACATTGTTTGCT
>JBBPCS010000283.1:2903864-2920626 GCA_037974645.1 Hollardia meadi
TGTGTGTGTGTGTGTGTGTGTGTGTGTGTGTGTGTGTGTGTGTGTGTGTGTGTGTGTGTGTGTGTGTGTGTGAAAGAAGCTTCTGTAAAGTTACAGACAGTGCTGTTGCAAATGGCTCATTACTTATTGAAAACGTTTCCATCCTTCCTACTCTCTCATGTCTCATTACCTATGACAGCATTAAGCCTTTGTGCTGATTGTTGACCTGTTTCGCTCTCTGTCGGTGTGTTTTCGATCACGGTGTTTCAAAGTGACTACAGCGAACGTTGTGCTTGGTCCTTTCTGTTGTTGTTTCTGCGTGTTGTGTCCATCCTGCAGTTTTCTTTTTTTGGGGGGGTTGTTTTCAGGTGATTAAGCAGCTGATGAGGAAGGAGCTGACGCTGGAGTTTTCCAGAGACAGGAAGTCTATGTCCGTCTTCTGTTCATCCAATAAGCTCAACAGGTCTGCTTCTGGAGCCAAGATGTTCATCAAGGTGAGTTTCACACCGCTCACTATGATACATGTGGTTATCCAGTGGCTATAAAGAGACATGTCATGTCGTCTTCTTCGTCTCTCGTCAGGGAGCTCCAGAGAGTGTGCTGGAGCGCTGCAATTATATCCGGGTCAGCGGTTCTGCCCGCGTGCCTTTGAGCCCGGCGGTTCGAGAGCAGCTCCTGTCCACCGTGCGGGAATGGGGATCGGGCCGAGACACGCTGCGTTGCCTCGCCATGGCAACCAGAGACACGCCCCCTGACATTCACTGCCTCAACCTTGAGAACCCGGCTGCCTTCGCTAACTATGAGGTGATGATGAATATTGACAAATAAACTGTTGGTGATGCCTTTTGAAGAAAGTGGAGAAGCTGAACTAGTGCTGAACGTCTTCCCTCCATCTCTTCCCTCCTCCCAGTCGGACCTGACCTTTGTAGGCTGTGTTGGCATGTTGGACCCCCCCAGGAAAGAAGTGCTTGGCGCAGTCCGGATGTGTCGGCAGGCTGGCATAAGAGTCATCATGATCACAGGTAAGCACACACTCATCTACATGCACATTGTATGTATGGAAAAACACACTTTTTTCACTCATATTAACCACACAGTATATAGAATACCAGATCATCGTAAGACAATAACCGAAGAGGTTGTGTAAAATTAGCTTCATATAGAGGGAAGAAGGATTTGTGAAAAACGTGTGACTCTTTTTTGACCAACATTGTTGATTTAAATTGTAAATATTTAGTATTAAGCCCAGACCCGTGTCTTGTGAACTCTATTGGGTTAAACAGCATGTTTGTACCAAGTACAATCACAAACATCTTGATATGATTGAATTATGACTGGCACAACAAGCCGGGAATCTAACGTCAGTCCAGGCTCATTCACTCCATTCACAACAGATCGCATACTGTTAGTCTTTTGTTGAAGTTTTTCTTTTTTTTTCTGTTAACTGTTTATCCTAGTAACATATCTTTTACTTTTAGTTTAAATAAAGCAAACGTCGAGTGTGTTTCAGTGTTTGTTTTGCACTTGGCCTTTCCTCTTGACTGGACTTATGTATGTTTATCATCATGAAGCGAGTAGCTCTGAATAACTGGAGATACTTCCACCTGACAGTAAAGAGAAAACAGGTCTTTATTTTCCAGATTAATTCCATGTATACACATCTCCTGCTTTCCCAAATAGCATGATTTGGTCTTCTTTAAATAAATAATCAACTGGGGAAAGGTAGTGAAATGACGTGCTGAGGGCGGCCATGCTAGTAAGATACATGTACTCTGTAACCTGCATTTTATTGTCTTTGTACCTGTACTCTGCGCAATGACTAAGTTGAATCCAATCTAATAACTATAGTTAATCTTTTAGACTTAATCATGTATTTATTTACTTCTTTTTTATCTCTATTATCACTTACCCAACATCATGTTTCAGTTAGAAATACACCAGTTTTCACTTATAAGACGACAGGAAATGTGATGTCTTTGATCTATTGTGATAATAATCTATTGAAGGTTAGTTTAGAAACATTGTCAGAGACCCTCGTCTCTTCTCCTCTGTCATTAGCTGTGATTATACAAGTGTTACAAGTTAGTCACTCTTCATTTTCTGTCCAGGTGACAACAAAGGAACAGCCCTGTCTATTTGTCGGAGGGTGGGCATCATCACGGAGCAGGAGGAGGAGCAGGAGGGCACGGTGGTCAGCGGGGGCCTGACAGGCCGCGAGTTTGATGAGCTGCCCCCACACCTGCAGCGGCAGGCCTGCAGGACGGCACGGTGCTTCGCCCGGGTGGAGCCGGCACACAAGAGTCGTATAGTGGAGTACCTGCAGAGCCTGAGTGACATCACTGCCATGGTGACAGTACCGCCTCGCACTTGAAGCGCTGTCATAGCCGTGTTGATAAGGCAGTATAACAGCAATCCTAAATTCTCACCCCTCCCCTCTCTTGTGGTTTCAGACAGGTGACGGTGTGAACGACGCGCCCGCGTTGAAGAAGGCGGAGATCGGCATCGCTATGGGCAGCGGCACAGCGGTGGCCAAGTCGGCCTCAGAGATGATACTGGCTGATGACAACTTCTCCACCATCGTGGCTGCAGTGGAGGAGGGCAGAGCCATTTATAACAACATGAAACAGTTCATCAGATACCTGATATCATCCAACATAGGAGAAGTGGTCTGGTTAGTAAGAGAGCTGATATAAATAGATCCAGAAATGTTGTTGAAACGTTTGAAGAGAGACGAGTGATGTACTCACTTTACGGGACAATTGTCTGAAGCCCTTTTTACACAGAGATTACACAATATCGCTGCAATGAAGACCCTTGTCTACGACGGCTTTGTTTATTTACACTGAAAAACACAACGGCGTCATAACGCCGCTCCACTGTGTGATTTTAGATAGCAAGTCAGTGTTCTGCAATGAAAAGAGCCATGGCGAGTAACACAGGAGCATCATTTACCTTCCCTGTTATGTGGAGATTGATCTTGTCCTCTGCTCGGAGGGTAGGTAGCTCCCAAACCTTGCGCTGTCACCACAGTTTGCAAACGTTTTTGGTTTTTCTCCTTCTTCTTAGTGAGTTAGCTGCTAACTGCTGCTTTTAAATCTCCTGGTTGAGGGTCGCACACAAACCATGTCGATAAAACTGTCTCATCGTTCCGCCTCGCCGGCTCACTCGTTTACACAGACGTCGGTCCAGTGCTGTTACTACCTCAGTGCCGTCTCAGAGGTGGAACAACTTTGACCCCCCATTACGCCACTGTGACATTTCCACAGACGGCGAGGCGTATCAGAGGTGCAACAGGCCCGCATTGAACAGGCTGTGTAAAAGGGGCTGGAGATTGATAGAGATATTTAGTTGGATGGTAGTTTTGGCCTCTCAATCTTTGCTTCTCTTCAATCTATTCTCCTCAGTATCTTCCTGACTGCCGCACTGGGCATGCCTGAAGCGCTGATCCCAGTCCAGCTGCTATGGGTCAACCTGGTCACTGACGGTTTCCCAGCAACAGCTCTGGGCTTCAACCCTCCGGACCTGGACATCATGTCCCGGCCTCCCCGCTCCCCCAAAGAGCCTCTGATCTCCAGCTGGTTGTTCTGTCGCTACCTCATCATTGGATGTGAGTCTTGAGCCCGGGACAAAATGACATCATCAAATTATGATCATCTAGTACAAAAATCTTCAGATTATTCATTCACTATCAGAGCGTCCTGCTGCACAGCATGTTACAAACTCAAGTGCTCCTCTTCTCTGCAGGTTATGTGGGAGCAGCCACTGTGGGAGCTGCTGCCTGGTGGTTTATGGCAGCCCACGATGGGCCAAAACTTTCCTTCTATCAACTGGTAAACACACATCTCCCCATCACTGTGCCAGAGTCTCTGTTACCAGTCCACGTGTCCTGGAAGATCTCAATGTCCTGGGCAAAAATGAGAGAAATTCCAGTCAGATCATTTCTGTTAAAAACAATTCATGCAGACCGCTGATGTCGTGCGTCACCAACCCAAAGCGGTATTTAATGGAATGAGACTCGCTCTATCTTTAATACAGTTCAAATTGTGTTTGTGTCGACACGCAAGGATCGTTTGGGGTGACACCAGATGTGTCACCTCTCACTGAACTCATCACTCAGAGACTCTGGTTCCCCTCCCCTCTCCTCTCTGTAGGCTCATGAAGTAAAGTACATCACCAGTCAGCAGTCAACAAGGACAAAGAGAGACTAATTACAGTAACCTACATTACAGAGCGGCTCGTTGCTGCGGACAGGTTGAGAAACGAGAGTGAAGTTCACTTTTTAATCCCAAAAGTTTAAAGAAGTAAACTCTGGTGAACGGTTTCAGATCAGAGCAGACTGCGGCAGTTTATTCCTCCAGAAGCATCCCAGGCTCTGCCCCCAGCTCTCTTCTCCAGAACGTCGCCGGTCTCAGCAGCTGAGCAGCGGCTCTGCTCCGTCCTCTCCGCACAACAACAATCTGCAAAGCGCCGCAACACGTGCGACTTTTATCACTCAAGATGAATATTTTAAAATTGCTCAAATTCACTTTGCATTGACTTTGTGTATACGCATGAAAAATTCCTTTCATGTTTGGTGTGAACACACAGAAATTATTATTTTGACATTATGACCAGAGAGATTTGAGCATGTAGGACACACAGAAACTCTGCCCTGCACCTCTTTCATGCTTTCTTTTACTCTCTGGCGCTACATTATATTAAACTGTAGTTAACCGAATACACTGTGGCAATAGTTAATAAATAAATAAATAAATGTATTATTATTATTAATAATAATAATTATGATAAGTGAGAGCACACCGTCACATGAACCATTATGTTAATTCCAACATGTTTGGAACTTTCTGCATGTGGCCGTCTACATCTGTGCCGTGATCATCTGTAATAAGCAAATATTGACTGATAATATTGGTCAACAAAACAATCCCAGCATTAGAGTTCTTTGCCTGTAGATACTTCAGACTGGTAGGTAGGAAGGTGGCAAGAATGTCATTTACTCATGTGTCCTCCACAGTCCCACTACCTGCAGTGCACTGAAGGCCACGTTGAGTTTGCTGGTGTGCAGTGTTCAGTCTTTGAGTCTCCTTATCCCATGACTATGGCCCTGTCTGTCCTGGTTACCATAGAGATGTGCAATGCCTTGAACAGGTAAGAACAAAGCAAACACACCCACATACTAAAGTACACATTCTGAGATGCTGTCCTGTAGGAAGCAACCCGCGTGATTGTAATGTATTACGGCTGAGTGGGCGGAATGTAACGTTTGGAGTACAACTACATGTAGGTTTTTGTGGCTCCAGGATAGAGATGAAGTTGCACTGAACTGTAATGTGACACAGCAGACGGTGTAAACAATAAAAATAACATCTTTTCCTGTGCTGTCCAGTCTATCAGAAAACCAGTCCCTGCTGAAGATGCCTCCCTGGTCAAACCCCTGGCTGGTGGGGGCCATCTGTCTCTCCATGGCTCTACACTTCCTCATCCTATATGTGGACCCACTGCCGGTAAGCGTGCATGTACTGTACGTTAGGGCCGGGTCGGTTTCTGGTTTTGCCGGTCTGGCCCGGTGCCTGAGCTGAGACCGGTTTGATTTTATGCACACCGACTGAACCAGCATTTGTCTTTATGAGACGGTCTGGAAAATTAAAAAGTAACCTACATCGGCAACCTGTGCTGACAACGCTCCAGCTTTTATTGCATCAGTAAGCAATATGATGGGATTTACCTCCTCGGGTCGACGATCAAAATGTCGTAACGTTATACAAGATATTAAATATCTCTGGAATGCTGTGTGCTAGATGTTTTTTTTCCTTCCCTGGTGCGGTTCAAACGAGTGCTCTGGTGTGATCGTATCCCTTTCAGAATCTTTGTAATCCAGCCTTGAACTGCAGTATTAATGATAAATCCAATACTGACTGTCTTCTGGGATTATTTATCCATTTTTCCATGTTGAAAACAATTAGTGTTGTTGTTAGCCGTCCACTGACAATCCCATGATGCCCTGGGTTGAGTCTGGTGACCAGTCAGAGGCTGTGTTCCTGACTGGGCATGTGTGGCAGATGGGATCTCAAACATATCGTGCAGGGTGTGTTTGTTAAGCATTTTGATATTTCTCAAGTTGAAGTTGAAAGGTTGTGAGAAATAAAAATACTCATTTGAGGCTCATGGGTGACACCTAGTGGTAACATTTGGTATTACCGCTCCAGTCTAGTATTTGGCTTAATATCAAACCAGTTTTATTTATTTTTTTACATTGGCCCAACCCTACTGTATGTGTCTAAAAGATTCCTTTAAATGATCCACTGATACGATTGTTTACTGTAAAAGATGGCACTAATTATATCATGTTCATGAAAATTTAGCGAGATTGGTGAGTAAGTCACCCTGGTGTCATATATCACACATCCACAAACATCTGTTCACTGACGCTGGCATCTTCTTATACATCGACCGTTCTCTCTGTGTTCAGGTGGTATTCCAGATTCGCCCTCTGTCGTGGCCTCAGTGGGTGGTGGTGCTGAAGATGTCGATCCCCGTCATCTTGATGGACGAGGTTCTCAAATTTCTGGCCCGCAACTACATTGAGCCAGGAAGCCAGATCCAGGTCAGCATACGTGCATGACAGCGCTTCTGTTGATGCACAGCGGGAGGTATTTGTATCTGCTCTGTGTCTAACACTTCCGCTTTGTTGTTCAAAAAGTCCCTGGAAGAGGAGGAGGAGCTGAACAGGACGAGGGCTAGCGCGGGGTTGGTCGGTGCCGTGGTGACGAGGCTGCGTCAGTCATTGAGGGGCGTGTCCTGGTCGTTTGTCCTGATCTCTGCACCGCTAGTGATCTGGATCTTCAGCCTGGACTCTGACATCACCAACATCTTCTGGGAGTGATGGAAGAGAGAGAGAGAGAGAGAGAGGACGGGTGGACTGTGGGGGTGAGGAGTGAACGACGGGAAAGAAGAAAGAGAAAAGCTAAAGAAGAACTGGTGGAGGAAAATACAGAGGATTGGGTAACAGAATGTGTAAGGGTGAGAGAGAAACAAGAGGCAAGTAAAGATGGTAAATACTTTGCAGAGATACAAGAATGTAAAAGAGTGGAATAGTTAGCCAACAGACAATCAGAAAGCAACAAGAAAGAAAGTGTGAGGCAGTTTAGACCGTCTCTTCCTCAATAATAAAAGGTGCTATGTGTAGTTAATAGTTGTGATCCCATTTCTTATTTAGACTACATGTATGAGCTTCTCCTTTGTTTGGCTCCGGAGAAGCCGATGTTAGTTAGTCCGTCAGTCCTGCTCTTTGGTCCGGAGTGAAGTGAATCTCTGAAAAATACCCTGAAAGCTGTACATTAATGCTAACATAGCATGCTCACCTGCTCCCATCTAAAACACTAAAGGTTAAATGACAAGCATTAGCATGTTAGCATGCTATAATCTGTTTCCATGTTATTAAGCAGTTCAGCATTTAAATTTCCTGCCACATTTGACCCAGGGACACACACTGCAAAATACAATGTTGGTCATCAACTGTTTTGGTTTGTCACACTGATTTTCCAAGGAGTGACTTTTCCCTCTCAGATTGTTTGAATAGCAACAGCTATTCATGAAACCTTCACTAAGTTTGTTCCTAAGTTTAAATTGGTAATTTACGAAATCAGGTTTCACCAATAAAACCTGGAAATGTCTTCGCAAGTACAGACTTTAAACTGTAACTCTGTCACTAGGAAAAGTATGTCACACTATTTAATCAACAGGAAGTTATCGTAGCATCCCTGACATAACTCCCAAAAGGCGGCCAAACAATAGGAGTTTCTTCCTGGGTTTATTCATGAATACGCACAGAAATCGGTGTGTTTGGAGGTTAGTATTATTCATGTAGTTTAACGTAGGAGGGAAATACATGCTAACCTAACCAACAATGTTTAGTGAGAGCTCACTCAACATAACTTTTTGTAATTTGACATATATTGTGTTTGTTTTTTTGTGATTATTCTGATTTTTGTGATGCGATTTTTTTTTTTTTGGTGATGGTTTTTGACACTATTAAAAGTCTTCTCAGTTTACATCCTATTTAAAGAGTTTTTCTCAAGTGGACAGTCAGATAAATCAGATATTGTACTTCCTAATCTCTACGTAAGCAGACCTTCGAAATAATGAATAAAAATTAAGCAATTAAAGGAATGACACATAGCACTTTTTACATGAAAAATGAGTTGATTAGATAGTAGAAAGACAAAGGCTTTGAGTGGTTCGAACACACACAACATTACATCCACACTGTAATTCACCAATAATAACATGTAGTCAGCAACAGGTGATGAGGCCAGATAATTACATGTACAATAGAACTGCAGCAGTCTTTCTGCTCCAATGCAAAAGTATTCCATCACATCACTCCTCAAACCTTCTTGTAGATACTCTGAACCAGCATTTAACCTGTGACTGTTAGCAGACCATTACAGAAATCATGTCAACACACACAGTCTCACAGTTCAACCCACCTCTGTACTGTCACTATTTTACTCTGCATAGAGACATCAAATCCTGCAGCGTCTGAGGTTTAAAGAGACAGTTCACCCAATAATCAAAAATACTTAGATTTTTCTCTTACCTGTGGTCCATCTGGATGGTTTTGGTGTGAGTTGGCTGTAGAGATGTCTGCCTTCTGTCCAATATAATGCAACTAGATGGCACTTCGCTTGTGGAGCTCAAAGCACCAAAAAAAAAAAAAAAATACATTTGAAAAAAATGTCTCTTTCCAGAAATCATGACCTGGTTACTCAAGATAATCCACAGACCTTGTGAGCAGTTTCATGCAGGAACTATTTTCTTTCTATCGAACTACGCCGTATCACCGCGCAGAAGGAAACACACATCTACTCATGGAGGAGAGGCTCGTGCTCGTGACAGGGCGGGCTGAAAACATGAATGGTGTCCTCCCCGGCTGAGTTGTAACGTTAGCTAGCTTAGTTAGCTAGTTGTCTTGTGTAACCGGGTCATGATTCCTGGACGTGCCATCTAGTTCCATTATATTGGAGAGAAGGCTGATGTCTCCAAAACTGAGCAACTCGCACCAAAACAATCTAGATGGACAAATAGCACTACGGGTAACTCTACTCTACGGGTGAACTGTCCCTTTAAGTGGGAGCTATGTACTGTACAGCAGCTGTCTGCAGCTCACATGTCTGAAGCTGTGTCACAGTTTGGAGTTCAGTTCATTAAAGCAGTGAAATTGCTGAAGGCCAGTCACTGAGACTGTTGATTGTTCCTGACACTGAGAAGCTCCTAAATGTAACTAGACTCGGACCAGGCTTTTGTTAGCCCTTCAGACATCCTGCGGCGTCACAGACTGAACGTGTGAGCCTTCACACCAGGACGGATGAGCTGAGGCTCTTCGATTAGTTCAGACATGTTGACTATATTATTTATATTGATGGTTAAACACAGTAGAGGCTGTTGTGTACTTCCAAGTACAGTCAGCCTCTAAATGATGTGAGTGCTACATGTATGTAAGCTAAATGGGTTATTATAGTTCTTTTAATTATGGCTTTTACGTATACTGTATGTGTTTATTACTCTCAGTACACTGCAACACTATTACTTTGGTTGATTTAATTTGCCCCATGCCTGTTTACCACAGAATCTGCCTCTGTGTTAGCGTACTGGGAATGTTTGAGGACCAGTGCTGTAATCCACACACTAATGATCTCTGAGCACGTGTCATACAGTAAGCCTGACGGTGAGCGAGTGTTTCTTTTAAATGTGTTTTTTTGTGCTCATCAGTGACCTGTCTGCCATGTTCTCCAGGGATGCCATTGTGACACCTCACTCTGTTTGCCATTGAAGGAATTTTGTTTTGTTTTGTTTTTATTTATTTGTGGGAAAGGAGTTTTTGATTCATGTAGTTGCAATAATTTTTTGTACGTTTTGTCAACCTAAGATTTTTTTTGGGGGGGGGGGGGGGGATCGTAATATTTAGTGATTTATTATAAGTGATTATGAAACATTTTGCAAGACAAAAGTCGTAACATTTTGAGCTGAAGTCCTACTTTGATGATAATTTTAAGGCATTATGAGAGTGAAGTCACAATATGTACAGATACTCTTTGTATCTTCAGCTTTGTTTGCTCCTGAAGGTAAAAGACCTCCACAGATGTGTCACACTGAGCTTAGTTAGCTCAGCGTTTACATATCTGATTCCAGCTGATCGTCCCATAAAATATTTCTTCATTTTTCAAACACGACTTCGACTAAACGCAATATTGTTGTTTTCTAGTAAGATTGCAACTTGATTCTGGTAACTTTCTGACTTTTTCTCATGAAGTTTTTTTTTTTTTACTATGAATTTACTGTCATAATGTTGCAACTTTTTCCTCATAAAATATGACTTCACACTTGAAATTTTCACTTTTTTCAAAAAAGTCTGTCTTATCTACTTATATGATCTCATAAAAAAGTGAAACTATGACTTTTTTTGTTCAAAATATTGTAACTTTATTTTGAAAATGTTTTTGAAATTTTTTTCCTAAAAGTGGCTCTAGTGGTAGGTCATAGGCTCTTTATTATAGCATTAAAGGGACATCATTATCTATTATTATGCATCAAAAATACAGATTTTCCCCTCTTACCTGTAGTTCTATTTATCCATCTAGATAGTTTTGGTGTGAGTTGCTCAGTTTTGGAGATATCGGCTGTAGAGATGTCTGCCTTCTCTCCAATATAATGGAACTAGATGGCACTTCGCTTGTGGTGCTGAAACCGTCAAATAAATACATTTGAAAAACTCAACAGCAGTGTCTCTTTCCAGAAATCATGACCCAGTTACTCAAGATAATCCACAGACCTCGTTGTGAGCAGTTTCATGGAGGAACTATTTTCTTTCTACCAAACTACACCGTATCACTGCGCAGAAGGAAACGTGCATGTACTAATTAAGCTAACTAAGCTAAATAGTTAGGTGTCGTCATGATTTCTAGAAAGTTAAATACCATCTAGTTCCATTATATTGGAGAGAAGGCAGACATCTCTACAGCCGATATCTCCAAAACTGAGCAACTCACACCAAAGGGGTGAACTGTCCCTTTAATATAAACATAAAGATGTTGCTCAAGAATAGAGAAGTGTTAAACCGTCTGAGGTCAAAAACTGTTATGGAGGCGTTGAACCAACTCTCCTGTTGTGAACTTTTTTTTTTTTTATGTTTTGACCCTATTATATATAAATATTACTACTCCTTGTTAACTTTCGCTTCTTTGCTGCCCACAGTTCTGCCTCTTTTAATGATTCTCACATGATAGCTTGAAAATTGTTTGTTGCAATATAATATTTCTGTTTTGATACCATTTAGGCACAAGAAACACATGTAGATGCACTTAGTAGTTAGCATTTATTTTGTATTATTTATTCATATTTTATTTTTCTCCAAGGGTGTATTATGGCATGACAGCTGAGCTCTGACAAATCCACAATGTACCAACAGTTTCATCATCATTATTATTATTATTATTATTATTATTTGGTTGATCTTTCCCCGTCTTCCTCTCTGTACCGTCAACATTAACATTTCCAACATTTCCAGCGGAGCAAAGCAAGGAAGCACCATTCAGTAGATTTTAATTTGAACTCTGTTCTTGTTCATTCTGCTGTTGAAGAGTTTGTTGTCATTGGACACGATGTCCCGTGATGAAAACAACAATAAATATAAAATGGTTCAGAATCCAAGTGTGCTGTGCTTGTTTAACACAAGAGAGTTCTTCATAACGTCTGCTGCTGTTTTTATTTGCAGTCACGTTTTAGACACAGAAATGTTTGTGGGGTCTAAGTCGCAGCAAGCTTGGTTTGGTGGAGTGAAGAACCCCCGAGATGCATCTGACTGTAGTGAGACGACAGTCATATCCTGCAGACACCAACAGGAGGTTTGATGGTTCTTTTTTTTAACCTTTTGACTCCTTTCGTGTTTGTGTGGGATTGCTCGCTTGTTGGATCTTCTTACTGAACTGGTGACACTCTCTTGGCTTCTCACTCTGGAGACTGCCCTCTTTAAAATATCTCAACTGCCAACGGAGAAATAATCGTCTCATTACTCCTCTACTAAGCAAAAAACAAACCCTCTCTGCTCTACCAGCTTCAAGAACACAAATCTGTCTCACATAACCCCGTTGCACATTGACTTTTATCCCAGTCTGGCCTCTCACCTCTCTTTAATACACACTCCACTCTCATCAATTTAATATTTGAGGAAGTTGTCATTACAGGAACGCTCAAAAAACTAAAACTAAACTGCAGGACAAGTGGCAGTGACTGTGCTGACCACATGATGGAGCCAGTGAGCAAGCTACCGGCATATCAGTGTTGACACTGATGACAGGTGAAAAACTTTGTTCTCCAACATGTCCACTTTTCAGAGACCAAAACATTACAAGCAAAACGGAAAACCTTAAAGATCCCCTCCAGACATGCATTAAGACAGCAAAAAATGTATAATTTCCACATTAAATTCTTTATACCTCATTAAAAATACCAGAATATATATGAATGTGCAAATATTTTTCATTTCACAAGTTGAACTGTTGGACACAAGATGTCTCCCCCTTCACTGTAAAGTTTATTCTTTCTCTACATCATCCAATACGAATTTTCAAGGATGCCCGTGTGTATCCTCAGCTCGCCTGAAGTACCCACAATCCTATGCGCATGAGGCTTAGCAGGTTTCTTTTTAAAATTGCGAACCATTTCAATGACGCAATGACAGGCTGGAATATTATATTAAACTTGAAATAAAAGAATTACTACAATTGCATGTGGGGTATAGGGCTATATTTAAAGTTTTGGAAAAGACTGGACTTAAGAGCCATAATAAAACCCGTTCCGATCCACACTCCAGTTCAGAAGGTGGCGGTAATGCACCTAAAAGCTGTTTGCCAACCGCCATAAGACATCAGAAGAAGACGAAGACTAATGATCCATTGTGTTTTCTCGTAATGCTAGGGAGGAGTTTCGCCGAGCATCTGGAGGACCTGACTTCCAAGTACCTGTCCTACCAAGGAAAGGATCATTGACTTTGAGAAACACCCTCAGTGTTCGCGCACTGGAGGCTTCAAGTCTCCACATCACACTTGTGTATGCTGAATAATGGACCAGAATTCGCTCCCAAACTATTTGTGATGTCACAAGTCATGCTCGTAGGCCCCGCCTCTTCAAATCAGATTTTCAGTGAGTGCAGAAAAAATGTCACACTTTCAGCAACGAATGTGAAAACAGCCTCATAGTGTCCGACTCTGCACATACACCATTCTACACAGTGAAGCTCAAACATTCAACTGGAGGAACAAGAAGAAAAACTCACTTCGGACTGGACGGGGGACTTTAAATATTAAAATCTCCAAAACTGGAGAAAGAAATCAGCAACATTGTTCATTTGTATGAAACCATCAGACACGTCTAGACAAACTGAGCAAGGCCTCTGTTGCAATGAAGTCAAACAGTGTGTGTGTGTGTGTGTGTGTGTGTGTGTGGGCTGGGCGGGCAAGACTTGAGCTCCATTTATAGACATATTGTGCATAGAGAGAGAGAGAGTCTCAATGTGAGTGCACATGTGCCAGTGAATACAGCTGCCACACAGAGGGAAGGATATCACACTTTATACAAGAGAAAGAAAGAACAGAAGAGAACGTGCTGAATCATCCTCATATAAACACAGATCCACTGCAGGGGCTCATCTCATAAAGTAAGTGACCTGAAACATGTTGCACAGTTTCACTGTTTCCTCCTCATGTAGACGAATTTGAACCTTTACAGATTCACACGTTCACTGACTGAGTTTTGTTGCTGACGCTGCACGCCGGAGGTACTTCAGAGTTAAGGTTCGGTTGCCAAAACTGCATTGGGATCAGTTTCCTCACCTGTCTGACATCAACGGCTGTGATGCGCGTTCAACTTGTCATCATTTTTTCCCCCAAGAGAACTGTAAGAAAGTTTGAGTTAGTGTCCAACAAACAACAGGTAGAAAAGGAGCTCTGTGTGAGATTTAACTTTTGTATAATACTGTCAACATATATCTTTGATGGGCGAGTGTCACTTTGACATGAAAACAGTAATTTATTAACACAGCTGAGATAAGGCATTAGTGTAACATCTAGAGAGAGACAGGCAGACCATGCGTACTGTGTTCACTAGAAGAGTCCATCTGAACTGAAGTGGGTTCCAGGACCTCGTTAGGAGAAATCTTCTGATGTCTCCGAGCTGTGACCTACGCTTGTTTTTTAAATATGTGGCCACACATGGAACTTAGAAGTTTGTTCATCAGTTTTTGTTCAGTGCTGCTGTTGCCTACTCATTTGTCGATGCTAAAACATAACATTAAAATGCAAATAACTCAAAACCACTCACTACTTTACAAAAAATGAGTTCATTTTATACGTTGTCGTCCCCGCAACACTGAAAATGATGGCAGGCCAACCAGAGCCCCTGATGCTATGTTGGCTGCACATCTTCTGAAGTTTATATTAACTGACTGCATGTCTGTAGATTAAAGACAAGTACAGTCACAAAACAGAAATATTAAAGGACACTATTCTCCTTTGCTGAGTGATAGAACAGTGGTAATGACAACTAACAGCCAGCATGTCTGTGAGGGCCCTGTATACTCAGCCTGTTCTCATCCCCGGCTCGTCAGATGTCGACGTTTTTTCACGGCCTCTCGCATCTCATCCAGACGCGTGAGGTATACCATTAGGTGTCAGGCAGAGACGTACAAGTTTTTAATGTACCTGCTATGTGAAGCTGTCAGCGTCAGTTTCAGATGACTTTCAGATGTACTTTCCAAAGCGAGAAAGTGCCAAGAGGGGTGGAGGTCGGGGTTGAGTGGCGGGTCACACATATGACTCTCACCCAGAAGATGCATCCCGTTTGAAACCAAGCTTCACAAGTCATTTCCTAAACCTAACCAAGTAGGGTTTGTGCCTAAATTTAACGCACAAAGACCTTGTGCATTAGGATAAGACGCATGGGGCACAAGCCTTTGCGCGTCTCCCTAAAGGGAAAGCTTTGCGCACAGCTGCGGATGCCAAAACGAGCGGATGCGCATGACAAAACGTTGGTATGTGACGAGCTGGGATGAGAATGGGTTGGTATACTGTAGGTCAAGTGATGTGCTTGGATGATCACTGTGTGATCTTCCATCAGGTTCGACATGGGCCCCTTGTTGCATTCACTTACACCCATGATTTGGCCAAGCTGGGCTTTAAAGCCAGCCTATGAAACTCTTACATGTAAATACTAAAACATAGTGTCAGAATAGCACAAGTAGAGAGGAGTCATAACGTCACTCACCAACGAGGGTTTGTTGCTCAGGAAAAATCAAATGTAACGTTAGCTAACATTTGTGACAATTGGTGCAGAGAGAACATGAGGTAGGGAGGACCCAGATGCAGACGCCGGAGACAGAGCAGATTGAGTCCAGCAATATTTATTAGAGAGCTCCCCAAAAGTGAAGCCAAAACATCTCGATCGCCCCCTGATGGTGGGCTGCAGTATAGGTCTTAAACCGTCCATGTTAGCAGATGGGACATGGGCCAAAATACAAAATCAAAGTACATGTCAAATAAATTTTTCCCACAGACGGTTTCTGTCATTTTAGGTAGTTCTTATCACGCTGATGTTTGTTCAAGTGTTAATTTTTTCCTGATCATGATTGAGTCGGGCGGGTGTGTGGGCGGGAACTCGATACCGCAGCTCCACTGCCCAATCACTACTACACAGACTCTGGCTCCAAATGACATCACCAGAGCAAAATGGCAGCACTCATATGCGGGATATTTTGACTTCATTTTTGTACAATGGGTGGAGGTGGAGACTCGGTAGCCATTTATATTTATGTCAATGGGGTAATCATAAGAGGTGGAAAGTAGACAAAGACAGGAAGTGTAAAGTAGGAAAAGACACAAGAGGAGAAAACCTACAAAATAAAACAGGAAGCAACAAACTCAAACCCAAAACCATGACAACATTAGCTAACATTGTTAATGCTAATGCTAAAGCTACTGGTCATATCAAACCAAGTAAGGCTGTAGACACAGAATGCATTGAATTGTGCTGTTTATTGTTTACAAATTAAATTTTCTTTTGCAGGAAGAAGATTGTGTTATTGTCTCGTATACATACAGTACGTAGGTCTGGTGTGTAGGACTTAGTGGCATCTAGTGGTGAGGCTGCAGATTGCAACCAACTGAACGCCCTCCCTTCACCCTGCCCTTCCAAGCATGTAGAATAACCTACGGTGGCCTTCAGGTAACATAAAAGCTCCTCTCTAGAGCCAGTGTTTGGTTTGTCCGTTCTTGGGCATAGATGTAAAAGAAGAACTAGATACCAGGAGCCTATTCAATCCAAAGAGAAACGCCTGGCACATGCACCAAAAAAGTTTTCTAGCTTCCTGGTTGACTTCCGGGTCATGCGTCCCACTGAATATGCGCATTAGTGTTTCTCCTGCTGGCCCCGCCCACGAGTTCCCGCTCAGCCCATAGACTTTACATTGTGATGACATCAGAGATTTTTAAATCGCTTTTCTCGACTCGAGGAAAGTTTTACAAATACAAACCCTCCATGAATCAAATCAATCAAATTATTTAATTTATATGCTTTTATTAATATATGCGTCAGTCATGCTCTCAGTAAATTTGTCATGAACTAATGTTGTGTTCTACAGATGCCTGTTTGACCTTTTGTTCTCAACAAAGTGACAAAAAACAACAACAAAAAAACAGACGTTTGAACTCATGCATGTTGAAATAAAAAGCAC
>JBBPCS010000283.1:2920726-2940223 GCA_037974645.1 Hollardia meadi
TTTTAGTCAATCTATAGTCTATTTATTTTATAGACAGACATATTTTCAACAATTTTATTCATTGTTAGCATGATTGCCGTTACCGTTTGTTCCCGTTTGTTCAAAAACACCAAAGTACGAACAAGACATAGCGGACCAGACGCAAGCTTTTATTTTGAAAATTAAAAGCTCGGAGGCGTGGCTTCAAGGCACCAGGCGAGAGAGCATGAGACAAGAGGCTACAGGCTGCATCCATACAGTCTTGTGCGCATGCAGTCAATCCCAGGCAAGTAGTTTTTATCCGTTCAAGAGAACGATGAGATCCACGATCGATTAATTGGACCTCTCCTCGCTTTGCAGCAAGACTGTATGGATGCAGCCTGTAGCCTCTCGTCTCATGCTCGAGAGGTGGCAGGTAGCTCCAGGCTGCAGCCTTACCCAACTCCATGTGCAGGGAGAGTGGGGGCAGGGTTGCGCGTGCTGTGTGAGAGAAGACTCTCCTCTCTTCTCCTCAGGAGAGATGCAAACACGAGCACGGCTTTATATCGATGTAAGCGGTATTGCTTAATTCTATACCTTGTTTGAAAATATATCGATATAATTTAAAAAGTCGTTATACCGCCCAGCCCTATATCCAACCATCCTATCAAATCAGAAGCCCTGTAGCATTTAAGAGGACAGAAATCCTTAATTTCTTACCAAGGCTTTTATTGTTGTTGACTTGCAAGGTTCCCATACATACTTGCAATGTAGTTACTGCCATCTTTTCTCAAGTTGCACTTGGCCCAAGTCTTATTGTATTTATTATTTTTATGTTAAACTTTAAAGGAAGAAAAGTTAAGCTGTGAGAAATAGAAAGATGATGTGTCGCCAGTATTTCCCACAAGATTTTGGGAGACTGTGGCCCTTTTTACACTGAACAAAGCAACTACGTCTTAATGCCGTCCCACTGTGTGGTTTTTTTATAGCAAGCCGGCGTTCCGCAATTAAGGTGGAGGACCAGAGGTGTGACGTAACACAGCAGAGTCGGGGTCCAGTGTGACATCTTACATGCGCGATGAGCAGCGCTTGATAAACAATGAAATAACGTGGCAATAATCATTTACAGCCGACTCACTCAGTTTATACAGACGTAGATTCGGCGCTGTTACTACCTCTGCTGCCGTCTCAGAGGCGGAACAACTTTGAACCCCCATTACGCTTCTGTAAGGTTTATACAGATTGAACAGGCTGTGTAAAGGGGCTTAAGGTGGGTGGACCTCAGACTGTCTATTGGGGCCTGGGGGCATGCTCCCTCAGAAGAAAATTTTGTGGTGTACTTTGAGAGCAAGATTAACAGACTAGGTCATAAATAATATAAACATAAATAAGAAGTTGTAGAAAATATAAGAAGTTGAAAACAATAAAATATAACACTGAGCTTTGGCTCTACTGCCTGGTAATAAGTGGTTATACAGTGGCTTTGTGCGGATGAAAGCATGTTGGGGCGAGACGCAGTTATATTTTCCAAGCTGCAGTTTATAAACAATGTTGCCTGATGGCATTTATCAAACATAATAAATAGTTGTATTTCACTTGTAATTCAGCCTTGGGAGTGGCTGCAGGACACTACAGAACAGATTTACCCAGTGAGGTTAGTAAGACAGACAGAGAAAGATGCACTGCAAGCTAGCATATCAACTTAATGTTACTGGGGTTTTTTTTTTACTATTTTTGTGACCAGAAGGATAGTTCCGCTTCATTATATAATCAAAGTTGTAAACATTGACACACCCTTGGATAGGCGGGGGCTGTGGTGAGCATTTCAGGTCGCTCGGCTCCGCTAAGAGTGTATAGCCCCTTTTAGACAGCCCGTTCAATGTGCGCCTGTTGCGCCTCTGATACGCCTCACCATCTGTGTGAAAGTCAGGGAGGCGTAATAGGGGGGTCAAAGTTGTTCCACCTCTGAGACGGCAACGGAGGTAGTAACAGCGCCGAATCGACGTCTGTGTAAACGTGTGAGTCGGTGTGGCGGAACGACGAGACAGGTCTGTGACGTTTGAAGAAAAACAACCGCAAATGTTTCCAAACTGTGGAGACAACGCAAGGTTCGGGAGCTACTTACCATACGAGCAGAGGACGAGATCATCTGCCACATAACGGGGACGGTAAATGATTGTTGTTGTCATGCTATTCCATCGTTTACAAAGCGCTGCTCAGCATGCATGTAAAACGTCGCACTAGACTCCGAGGCTCCTGTGTGACTCGTCTCGCCTCTTTTCATTGCGGAACGCCAGCTTGCTATCTAAATCATGGAGTGGAGCGGCGTTATGAGGCCGTTGCTTTTTTCAGTGTAAATAAACAAAGATGTCGCAGAGAAGGATCTTCGTTGTGGCGATATTGCGCTATCTCTGTGTAAAGGGGGCTTGTGTGAGAGCAAGACGATGTGCACGCCTACAGTAGGGGGGGGGGGGGCTAACTGACTGGGAGTGAGAGATGCTTTGCTGAAGCAACAGTGAGATCTTTAATGTTATTATTGAGACGTGTTAAAATATTTCCGGTTTATTATGAAACCATGGCGGCCTGCCACACGTAATTTATGGGAAACGGTGGTCACGGTTGTCCTGATGGATTATGGCGCTGCTCCACTCTCATTCATGGGATCAATTTGAGTGGAGCTGCCGAGGCAAGTGTGACATCTGGTGGTAAAATTTGGTGTACCAAATGTGAGGATATGATGCTTTTCCTTTTAATTACTTTCATAATGTAGCCCCTCTCTGTCTCTCATGGTAAGGTGGCCTTGTGTTCTTGTGTGTGTGACGTAGTTTGTTTCACTTTGTTAAGACAGCAGCAACAGCAAGACAACACTGTCCTGTTTAGGTATCCTGTAGATATTAGGATTATCAACACGCAGAATATGTTTCTGTAATTAGTAGTCACTTAAAATTGATTTTCTATGTTTCTCCACCGCCCCATGTTAAAAGTAATTTCAACACTGTTACAGTTACAGTACTGTAATGTTACAGTATGCGTCATAATGTTGTCATTCAGCGGTTTTATATTTTCTGTTTACTTTAATGGCCACATACAAGGGAGAAAATGTCTTAAACTAACATTACAGAGTGTTGTTACAGTCTGTAAATCATTTTATTTATTTTCCTGACTCCACACTGATGTAAAAATAGATTTTCCACTGATCATCTTAACTGCATATTACTCCGGTGATGAAATAAATCCATGCCATAACCATGTTAAGTTTGAAATGAAGTACGTAAATGGTATTTGTTTTTAAGAGAAAATGATTGAATAAAACATTTTAATAAGGAAAGTTTTTGATATTTATTTTGGGTAAATTGTTAATACTGTAGGCTATTAACTGAGTAATAAAACTCATTGACAAACAAGCACCCACCGCTGTCCGTAATAATCATTAGCAAATGTTTTCATAATCATAACTTAACTTAACAAATTGTCCGTTTGTCCAAGTGTTTATTTTTTTAAACTTTTCTTATAATTTTGCTTGTAATTTTTAGGTCTAATTTAAAAAATTTTCTAATTAACTTTTTGAGATACACTGTATTTTATTCTTTGTGTTCCACTGCTGCATGTTCTTTCACCCATTGTTTTTTACATTTTATGTTTGTGTTTTATTGATGGCTTTAATCATGCACCAGGGTTTATTATTTTACTTTGGCAGGCCGCTCAGGTATATTAACAGCCGCTAAAGAAAATTTGGTGACCCATTTTAGCATTTCTTTATATTTTCAAGAGAATGACGCCATCCGCGATTAATTAACTAGTAATGGATAGTCTCTACTCGCTCTATCCCTCCTGTTTAGCCAGCAATCACACATGCTCTGCAGAGAAACAGAAAGAGACATTCTTTGGTACTATGACTCCTCTCCTGGTCATGCACTGATTGTAGTGCAGTGGTGATCATCATGTATCCTGCGTACTTTTCGTGCGTCGGTTGTGCACGTCCTCAGAAATTAACGCTACGCATCCGCAAGATGCAGTACACACATGAATGGAAGGGGCAGTGTAGGGCCAGTACGTGAAAAGGTTAGTAGGCACGTCAAAAAATACCAGTATATTTGGAATAGGCCAATATCGGCTGATCGACATATCAGTCAGACACTACTACACATACTAGGCTTTTTATCATCCGTTGTGGATTGACTGTACTTTATTGTTGTAAAGTGAGTGGACAAACCATCTAAAATATAGTACCTTTTAAATGCTGTGTACAAAGAAATCTGCTCTTTAATCAACCCTTTCTTCCTCTCATTATATTGTAGGTGCAGCATCCCCTGACCAACTATCAGACCGGGTTGTCTGGTTCTGTAACGGAGGAAAACCTGTTGAAGTTGATATTCATCTATATACACAGAGTGAGGAGGCCACTGATCAGCACTGGATAGGGAAAAATTACTTGCATCCTGTTTTTGAGATCGGAGAAGGATACTTCAAACCTGAAAAACCTCAAGATACAAATGGCCCGAGGAGTCTCCATCTTCAACACATAAAAGCCACAGTTTTTTTTTCACATTTTTGTTGAGGTCATTTTTAGGATGTGCTCCGCAGAGGCTGTATCCTCCAAGGGATCCTTATCTAAGCCTCAGTGGTCTCTGTTGAGGAAGTAAGCAGAGGGAAGGCCCTGGAAGTCCCTGGAGAAGAGGGCAATAAAGAAAAAGGCCTGTAGCTGGGAGGCCGGCGGTTACATAACTAACAGGCGCGGCCATCCACTAACCCAGTGTAACAAGGAGACCAGTGGTGGAACTGAGTTGTTCTATGATGCCATTACCAGCTGATATGAGATAATACCATTATCTTTATACACATAACTTCCGGCGCTCCAGGATTTAACACTGTTATTTTAGCTCTTTCTCAAAAATTTCACTTTCATGGATACTAATGGATGTTCTACTGGATTTTCCCTCAGATATTTTGGGAAGAGCCGCACCATCACTTTGTGCTTTTTGTCTTCCAATCATTTCCCTGGTGCAGTTGGCAGGTGAGGTGGTTTGAATCAGCCACCGGCGGGGTTTAGGGATGCCCCGACACAGGAAAACCAGGCTACTCCACTGGCCCGCGTACAGACTGCTGTTTCTAATACGAGTCCTGGACTGAAAGCAAATTGTTTCCTTCTCGAACGGAGAGCAAGGGGGTCGCCTTTTTTTTTTTTTTTTTTTTATTCTAAGACTTTTTGTCACATTGCTACTGCTGCCCAGACTGCTGATCTCCGGGTGCATACAAAATTAAGTGAATAGGAATCACCATTCATTTTGCTAGCACAGACTTGGGTACAAACAAGGCCATTTCCCATTATAGCTCTTGACCTGCACTTTTTCTGAGATGAGGAAAGTCATTGAGGAAGAAACATAGAGGTCCAAGTGAATTATCAGATTTCTCCATTTTCTCTTTTAGCCTCATGTCTTATCTTGCTGTGTCTGTTTTGTCTGTGCATCTCTCACCAAAATAGGTCTACCTCTTCCAACTCTTGTACCTCACAAAACTCTCATTTATAGACCCCAATCAAATCAAACTGGACCAGTTCACAGGTGCAAGGTTCATCAGTTTATCTGAGGTTTTCTCTCTGTCAGGACTTTATTGGACTTTCACAGCACCAAATCACTTAAGAACTAAATTAGGGTCCAAATAGTTTTTGTTTTTTGGTTGTTGTTTTTTTACATTTAAATAACATTCATGTTTCTTTTAATATCCACAATATCATAACTTTCACCAAGCCTTTATTCACATTGCTATAAAACTTTTTTTTAATATGGATTTTATTCTTGTGGAAACAAACTCATAAGAATTATTGTTTTTACTGGCTTGAATTTGTAATTGATTGACATTTTAGGTAGAACAGTGTCACTGAAAGAGACTGTCTGGACACCCCTTCCTCTTTATAATCTGTGGCTTATTTGTTCATCCTGCCTTCCCACCTGGCTTTCTGGCTGACAGGAAAACAAGGCTTTTACAGCAGAGTGACTTGTAAGCTTCTTTTAATCTCTCTCACACACACACAGTGGATCAGGACTGACCTAAGAACCTACAAAAACAAGCATTCACTCCTCCTCCCATCTCAGTGTGGTGATCTAGAGGAGTGTTTTTAAAAAATCTTTTTTCACGTGAAAGAGGAAGCCCTCCTCAAGTACCCCTCCCTTTCTTTTGTATCTCGGCTTTACATTTTGTTTTGTTTTGTTTTTGCCAATTTTGCCATCATTTCTACCCCCACACTAAATCCACTCAATACACCTAAAGAAACTCTGAATGACAAATTCCTTGGAATAGCAGTTGCTGAACAGACACACACCACCACACACAGGAAGTGATGCCAGGTGGCAGCAGTAAAAGTGGAGGGCGGGGTCCATCCTCATCACCCCTCCCCCATGCCGTGGTCCCGCCCAGCAGACCCCTGCGACCCTCCCGGTATGTCCCGGTGTCGGCAGCCACTTTCTTCCTCGTTGGCTCCACCACACTCTTCTTCTGCTTCACGTAAGTGGCAACATTGAGTTGTTTCACATGCACACAGGCCTGTTTGATGTATGATGAAATGTTTTATGTCAGAAACAGAAAAATCGATCTTAACAAACACAGAATTGGTTTGTTACATCGGTAACTGAGTTCGATTGGATTGGATTGGTGGTCATGCGACACTAGCCTTGATTGTTCAGCTCTGGATCGGTTTTCAGAGCAATACGTCCTTAAAGCTGCATTAATCAATATCTTTATATTTGCAATGGGTCAAAAATGGCTATAATGTGAAAGGTGGTTACATACCTACAGAGAGTAATCACCAACTCTGCAGTTCCCTCAGCTCAGCTAGGTTTTACGGTCCACAGTACTGTTATGGTTCAGTCTCACTGGTTTAATCTCTCTCTCATCAGCATTATTTTTCCGTGAAAATTTAAAGCGAAAGAGCTCTGATAAACCCACTGTACACTACGTGCCCAGCACTAAACAGCAGACAGACAAAGTTAGTGGCTAGTCGGTGAACACTGGAATGAACAGCAAGAACGAGATATTTTTCTCAGATATTGATTGAAATCACTTCAAAAATCACTATTTTTAGTAGAGGCAGAGGTGCCAATAGGACGTTTTGCAAAGTATCGGTGGAATTTGGCTCCGATAGTGGCCGATGGCTGTGCAGACACCACCAGTCAACTTCTCAACTGGAATTATTGACTTTGAAGGAAAATAATAGCTTGAAAAATTTAAATCGCTCCCACTAGTTCCAAATCTATTGAGTTTCAGATTTATATATTAGGCATTTATTACATTTTTTTATGTTTGATGTTCCATGATCCACATTTATTTATTCATTTAGGTATTTATTACTTTCACTTAAATGTCCAGTTCAAGAGTCATCCATTTTCTAATAAAATTGAACCATTTTCATTTACGACAGTGTCAAATTTTTCCACAGGGGTGGGGAGTGTTCTCGGCTGATTAATCGGCTATCAGCTTTTTCCTGCTACAAACTATCAGTTTTATATTGGCCTTTGAAAATCCACTATCGCTCAACCTCTAATTCTCACATAGGAGGACTGGTAGAGAGCTTCGACAATCACCTAAAGGTCAATATCCGCAAAACCAATGAGCTTGTGGTGACTACTGCAGTCTATTAGTGTTTTTAAGTTCACAGAGAGAAACAAAAAACAATCCTTATATACTGTATGTTTGCATGCTTGGCCAATACAGATGGTGCTTAAGGAGAGTGTGGAGGGAAGGCCTCTTGTTCTGGGTCCACAAGCACTGAATCACAGGTTGTAGGTCCATCTGTCCCTTCATTACTGCACCCAAAACACCTGATAAAAGGGTCATTCCATACCAACTCATCGAGGGCCTCCCACTTCATGTCATGGACTTTCTTAGGAAAGCAAATTATCCCTAGGATCTCTTGGATGTTCTGTGCAAATTTCAACGTAATGCTGTGAAATATAAGCAATTGGTGAGTCTTAGAATACACAATCAATCAATCACAAAAATTATGAAATTTAGCTCGAAGAGCCAAACTTCAAATAGAAGTTTTTACATGAGTTTTTTCAAGAAAATCTATGAAATGAACTGGGAAAAGTTCTGAACTCTGGGTGAGTTGTCATGGAATGACCCAAAAATAAATAACAGATTTATTAGCATTTATTAATGTTAGCAAACTGAGGTTACAGATTATCCCTTCTCATGAGGTAGGTAAAATTACAAAATAGGATGCCAATGCTAAACTAACAATAACGTATGCCTTAAGAGCTGGTGGGTTTTGCCTTACAACAATAAATACCTCCCACATGTTGCTTCTCAATTTGGAAATCATTATGCTGAATAATCTGGAAGTTAGACTTGACTTGAATTGTCAATGGCAATAACGTTACCTGCTAACAGTGGGCTTGATGCCGTGTGTTTTGAAGTACCACTAGCAGTCCTAGAAGTCCTGTGTCTTCACCTGCAGCATCACCATCATTTAGCTATTTCTGTTAGGGAACGGTGGACAGTCTGCATGATGTAAAGTGGTGAAATGTAATGCTACCCAAAATATATATATAACGCCACCCCCCTCCATCACCAGCTCCGTTTTTTTCTACCTACAATAGTCCTAATATGCCGTGATAGTAGGTTACCGACACAATATTCTCTCTAATTCTCTCAATTTGGATAATTCAATTCTACACATTGGCTACATCTCAGAAACTGACCCTCTAATTAAGATCTCCTCCCCAAAGCACCTCGGCTGAAGGTCTACCTGTATGAATGTAGATGTAGATCGGGTAACATCGAGTTAACCACGAAGATAACCTGCTCGGAGCAGTTTCGGGATGCAGTGTAAATCGCCATGGCAGCATACCTCGAGTAAAACTTGTCCAACTTTCATAGTACAGGTCAATCTGGAAGTTACACCTGACGTCACAAAGTTACTCCTGAAGGTACCAGGTACCTCGGTTCGTAGTACAGCCCTCTGGACCACAGGATATCTGTGCAAGCAACAGTATATCAGAGTGCAAGCAAACAGTTTGAACTGAAGCAGAGCAAATCTAAGCACAAGCAGGAGCTATTTTAGGTGTGAGGGCAGGGTAGTGAAGGAAAGCATTAGAAAATCTGGACGTGAAATCAATGAGTCATGCTCTTAAATTGAAAGACCACGCTCTTCAATAAAGATAGGAAAAAAGCTCCATGTGTCATGAGCTTTAAATGAAGTGCTATGAAGTTGCAGTAAAGATGTCCTGTGTGTAGCCAAAATGACATGGCAGATGATCACAAGTACAATAATATAATCAGCACTGATAAAAATATATTAGAGCTGTTCATGGTTTGAACTGCATTGCTGTTAACTTCATTTAAAAAGAGTATAATGTTATTCAAGATAACTTCATCCAAGAACAAATCAAATCTTGAGCTGATGTTTGAAGAAACCACTCAGCTGGATGAGATTTAATAGTTACAGTAAAATAGTTAAATAGATGAGATTAATCATTTTTTGGCCTTTTTTGTCATCATGCAACAAATGTCCCCAGCCAGATGCAAAACCAGGGATGCTACAGTTTGATGATAACACTGAAAACGGCTATCTGTGTCCATAATTGCTTTAAAAGTGACAAAGTGTTGCTTTAAGGTCAATTTAAAATATGTCTATGATCCATGTAGAATAACGATCCCAGGTTTCAGAAGAGGATAGTTTGCATGCAAGACCCTGCGTCTGTGTGAAGCCTAACTAACAGCAGTGTCTCTTCCCAGAAATCATGACCCGGTTACCCAAGATAATCCACAGACTGTGTTGTGAGCAGTTTTCATGCAGGAACTATTTTCTGTCTGTATCACTGCGCAGAGGAAGTGTGCATCTGTTCATGAATGAGAGGCTAGGTAACTAAGCTAACTAAGCTAGCTAACTTTACTGCTCAGCCGAGGAGGATGCCATTGATGTTTACATCTCGCCCTGTCATAAGAATGAGCCTCTCATCCTGAGTAGATGTATTTCCTTGTGCACTGTGATGCGGTATAGTTCTGTTGAAAGAAAATAGTTCCCATATGAAACTGCTTTCTTAGCTTTTTATTGGTCGTGATTCAATATAATTTGAATATTAAAAATAATAAGGACTTAAATTTGCACTAGTCTCTTTGTTAGCTCGCTGCTAACTTCTTTCGTTGCTCCTTTTTCTTGTCAAGGTAGTTGGCAGACTTTGTGTCGCAGTTTCTGGTGCTAACTAAACTTGTTTACACTTTATTAGCGGTGTGTTAACCAGGGATTTTAGTCGCTGCCATAGAAAGGATTTTGGTGCGTCTGCATTAGCAGAGCACACGGACATCAGAGAGCCATCTGACAGGCAAAGAGAAAGAACAAAGGGGAGCTGGGAGCTTGTTGACCTGGTCAGGGGCATAATCAGGGGACATTAAGTGATTGGAGGAGAGGTGCAACTGTTTACGTAATGGCTTGCGTTTCATAAAAAAGTTCAGTTTCACTCACACAATTAACAAATTTGTCTGTGGGGTTCCCGTTGTACCTACAATAGCCTCCAAGTCTAACTGACTTGGCTGGTTTATAGTTTGGGAGTTTGAGTATGGATGAAGAACTTCAATAAAAAAAAAAAAAAGTGTAGACTGAACTGAGGTTGTTTCACATGTAAACAGCAGTGTGGCCTTCAGCCCATTAAGTGTCTCTGACAGAATGTCACTGTTGTTATAGTCTGTCATCACTAATCTTGCTGACACCTCATTCTGGAGTGGGTTTGTGTGTTTGTCAGTGTGAAAGTGTGGTGAGAGTTGGAGAGTGTGAAGCAGTCTCTGTGGGAGAAACAATGTGTGTGCGGTTTAAATGTGAGAAAATCAGATTGACACGTGTGAGTAAGTGTGTGTGCGTGCTTGCGTGCCCGCCTGTATGTGTGTATTTGTGCATGCATATACGAGAAAATCGTGTGTGTGTGTGTGTGTGTGTGTGCGCGCGCGCGTGTGTGGTCAGTCAGCTCTGTGCTTCAGATTAGTGAGGAGAAAATAGGCCAACATCTGTCACCCTGACAAAAGCCCATCATCCAGTCTCTCACTGTCTGTTAGTGTTTGTATCCCTGCAGTCACTCTCACATCCCCTCTTAGCTTCTCACGAGTGATAACTAATTGACAAATGGGGGAATAACCTGAAAAAAATAACAAATAAATCTCCTTGGAGAACCTAAAGAAGTACTATGGGAGGAATTAATTTTAATATCTTGCCTTGTTGTTTTTATTTTGAACAGAAATTGGCATGAATACTGCCTTATTATTTTTGTATGTATATAGTCAACAACAGTTGAATATCACCACACAGTGTAAGCCATTTATTTATTAAAAAAAACCTTTTTTTTATTCATTCATCAAAAACCGTATTTTGATAAAACTGAACAAAACACACCTTTGTGCTGTCTTTGATTGGCTTAGCTCGATGACTGAAAGGAAGCAAGAGGAAACCTCTAGCATAGTGAGCAGTGTCCATCATATATGACAAAATGTGCTTTCCTTCGGCCCTAATGATCTTCTCAAACATTGTGTAGAGAAACTCGAACTCGGTTGCCAGGTTGGAGCAACTCTAGATACTTTTAGTGACAAGATGCATCATACTAACTAGATAGTATTGTAGTCATTACCTCGTTTTTTGGTAACAAAATCAAAACCAAAGTAAAATTAGACTGAATCGTATTTAATAGCATTCATTAATTCATGTCATTTCTTTTTTAGGCCTACGTAAATAACAGTAAACTGTAAAGGAGTCACCATATCTGAAACTGAGTCAATAGATGGGGATAAAGGATAAGTGTGTTGATATTTTATATTTTTCTCACTGTCAACAAATCCCATGAAAAGACCAATGAATTTATTCTACTATCCTATTATTGGTGTGTAGTATTGGTGTGTATCTGTGCCTTGCAAGCTTGATTACATCCAGTGTGTTTTACTTCCAGGCTTAAATAAACATGTCCAAGATGTGCGCTGATACTTCAGAATTCATTTACGCCTTTCCTATAGTATAGTCTTAACGCTATTAAACGGTAATGTTAGCTGTTAGGAAGTGGTTAAATGCTAATGTTAGCTGTTGTCTGACAGTAGCTAATTGGTTATCAAGTATGTTGTTTTACCTTGAATACGGCCTGAAGTTCCTCCAGATTGTCACTATCCATTACCTTTTCAGTGTTGATCAATCGGGAAGTAGCGAAATGATAAAGATTTTCCAGTAACTTTTGATTTAAAACTTCAGTGACCCCCTGTTTTAGTAAATTTCAAGCAACTGAGTGTGTATACTGTATTTGAGCTATTGTCATAGATCATCATCAGTAGGAACGAGTGGGCTTGGGGCTGAGAGCCACAGACAGGGTAGCGTAGTCAGAGTATTGCAAGACGGATTAACACATTTTTGGTTTTGGTCTTGCCATGGGATTTGTTGGCAATAATACAAAAAGAGAAAACCACCAGCCTTATTCTTTTAATGGCTTCACCAGTGACTCATCCTACACTTTTGCAGTTTTATGTTGGGATAACAACTCCATAGAATTTTTTAACCAATTCTACATCCAGACTCATATGAAAACATCTACAAATCAAAATACCAACTCCCACTTATCTATGTATGGACAACAAGGCCCTGGACCAAACACTTCTCAGAGTGTTGTTTTATTTACAGTGATAATAATTATCAGTCTGTCAAAGGACCAACAAGTGGCCCTGGGGTTTGTCTTTTGGGAACCACGATCTCACTTTCATTGCAACTGAACCATATAATGTGATAGACTCGGTCTTGTTTTTTCTCTGAGTGTCAGGCACTGTTGTCTTTGTTTATGTTTCAGCTGCCCGTGGCTTTCAGAGCGTTTCTCAGTGGCTGTGCCCATCTATAATGGAGTCATCTTCCTGTTTGTCTTGGCTAACTTTTGTATGGCCACTTTCATGGACCCCGGCATCTTCCCAAGAGGTGAGTGTCTGAATGGTTGAATATATTGTATTTGTGTGATGCTGTTCATGTCTCTCCAAATAGGCCACTAAATACGGTCTTCAGTATGTTTATATTGTTGTTGCAAAATGTCAAGTTTGCCCTTTAACTTCATTTTCAACATGTGTACATATCTTGCTTACCCACACGGATGTATCTCTGTTATAGCCTCAGAAGGTTTATTTCCATTTTAATAGCCTCAAAGGATCAAAAACTTTTGTAACCCTTTATTTGAAGGGGTGTGCATAACACTGACATGACAGCGTCATAACCATGACAACTGTCATGAACATAAACAATTCTTCATGAATGTTTATGACTGTTGGCATTAAGTGGCATTCGGTCAATTATGTTACTTTTAATGCAAAGTTGACACTGTGATGTCTGTTATGACAATTTGGCATTAACAGAACCTGTCACAAACATGTCAGCAGGCATAATTATCAAATTTTAAGTATCGATACTCAAAACCTTTTAAGGTATCAACCAAACTAACCCTGTGCCTAGTAGTATCAAATTCAGATTCCTGCATTTGATTTGACTTTTTGTATCCTGAGCTTAAAAAAAAAAAGGATTTTTCTGGCAGCCAATCACCGCAACCATTCTATGATATAACGTGATGTGACGTGATTGGCCCACTACTGCAGCAGCTACAACCTATACAGTCTGTGCTGTGTTAAAGTCAAGCACGGTCTACACCCAACATTCCCCCATGAACAAGCACGTGATGAGAGTGGCGAGGAAAAACTGGCTGTTAGAAGACAGAAACCTCGGAGCAGACCCCGGCTCTATGTGGTCAGAGAGAGAGAGAGAGAGGCTTGCAGAAGAAGCAGGAAGAGTAGGCAGGCCAAAGCTGCTTAATGAAAGTGCCTTGTATGAGATTTTCCAATTGGATGCATAAAAGGGAATCAGCTGAGCCATCAGTTGATATGGACTGGGTTTGAGATCAGCTGATTGACTGACTGATTACTTAATTGGCCTGTAGTTGATCTAAGATTGCAGGAAACATGGTATAAAATCTCAAAGTGTACAAGTGCAGGATATTTGTATTGTTAGATTTTACATAAATCAGTGATTTTTTTTTTTTGCTGTGATATGTAGAAATGTCAAAAATATGAACTTTTAAGTCAAGTGCCACAATTTTAATGAAAAATGGTCCAAAAGAAATATGCCAAACACTGGATATATGTTAGGTTGAGGTATTTTAATAGCTGTGTGTGCGTGTGTGTTCTGATGTCGGGGCTCAAATGTGCATTATGGCCAGTTTTAGGGTTGTGTGTGAGTGTTTGATCGTGTGTGGTTCTTCTGTTCCCACCTCTGCAGCCGAGGAGGATGAGGACAAGGAGGATGATTTCCGTGCTCCCCTCTACAAGACAGTAGAGATCAGAGGGATCCAGGTCAGAATGAAGTGGTGTTCAACCTGCCGTTTCTACAGGCCACCACGGTGCTCCCACTGCTCCGTCTGTGACAACTGTGTTGAGGTGCACTCACACATTCACTATTTATAATAAATTTGAACATTATTCATGTTCACAGTCTCTGAATAAATTATGGATCATAAATGTATAATACAATATATATACACAATATAATACAGCTGCACCATGCACACTTGGCCTAAAGTAGGTCCACATATAAATTTGCAAAGCCAATCTAATTTAGATATGTTCGACTAAAGTGTATCAACATTATGCCTCTGAAACACAGCTTTCTGTGTGTGTCAGTGTTGATCTGTTGTGACAAGAAAGTTTGGACAGAAGTTGATTAGCCTTTCTGCAGCCTTTGAATGAACAAAACACTGAAGCTCAAATGTAACTAGCAGCAGCACTTAAGATGGATTATACCTCTGCAAAATGTTTCTGTAGCCCAATATACAAAACGAGTCTGTGTTTTCTCCCGACTCACTTAAAGGCATTCATTCTTGTGACGGCAGGCATACTCAAAGTGCAGCGGGTTACTACTTTGAGATGAATGTAAAGTGATCCAGTGATTTATGATTGATGATTTATTCAGGTATTTATTACTTTGGATTTTTCAAGTCAACAGTTATCTAGTTTCTAATAAAGTCGACAGAGTCCATTTTTTTTTCTCGTGGGGGTTAGAGGCTGCTCTACCAGGAAGTAAAGAATGAAACATTTTCTGATGGCTGTATTCATGTTGAACAATGCAGACAAATGCCATTGACCGCACTAGTTTTCTTAGCACATTGTTTTTTTTAACTCTCATAATGTAGGACTTCGACCACCACTGTCCGTGGGTGAACAACTGCATTGGTAGGAGGAACTACCGTTACTTCTTCCTCTTCCTCCTGTCTCTGACGGCTCACATCATGGCCGTGTTTGGCTTTGGCCTGCTCTTTATCCTCTACCATCGCCAGAACATTGACCGCCTGCACGCCATTGTCACGTATCCTTTATGGACCTTTCCCATGTATTTTTGTCCTATCCATTTTAGAATGCTGATACAGTTTAGTTGCAGTGGTGTCCAACTGAGGTTCGT
The DNA here is from genome assembly GCA_037974645.1 of Hollardia meadi. Lineage (NCBI taxonomy): Eukaryota > Metazoa > Chordata > Actinopteri > Tetraodontiformes > Triacanthodidae > Hollardia > Hollardia meadi. The sequence goes on from JBBPCS010000283.1 coordinate 2,936,127, forward strand.
CATTGACTTCATCAGAAGTCCTGAAGATGCATTTCAGTGTGTTGTGTGAGGATTTCACTCAACATGAGACATGTAATGAAAGTTGCCCTTCTCTGGCAAGGCCACCACTCCACCATTAGGCCATATATACACACACTAAATATTAAAATCTCTTTATGTCTTCTTTATGGTCCTTCATCCGTCTGTTGAATCTGTTCTGTTCTCATAAGATATTCCTTGACCCCTGTGCTCTCAGGCTGGCTGTAATGTGTGTTGCAGGCCTGTTCTTCATCCCTGTTGCTGGCCTTACTGGTTTCCATATAGTGCTTGTGGCCAGAGGCAGAACTACCAATGAACAGGTAAGAAATTGTGTTTCACTACATGTGCACCAAATCCTGTACTGTAGTTGATATTTGAAAATTAACAGTAGGGCATCTTGCAAATATTAGCAACATTTCAGTGTCAGTGATGTTATTTAGAAAGTGACGACATGTTTAACAACCTGTTCTACATTGTCCATCCTCCCTTTTAATCTTGTGAATTAAATGTTTATATCTTAATGCTCATATTCGATGTAACTCCTGGGGTCGAGTGAGTACTTGGCTGAAACGAGTATCTGGTACAGATAATGTGTTTTTTACGAGGAGGAGTATCATCTGAGTAAAATGTGTCTATCTGTACTCTGTTATGAAGGAAAAGTCCTCATTGGGTAGCTGACTGAAACTTATTCATTCAGGTTTATTGAAAAAAAAACTAATTCTGTAAATGGTTCTCTTTTTCTTGTGATAAAAAAAAAAATTGATCTGAAGCTCAGATCTCGTCTCCAGTAACTGTCTGTCTGTTGGTGTGTCATGTCGACAGGTAACAGGGAAGTTCAGAGGAGGTGTTAACCCGTTCACCAATGGCTGTTGGAAGAATGTCTCTCATGTCCTCTGCAGCTCACAGGCACCCAGGTGCAATTTTTAAACTTTTTCTTTCTACTCTCTTGGGCAGGTTGTTCATAAGGATTACATAACCTTACAAAGGCACGTCTCCACCTGTAATCCATTAACATTCCAAAGACATAGCACCACAAAATGTCTCAGACTTCCAGACAAAATACATAGACTTAAAACATCCAAAGAAGAAAGAGGGTGAGAATGCTAGAAGTATTTGCAGGTATTTAAAAGTGCAGTATGTAAGAAAGTGAAGAAATGTACATGTATTAATTGCAAATTTTTTGTCAATGTGTTAACGGATTGTACATGAACGTAACTTAAAACATGAGACCTCATCCCAACTTTCTCATTTGCCCTGTGGACTGATTTCTGTGTAAAGGGCTCGGGCCGAATTTTCTGGAAAAATACGTGACGTTTATGTGTCCTCCTGTGTTCTTTGCCTGCCTATCTTCCACCCCCCTACAGTGCCAACAGTGTGCAATACAAGCTAATGTTAGCTTAGTCCACTAGCGTCAGCAAACGACCGACACCCACCACGACACAGAGTCCAACTGAAAGTCCAGAGTCAAAGCAAACATTACAGCAAAGCATGTGAAATATATTGTGATATTATGGTTTTAGTTGGCTAATGTTAGCTTGCTTGCTAACAGAGATGAATTGCTAGCTATCTAACGTAGCAAAATATTGTCGTGAGTGGATAAGGCCAACTAATTCATCAGACTCCCAGGGCTGACCTGACTAGTAGAGTGGCTGGCTTACCGTTTGCAAATTGGTTTGTCAGGCGTTGCGGGACGGCCGGAGCTGGAACCATGCAGTGTAACAAAGTTACAGTTAGCTGGTTAACCTTAGCTTGCTTGCTCGCTAGCAAAATACTATCTGAGTGTGTCACTACCGGTTCTGACAGAGTGGATATGTTAGTTGGCTAGCTTGCCCAATTACTTCGGCAACTAACGTGATCCATGATAATAAGTTATCTATTATGACAACAACAATAAATAAACAATAACAATCAATGATAAAATGGTACATAGCAAATGTATAATGCACGTTAAATTTATACTGGACAAGACCAATGCAAGTCAGGGGCAGATAAATGGCTATATGTAACCTAAGCTCAGCTCGAGTTGGCTGGCTGAGGCTTGACTACGCAGCGTGGCTCTGGCATTGCTTCGTGGCGTTGGCTGATAGAGTGATTTGCAGGGTTTTTCCTGACCAAAATGACCAGCGCCAAAATGATGAATGATAATTGATAATAGAGATAGCAATTTCTCTCTGAATTTGTTTAATAACTATTTAATTTAACTATTTAACAAGCAAAAAATGAAACCTTATTTCTTGATAAATTTTTCACCTGCAGTATATGACCCAGCCCTGACTGTACACAAACTGATCACACTTGCTGTTGTGTGTAGTCACCCCTCAAAGGTCCATTCTGAGTTTTGAAGTTTGAGTTTTGAAAGCTCTGATGATAAACGGCATGTTTCAGTGTTCAGTTAGTGTATCATTGCATTCAATCCTTGTAACAGCGGTGTACTTGTGTAGTTGTTGGTCTCCATGATGGACACTGACTGTCTCTTTGCTCTCTGCAGGTATCTGGGCAGAAAGAAGTGTGTGCAGAGTGTGTGTGTGCAGCCTCCTTTTCTGCGGCCACAGCTGACAGAGGCCCAGCTGGCTGCAAAGATCCTGGACAACGGCATACAGGGAGACCTGCACCGGGTAAGAACAGGATTGGTGCTCAGACATAAATTCTGTGTGTCTCATCATGATTCTGTTTGATTTAAACCTGAGTTAAAGGAAGAAAAGAAAAAAGGAATTGCTTTTGCATGTTTGGTGTTTGGTGTTATGTAAAGATGCTTCTGAGAAAGTCTGCACTTGGAAAGTTTGCATACAAGCAGCTCCAGATGGCAGCCAGAGGTTTAAAAGCTGTTACAAAATCCAGAAAATCCTGTAAGGTCACATCAGTAAACACAACACAACCACATCATCAGCCCAGACAGACTGATGCTTCATAACGCATGACACAAAAACACAAGGCAGAGTTCAGATGATTTGTAATATTGCAGTGTCTGCACAAAATTGGAAGCGCTTATTGATATTGCAGCATTTGGATTGGATTTGTATTAACTGACTCGACTGCAAAATGAAAATGCTAAATTAGCAGAGGAATTGATCTGTATCGTATAATAAATACTTAGTAGTATGAACAAAATGTTGGAAAATTGTAAATCAATCACTGGCTTGAAATAAGTGTCAGCTGCGCCTTACAAAGCAAAAATGATTATTGTAACATTTAGCAATTTCTGCTCTGTTTTATGAGGAAAAAAAGAAAGGAAATGTCAGTCATTGGTTCTTTGGTTTGTTTTCTTTATTTCACTCTGGCGTTTTCATAGTAATTTGTATGAACAAGTTCAGTAGTGTTTGTCAAGAGAAAACCTCACATATAGAAGTAGATTTATACAAGCAGATGGGTTAAAAATTAACCCCCCACAAATCCCCTGCTCAAATGTGTAACTGACTGTTTCTCCAGTGACATACAGTAACAGGCAAATAATGTTGTGTAATGTCGAGCCCTGACATGTTAATAACATAATTTACAAGGTCCTGCTATTAAAAACTGCTCACCGTGTGCAGTCGTGGGTGAGATATTTTTTTTAAAGGATGGCAAAGGCATGACTCACGGCCAACCTAGCAGCACACTACTGAATGATGCACATCAGAGGGGATTTAGAAGTTATACACGCAACGCCGACTCAAAGGAGTAGGTATACAGCATATACCTGAGTATACCCTGGACTACATCACTGCTGTTAAACTTTTAGGATTAAAAAGTGGATTTCTCTTCACTCTCCCTTATCAACCTGTCTGAAGCAGCGAGTCGTGGACACGTGAGGAGTGGACATTCCTACTGTCGGGTGTTTATGTTGTGTTTATGTACTGTAATGCTGACTGCTGACTGGAGGGGAACTGGACTTGAATGTAACGTCACAGAGAGGACAGAGGAAAAGGGGAGAAAAAAGTGATATCTGTAGTGGGTGTTGACAGGCGGTGAATGAACTGACTTCAAACACAGACACACTCTCGCCTGCTGTTGCTCACTAGCTTACGGCTAATGCACAGTGAAGTATTCTGGCTGTTTATTCACGTTACACACACAAGTGATTTGTTTTGTGATTTTATATA
>JBBPCS010000283.1:2940323-2964428 GCA_037974645.1 Hollardia meadi
CTCTGTCGCTCTGTTTTGTGATTTTATATATATATATATATATATATATATATATATATATATATATATATATTTACTTCATAATGATAAGTTAAAGCAAATAAGTTTGTTGCCTGTTTAAATATGACGTTACAACAAGACCAGTTTAAAAAGTTTCTATATTTCCCTCAACAGAATCTGATTCTTTGACTTTCTATCTGTCTGACTCTTATCTGTCTGACCTCTGTCTTTTTTTCCAGTCGAAGTCCAGTCTGGAGATGATGGAGAGCCAGTCATGTGACGCTGAGCCGCCTCCTCCTCCTAAACCAGAGCTCCGTTACCCTGGCATCACCAGAGGAAACACTGAGGGTAATGCTTTCTAACTTCCTGCTACAGCTCTGTCACTATCAACTGTGTCTCAACGTCTTGTTGTCAACACTAAACATCTGATTCTCTGTTGATTTCACAGTGATATTTATTCATTCTTTCTCTTCCCACACTCCTGCAGAGTGCAGTCTACTGAACAAAACCCCTCCCACCCCCACCATGTACAAATACAGGCCCACCTACAGCCCCGGCAAGAACCACACGGCGCTCACTCACGCTTACGCCAACCAGGTAATGCACACAAACACAATGGAGTGACAGCCAGGTGATACACAAGGACAAAAACACAGAAGAAAACAAATCACTTGTACACTCACATTTTTGTTTTTCCTTTTGATTTCCTGTCGGCCATCTTGGTTTGGTTTCTCAGTGGCTTTCTGTTGATCAGTATCAGTAAGTGATTGTTCTGAAAGCATTTTTTTCCCCTCTCCTCTTCCCTTCTAACTTTGTTTCCTGGCCCTTTCTGTTTGCTCTGGACATGGGGGGGGGGGGGGGAAATACTGGTGGAGTAGATTTGAAACAGTTAGTCACAGTTCGATTCATCTGTCTTGGCAATTACTGTTTGGACAGACTGAATAAAAAAGCAGTAGCAGCTGATAAAGCGAATGTAATTTGTTTAACTCATAAGATTCAGTTGGACTGGTGAGGCTAAGTTTGTTCTACTCAGTATTTTTTTTACCCATGTCTGGTCCACATCCCTCCACCTGCCAATCCAGCACCTCTGTATTACTGTTGTTTTGATTCTCCTTCAATTCTCGTTAGTTTCCATCTCTAGTTTCCCTTTTCATTTTTTTTCCCCATTTTACCTTACAATGCCATCTGATCTCTACTGTTTCATGCTCTTGTCACCTGAGCTGGTCTCGCATAGAAAAAAAACCATTTCCTGGTGTGTCAGATAGAGGCCACCCATTGAAACTACAAAGTAAATGGCTAGAACACAGTCAAACGGTCAAACACTGTGTTCTTTGGAGATATAAGGAGGGAATGTATATGAAGATTTAATCATCATACCTACCTATAAAAGTACTAAATGAATTCTATTAGTTGTGTCTGTTAAATGATTTTTTTTCATGTGGAATATTATGTCTTGATTCTAATGAATGACTTGGGTGACCTTGGCACTCGCCTGCACTTAATTGTCAGGGGAGTTAAAACCCTCCCTATATTACGTATTCGTTGGTATGATTAACAGCCATTATTCATATGCTATTGGGTTTTGTGTTCTATTGTTTTTTTTTAGTGACTTTTAAACCCTCAACACCACTGTATTAAAAGTGTTTACATGGAAATTTGACCAGATTGAATATTTGATATGGAGAAAGGAAGACTCGGCACATTTACCTGTTTGAATATGAAGATGGGCTTTTGGTCACTAGACCGCATGGCAAGGGAATTTAGTTTATAATGACATCAAATAGAGAGGACTTTTCTTTTTTTTTCAAGTGTACTTCACAGCAGCTGTGCTATCAGTGCAGGCTTCATCCAAAGTGTCATGAGATAACTTTTGTTGTGAATTGGCGCTATATAAATAAAATTTGACTCGACTTGACTACAAAACATTTGTATTTTTTTTCTCTCTCTCTGTATTATTTCTCATCGCTTGTAATTGCTGAGTTCAGTCTGTGTTGTTTAAAATGCCGTTGGTTCTTGTGGGTGCCACTCAGTTTTTGGAGTGCACCCTACATAGGATTGAAAAACATCACCAAAAAAAACAACATTCTGGTTGCCTTGATGAAGGTCCAGTGACAGAAAGCTAACCATTACTAGATACTTGAACTGGACCCAAGTGTGCAGAGCCTTCATTTCTCCATGTTTGATGTTTTCTGCCTTTCTTCATTGTAGCATTGTGATATTCTTAAATTAAACGTATTGAATATCTAAAAATGGACTGTATGAAGTTTTAGACCAGTATTATCAGCTAACCCTGACCTGTACAGAGACTAGTTCCTCTCTGCCAACCTTACCAACAGTTGAGGTGTTGTGTCAGGATGTCTAAAGTCAAGGAGTTCAGTGCAGCAGAAACTCTTGGTTAAACTCCCACGCAGCTCTCGGCTCTTATTTGCTCAGCTTCTTGTTTCTTTTCCCTTCTTCTGCCCCCCTCTCTCCTTCACCTTCACTCCTCCTCTGCCTTCCTCTTCCAGTTAAGTCGAGGGGAGAGTGTTGGCAGTGCCAGGGACTCCTCCTCCTCCACCTCCTCCCTCCTCCAGGCCAGCCAGCAGCCTGGTTTCCGCTCCCAGCCCAGCCTGGACCGGAGGGACACTTCAACTGACAGAGTGGGAGGGGGAGGAGGTGGGGAGAGGAGGGAGGGAGGAAGAGAGGTGGGAGGAGGGGGCATCCCTGGCTACTCCCTCGGCGGACGCTCATACCCCTCCTTCTCTGACCCCACCGTCCTGTCAGGAGTGGCATCGCGATCTTCCAGCTCCGCGCACACCTCAGCAGGTGCTGCGCACATCTCCGAGGCAACCACAACCTCAACCAGCTTCAAGAGCTTAGCCAATCAGACACCCCCGCCTCACCACCCGTCCCGCAACGGGAGCTTGTCATATGACAGCTTGCTGGCGGGCAGTGATGATTTTGACAAAGGGGTGGCGGCGGGTTCAGCAGCCCCTGAGGTTTCCTCTGGAAGACCCTGCACGCCGGCAGCAGGCGGCTACACCTCCCCCTTCCTGTCGTCACAACAGAGAGTTGCCGAGATGCACTCCCAGTCCTCCCAGTCACCCCACCACCACCACCGCTCCCACCACCACCACCACCCCTTCCTCCATCGCTCCTCCTCCTCCACGTCCTCCTCCCCACCGCCTCCTCCAGAGAGGGAGCGTCTGCTGGTAGAGCCCCACCCCGGCGCTCACCCCCTGCCTGCCAATCATGCCTCGGCTCCCCCCTCCTCCGCTGCCCCACCTCCCCCACACCATCACCACCACCACCATCACCACCACCACCACTCCCATCATCACCACCACTCCTCCTCCTCCTCTAGCTCCCGCCCTCCTCGCTTCGCTGTCCCTCACGCACCGCCCCACCATGCTTACCCCTACCGCACTCGCTCCACTGACACCCCTCTGGGCCCCACCTCCACGACCCACCCTCCCCGCTCCCCGCACCCCCCGCCTCTGGGCAAGTCGCTCTCTTACTCAAGCGCCGCCGCTGCCGAATTGCAGTACCAGCTGGTCCGAAAGGCCTCGGCATCAGCCGGAGCGAATGCGGCAGGGGTAGGAGGAGGAGGTGGAGGGATGGGAGGAGGAGGAGGAATACAAGCGCCGAAGTGAGTATGAGTTTCACCTTTTGTCAGGACACTTGGTTTGCTGCTAACCCTGAAAAACCCACCTGCCCGTCTGAAAACCTGACTACCTGATTGACTGCATCTCCTGCTCCTCCTCCTCCTCTTCCCCTGTCTCCTCCTCCTCCTGCCAGATTTCCTGTGAGTTCCTCTTTCTTCTCCCCTTTGCTTGTCTTCCATTTGTCTGTGAGCCTTCTGTGTGTGCTGTTGTGCTCTTGTACTTGTCCTCTGCATTATCGGTCAGTACGTTCTTTTGTACCAGCCTTCTGTGTCCATATACATTACATGAACTGTAAGGCATAAAGTAATATTACAACGGTTCTGTTCAACATGATCCAGCAGTGTAACAGAATCACGAGTATAGAAAGGGAGGAGTTAATGTTATAAATAAGTAGCAGTTTACGAATGAAGATGTACTTAAATTCAGGGTGTGCAAAAGTACCAGTAGCAGCTGTAGAACTAATTAAGTGATGTTAAACATTTTTACCGTTGTCTCATAAGTCGAGATGATGATATTAGGGAAACTTTTCCACTGTTTGCTGTTTGAACTGAGCACAAATGCATGGACCAATGTGTGTTTTAACAACAGTAACAGATCAACATTGTAGTTTAGTATCAGATGAGCTCTTCTCTTTTCAGTCAAACTTTTGCATGTTGACAGACTGTTTCATCTTCCGACACGTTGACATGTGGTTCTGTACTGGTGCTTTCCTATCCTCCTCACTATTTGTGTTATTTTCAGGTTCTCCACAACTGGGTTTAGTTTTACTCTTGGTTCTTTGACCACAGGAATGTCTGATTGTACAGGACTATGGATGCTGTACAATATGTAGTATGAAAACGTTTTTTAAGCAACTTTTGACCTTTTTTGTGAAGCTCAAAAACAAAGGGTGCTTCGACACCTAACACGCTTGGTTCGGTTCAAACAAATCCTAACTTTGGTTTGTTTGGGCTTGTGTGAAAGCTGTCACTGTGGTTTTTACGATGCTTTCAAAAGTAAGACTACCATTACATCCACCTGAGAAATCCGACAGTCAGAAGCAGTTACAGCAGTGTGTTGAGCTGGTATCCTCCTGGTGTGCTGTGGCAGTTCATTAAGTCTGTGACATAGTCATCCCACAGTAATGTGCACTAATGATTCATTATTTATTCCATTAGGAGTTGTTATATGCTCTTGAGAAGAGCTAAAAGGTGCAAGCCAAATGAGCTGAACTACAGTTATGAAAGTCTAGTTTATGTCTCATGTATTGGGAGGAGCTGTTCTGAAATGTAGTTAAGTGTCACTGAGCTCTCCGTCTCTGCCTTCATGTCTTTCTAAAATCAGGGATGAACTCATCCAGATGAAACCTCTGTGTCGGACCAACGGCGGCCAGCCCTTCTCCTCCACCTCCTCCTGCTCCGCCCCTTCCTCTCCCTCTCACCCAGTCAGCCTGTCTGCCCGGTCCAGAGTGGCCTATCCCAGCTCGGCACTGATGCAGAGTCCCGCCCATAAGCCCCAGGGTGGCGGGGTGAAGAAGGTGACGGGTGTCGGGGGCACCACCTACGAGATTTCTGTGTGAGTTGCAGCCCGACTCCCCCTCGAGGACCAATAGGACGAAGAGGAGACACAGCTGTCTCTCTCTGCCATTGAGGGAGAGGTTTCACTTCCTCCCCATACAAGAAACCACTGACCTACTGTAGTAGACATCTGAGGATCTCCCTCCTCATTGGCTGATTTACTGTGGAGTCCTGCCTCTAGACATCCACCTCAATGTAAACGACAGCTAGACCTGGACTGACGTAGGGTAAGCCAGGAGCTGGTGGCACTGGGCTCCTTTCTCATGGTTTTATCCTTGTGGTAGCCCGGTAGGTAACACAAGGCAACAGCATGCTCAGGTCTGGGTGATCCAGAAAATACAAGTAGAGCAGCGCCAGGTGTTACCACAGCCAGTGAGCTCTGGATCAGGGTTTTGACTACTGGTTCACATCAGCACTTTTGGACTGGAGCTCCATTTAGGTCAAACTTGGTGCAGATGTGCAGAATATTTTAACATTTGACCATCTTCACATTCGGAACATCACTACAAAAGCCCATGATGATGATGATGAGTCATGTCTGAGGAACCAGATCAAAAATCCATTCAAAGTGAAGGGCTTCCCACAGACGAGCAGGTTAGTGTAAAGTAAACGTGTGATCAGTCACGTTCTTAACACAAGCTCAGTTAAAGCCTCATTTTAATAACAGCATCCAGCCAATGGAGCCCAGGCAGAATCCCTGCAAGCTGTGGTCACCTTCCCCCGTGGCCGTCGTCTCAAATGCACAACGCCACCTGACACGAGGCCAATAATCAAGCAGTTAGTAGGATCTCTTACGGACTTGTGACAATCTACTAGCGGCCCCGGAAGGAACGTGACCCAGGAACGTTTGGATCGACGCGGCTACGTGAGCTGACTTTGCCTTTTCGATGAGGGGATGCAAAATGTGACAGTGACAAAAAAAATGAAAGAAAAGAAAGATAGAAAATGCTGATTCATTTGTTGATTTATTCCTCGATGTGAATATGATTCCATGTTTGTACAGGATGATGTGATTTTTAAATGTGGATTTGTTTTGTTTTTTAAAAAAAACAATGGCGTTTATAGCGGACTGCAGCATGCACTACTATTACTACGAGCCACTGTGTTTGGCTGTAGACCGTGTCGTCTGTTTGAACAAACAGGAAGTGAGGAAACTAAAGTGAACAAGGAAATGTTTTGGCCTTTTGGTGATCATGGGGTCCTTAAGACAAGGTCGATTTTTCTAGAAAATGAATTCCTTGAGCAATTGCCTTGAAGATTCAAGTGGGTTTTTTTAACGTCACCTATTTAATTTTAAATTTGTTTTATATGAATTTATATGGAAATATAGCTATTGTTAAATGACAAGTTTTTAAATATAGACTCAACCCTGGGGCTGTGTCGTCACTTTCAGAATCGGATTGGTTTGGATTGTAGCTCCACACATCTGCTGTTTCCTCTGAAAGTTGCAGTGTCCTAAACGTCCCAGTTTCCAAAATAACATCTGAAACAACCTCTCTGAGCAGTCTTACACTCGGACTGCATCTTCACTAATTACTTCAGCTAGTAGATAGCTATTTAAAAAAGTTAGATTAGGGCCATTGTTAAAATAAAAAGAGAGATTTTGAAATACAGTATATTGAGAAAAAAGAATTACAAGAACGTCATCAAAAGATAAAGTCAGAATTTTTCCGTGTAACAAAATAAAATCATGGTTGTAATATTTAAACAAAATGAGAATTGAGTTCTAGTATTACAACAAATGGGTCCTATCAGGACAACAAAATATATGTTACAATTCTTATTTTTCCTTGCAAAGTATTCTGACTTCATTCTGAAACTTTTTTTGCCTTGGCAGTGGCCCTAATATCCTTTTCAAACTGTAGATTAGTTCAATGAAATTCCTTCTGGTCTCCAAATGAAAAACAAATTAAATCTAATGTGTGAATGAAGGTGCTCGAGATGCAATTAAAACAGCGGCTCACACAAACTTTCAAATATTCATGGATGAGAAAATGTGTTCAGTGGTTTAAAAAAAACAAAACAAAAAAAAAAAAACGTGATGTAATGGACAACAAGTCTTCCTTTCCTCAGCTAAACATCGACTGTCATTGTTTGCTAAAGATTTGACATGCAAGGATCATTTCAATTTTAAAACACTTTCAGCTGCTCTTGAAATTTTACAAATGTTTGTCAGCTTTATGGGATAAAGTCCAGCAATCAGTTGCACCGTTCAGACTTGGATTCAGCTGCACAGTCAGTGAGAAACTAATAGCACCAACCGTTGTTCCTTTTTTAGTGCGATCACACCTACATTGAGGGGTTTTTTTTGTCTCTCTGAACCAGTGCAAAAAAAAACAAAACTGGAAGTATTCATCGCAGTGCTGTTGAACTGGTGCAGCTGATTGCAGGACAATGTGCTGACGTGTTTGTTAGTGCAGACATGATGGACATCTGTTGAGTTGTCAGCATTAGGTTTCCATCTGTGGCCATGTTGTCTTCAGTCTAATCACATGTAGGAAGAACAAAGGACCATGTTACCTACCAGTGGAAATGATACATACAGCCAGTTATGGTAAAATGAATGAAGCACACTTGAAGTACGATCAGAGAATCTCTTTCTGATCTATGACATCATAAGAAAGGAGAGGTGTGTATTTCCCTTCAGCTTTGTTTTTTTTGCTCCAAGTTGTTTGTTTGAACAGAGTGGATGGTGGCTGAAGACGGCGGGCTGTAGGTGTATGTTAGCAAGCACAGGCTTCTTTTCCAGTGTGTTTGATGAGGACGGGGCTGGGAAACAGAAGTTCAAATCAAAGAGATGACAAATGTGTGTACTGTACAGCTTAATGTGTGAGTGTGTTTGTGGATGTTTGTGGTGCGGGGCTGGACGATTGGTAATAAACTTATAACAAAGGTGGAACGTAGTGGCTCTTCTCACTTCAAACGGAACACCACGAATGAGGATATCTGACTTAAAAATACACATTTTTCCTCTTACCTGTAGTTCTGTTTATCCATCTAGATAGTTTTGGTGTGAGTTGCTCAGCTTTGGAGATATCGGCTGTAGAGATGTCCGCTTTCTCTCCAATATAATGGAACTAGATGGCACTTCATTTGTGGTGCTCAAAGCTCCAAAGGATTCCAAAAACTCAACAGTAATGTCTCCTTCCAAGATAATCCATGAAGTCTCATGCAGGAACTATTTTCTTTCCGTATCACTGCCCAGAAGGAAGCATCTACTCATGGATGGGAGGCTAGCTAAATAGGCTAACTGAGCTAGCTAATGTTGTAGCTCATCCGAAGACGCCATTAATGTTTACATCCCACCCTGTCACCAGCAGAAGCCTCTCGTCCATGAGTAGATGCATGCTTTCTTCTGCGCGGTGATACAGAAAGAAAATAGTTCCTACATGAAACTGCTCACAACAGGGTATGGGTATTATTTCGAGAAACCAGGTCATGATTTCTGGAAAGAGACATTGCTGTTGACTTTTTCAAATGTATTTTAATGCCGCTTTGAGCACCACAAGCAAAGTGCCATCTAGTTCTATTATATTGGAGAGAAAGCAGACATCTCTACAGCTGATATCTCCAAAACTCAGCAACTCACACCAAAACTATCGATGGATAAACAGCACTAGAGGTAAGAGGCAAAAATATGTATATTTGGTTTGGGGGTGAACTGTCCCTTTAATTTTGAGCAGTTTGATAAGATAAACCTTTATTGATTACCACAAGGGACATTTGGTAAATGGCACTGTCACCTTGTGATATGCAGCAATACATTTTCAGATTTGACCTCTGAAACTTGTGGCACCAGCCCGACACAAATGGAGGTGAGTGGAATTTTGATTGCTCAGGCTGACAACTGCGACACTGAGCCAGCGTCCAATGTGTACAACTAAGATAAGATAATACTTTATTGTCCGTTCACATGGAAATTTGTCTTGCACAACATGTTCCAACAATCATAAAAACAGCATACAAAAATATCATCTAAACATCACAACATAAAAGACGACGCACAGTCTTGTTCAAGTGCAGGCCCCACAATGATTTCATAAGGTGGTTGCTTCAGAAGCAAACATGCGAGTCGCCAGCTGAGCAGCGGCACGTATGTAATAATGGCACCCATCAAATTATTCTGATGGTATTAGGTTTTAGTTTAAGCAATCCCAGTTCACCTATTTGCCTACTGTTCCTGCGTCAGATTAATGCATTGCTGTCACCCACTGTGCACTTTTTGATATGACCACTGAAGGGCGCCAAAGCCAAGGAAATGTTCAGACTCCACTCATCAGGGTGTTGAAGCTGCACCAATCAATATTTTTAAGTGAAGGATGGATTAAATTAACGTGCCCAGTTTGAGAGCGGTCACTCCGGATAGAATTCCCACCAAACTGTAGTTCCCCCAAAAGCTCTACAAACTATTTTAATGTTTCCCTGTGGAGTTTTTGACCTCTAGCAGCAGGTTCTTCTACGAGCGGCCCCCAGTTCTGTGGGTGATTCAACACACCTTTATTTTTAACTTTTAATTGTAACCCGTCTAAAAACTTCCGCAGAGTTCACTCTTCTCTGTCCTGCTGTGATTCGACATGTTTGAGCTCGGGAAATACTGATCATTAACTATGATATTAGATTACTTTTCAAAACTCTCCCCATCCCTATCTAACATATGGAGTGAACTACACGACAAACTGTTGAACTGCATTATACAATATATATTTTTAACTATTCTTATCTTACATGGCACTACATTGTACAGAGGCTTGTTTTTCTTGTCACTCCGTGTAATATGGAAATGAGACGCACAAAGGTTTCAGAGAGCTGAGCAGAGAAAAGTCAAAGGATCATTTGTCTGAAGAATGACGGATGCACTGAACCGCTTCATGTGCACAATGTTTTATTGCATCAACAGGCCAGACTTCTCCATTCATGTACAGCAAATATACACACAAGTCTTGAAGGAAATGCAACATGACAAACGGTCAAATCAATTTCAAAATAAGTGTACATTAACAAAAACAGTTTTAGTAATAAAATAATGATTAAGGAATGGACTCGGTGTCTTACTACGAGGGAAAAACTCCTGATTCGGAATGTTATCAAGAATCAGACAAAAAAAAGCAGGAAGTAATGCTGAAAAATTCAATCAAACGCCTCGAAGATTCTTGTTTTATCTGGTCCACAAAAGACCAGAAGCAGAAGCTCACCAGGAAACAGCTGCTAATTCATAATGTAAAGGCAATTTATTTTGAAAAAATGTATAAAATATTTGAAAAAGAAGTGGATTTGTGAATGTCTCAGGCAGTCATGGAATGTGATGCCAATTCATTGGGACCAGACTTTCGTTTGAAGCTGCAAACATGCCGTCAGTTCATCTTCATGCTAATCTCACGTTTGTAAAAGGTCTGTCCAGTATTCAGCAGGAATATGCAGGACGAGTGTTTGACATCATTTGAGTCAGTGTTACGCTTCTTAAAAGATCCAATTAGTGAGCGTCACCAGTGTCATGGTACTGTGTAACTGTCAGCACTGATGAAACACTCCTCACTGATTCAAATAACATCCTGTTGTGTGTTCAGGTGAGCACTGTTGGCTGCCAAAATCCCCCAGTTTGTCCACCCCAGGCTCAGGACCCAAAGTGGGATGACCTTATATGAAGATGGGCCCAATGGAGAGAGAAGTCTTCAGCTAAGCTAGCGGCGCTGGCTGTACTCGGGTGCACAAATTATTTGAGCTAAATGTTAACCTGCTAAATGTCAACCTGCTTACAATGGCAATGCTAACATGCTAATGTTTAGCAGGTATAATGTTTCCCATGTTGCCCATCTTAGTGTGTTAGCATGCTAACATGCTACTTAGAACTAAACACACAGTACAGCTGAGGTTGATGGGAATGTCGTTAGTTCTGCAGGTATTTGTTCATAATCGGACGTTGGTGAGAGGATCACCAAAGTCAGGATATCGATACGATTTTTGGATGGATTGAAATTGTCCTCATGTTCGGTCTGGACCACTGACATAAATAAAGATGGCCGACACATCTCCATTTCCTCCGACTGTACAAAAATGAAGCCAAAATATACCGAATACGAGCACTGCCATCTTGTGCTGGTGATGTCATTTGGAGCCAGAGTCTGCGCAGTAGCGACCGGGCAGCGGAGCTGCGGTATCGAGTTCTCGCCCATACACCCACCCGCCCAATCGCGAGCAGGTCTCAGCTGTCAATCATGACGTTTCACCCCCGTTTTTATAGCATCAAATAACAAATTAAAACCAAATTGATCAGAAAAATGAACACTTGAACAAACATCAGCGTGATGAGAACTACCTAAAATGACAGAAACCATCATTGGGAAAATTTGTACTTTGAGTTTTTAGTCTGGCCCATGTCCCATCTGCTAACATGGAGGGGGAGGAGTTTATGACCTATACTGCAGCCCACCACCAGGGGGCGATTGAGATGTTTTGCTTCATTTTTGGGGAGCTTTCATGTCGTCCATCTTTATATGCAGTCAATGATGTGGGCAAACTGACCGAGCGACTTCGGAAAACGACTTTGCTCAGAGCTCTGCGGCGAGCAGGACTGAAAAACAAATATCATTAAACAGACCTTTTCAGAATTGCTTTGCTAGGAAACTACTTGGTTATAGTTCCACTAGCTGTTGCTGTTGTGAATGCAAGTATAGTATATTTATCTGAAATCGTGAATTGGACTAAAGCCGGGCAGACACTGTACAGATTAAGTTTGACCCTGACTGGTAGTCTCGACTGGGACTAATAAAACTGAACTTCAGTGCAGAACAGACACGTCATTCACTGGAACAAAATTAATTGGTGGTTCAGTGCGAGTTCCCAACGTGGCTGGTTAAATGATCTGCACATCGAGTTGTAGGCAGATTAAAAATGCAAGTTAACAGAATGGGCAGGATTCATGAAAATGCTCAGTAATCAACATGGAAATTCCTCTATGACATTTTTAAGTTCACACAACGGTGAAAATGATCGGAGCGAGCCTGGCCAGAAAAAGGTTGAGAAACTGTAAAATACTGAGAGCACTGCTCACTTCCAAAAACATAAAAACACTGGTTACCTTCTAGATAACATAAGAATGTACGTAGTCAAAAAAAAAAGTGCAACCCGATCAGTTTAAAACCTGAAGGTGTTCATCTGTTGGAGAGGCAAATACAAAATTAAAAAAAAAAAGCAAAACCAAAGGAGAATCTGTGCAATCAAATCAAATTGTTGGAATGTTGGTCAGAAATCTTAAATGACAGTAGAGGCGAGCCTGGTCTGCCCACAATAAAGTCTATTACTAAACTTGAGTAACACCACCCGGCTCATGCACACATGCTGGTGTTAAACAAGCGCTCCCATATTGTATCCCATCCAACCTGAACCACCACAGGCCTGCTGAACTGCTGAACACTGCAAATTAATTCTGAACAGCCTGCTTTGTGTGTATCACTGAGTTCTAACTTAGTTTATATGAATATACAGTTAATCATAGAGTGATTAAAAAAAACAACAATCTACATTCACTGCTCCCTTACTGTTCATTAGTAATTCTCCTCCGTCAGCAGACACTCAGACTTCACAGCTTTAACCAACAGAAATGTGCAGTGTAGACTCTGCACAGCACATTTCCAGGCCTTACACTGATATCCTGGACCAGGCTTTAACACTGCGACCCTCTTCTTCAGCTGCTTGGATATCCCAGTGAGCTCCTCCTCTAAAGTATCCACTTGTTCATTTTTTGTTCTTTAATAAAGGGGAAACAGACTGAGGTCACTGCAGCTGCACCTGTGTCAAATGACTGGATTTAAAGGAGGACAGAGGCAGGAAAAAAAAAAGAAAAAGAAAAAACAGGCACTCACATGTGCTCTGAAGGGTCCAAAACACTATGGGGGCATGGGGCAGGGGGGGACGGGTACGATCCACAGTGACATCAGTCCTGTTCTGACTCACGAGTAACACTTTGAAGAGGAGAGGGGAAGAAGAGCCACGTGTTCCATCCACAAGTCCAAGCTGAGCGACAGCCACCGTCTTATTTGTCCTTCTTGGATTCAGACTCCTCCGCCTGGTCCTCGCCTCCTGGCTGCTCTGGCTCCTCCTCCTCGGGGACCGGTGGGAACTGGGATTGGCTGATCTTGTCTCCTTTGGTCTTGCTGAGCTTCTTGGATTTCTGGTAGAGTTCGTTCAGGTTGAACTCTCGGATGATGTTCTCCTGGTGGCGAGTGACAGAGATCGTCACACTTCGGGCTAAGGTTGCCGAACACATCGAAGTATCGATACTTTTATGCCACGTATGTATAATACTACATGTTTAAAACTATACAATATCCACATTTGATAGTATCGAAATTACCACAGCTACTTCACCCTCGACACTGACTGCATGGGACTATCAAAATATTGATCTTGAAACTCAAATGACCTCATCAGGTAATTCAAATAAGCGTTGCTGAATGAGAGGGTTGATCCAACCCTCTTTCTACATGGCTCTGGCCATAATGTAGTGTAG
The DNA here is from genome assembly GCA_037974645.1 of Hollardia meadi. Lineage (NCBI taxonomy): Eukaryota > Metazoa > Chordata > Actinopteri > Tetraodontiformes > Triacanthodidae > Hollardia > Hollardia meadi. The sequence goes on from JBBPCS010000283.1 coordinate 2,954,030, forward strand.
GGCTGCACCTAACCATTACATTATACATTAATTGTTTTTTCAGTTAGCCGATTGATCTAACGACTAATTTATCGTTTATTGTAAAGATGTTTTGTTTTTGATTAATATAAGTAGCTCCTCTCATTCTATACAATACCTTTAGAGAAAAAGTTGGGTGTAAAAAGAGAATGCGTAACAACGTGGTTTGAATGACTACATTGAGGTTTGCTGTTTTTGAAGATACACAACATACAGTATGACTGACTACGTCTGAAACTACAGAGATCTGAAGTGTACCGTCCAGTCTGACCTCAGTGAAGCTCCAGGACACAGCTCGGCCCTTCTTGTCCACCTGGGGGCGCCGCATCACCTCCTTCCCTCCCTGAAACAACACCAAGGAGGGAAGCTGTTTGGACAGCGGAGACGCAGACACCTTGTACCTACAGAGCAGAATTAAATATGAGACAAGACAACATGTTCACATTTCTACTCAGAGCTCTCTGATTAAATAAAATCTGAGGAGACAAACTTCTTGAACATAAGAGAATTCTAACAAAGAGAAATTGAATTTCTTACTTCTTGGAAACCTCTCCGTACCGTCCAATGTCCACTTTGCCAAACTTGAGCCCAGAACAGTTATACCTGAAACACAAAACAAAAAGAGTGACTGAAGGTGTCACCGAGAGCGCTTCATACTTTCACTGAGTGGGTGAGTGGAGTCTTACTTGAGGGAGAGATCAGCGTAGACCGAGGCGAACGACTGACACTCTGGAGACCAGTTGGCGAAGAATTCAACGATCCACGTAACACGACTGTCTCTCTCCAGCTCATCCTGGACTCACACACAATTATGATTTAGGATTCTAAAGAAACTGCACACACCGTGGACAGACTGCTGCTACAAGTTCTACTCCAACGTTTACTCACATCAATGGTTTTGTCACTGAAGTATTTGATGTACTCTGGTCCCATGTAAAGTGGAGGCTTACAGGTCATCAAAAACACTGAAATGATACACAGAGAACCAGCAGAAGAGGATAACATTAGGACTGCGTCTGGGATGATGTTAGCAGAATTAGTGCAGAAAAGATGAGTTCATTCATTTGTACTGTATGCACAACAGTTTTTAAACAAATGTCACCAAAATATTTGGCAATACACCTGAAACCAGCAGAACGATGCGTGATTTGTTTGATCACCAACAAGTTTTAAAGAGTTTTACACGTGTGATCGTGTTAACTGGATATTTTTCCGTCACTGACAAAACATTTTTTAACAATAGCGGAAAAATCTGAAGGCAGTCCGTCATTGTGACAGATTAGAACAACGAGGCGATCTAACATGACACTCAGCACTGTCAACCACGTGTAGACCAGCTGTGCATCGCGGGGGTAACGAAAATCAGGTAAAAAATAAGTCCAGGTTCCCCTGGGAGCCCATCACTGCTGACCTCGTGACCGTACTCGGTGCGACTCGCGTTGACAGCGTGTTGAAGAGCTTGGAGCGAGCGAGTGCTTGCAGGATCAGGACATCCAACAGTTTTTTCTTAATTGTCTAATTCTGTCTAATTTGTCTGTAAAATGATCGTCGCATCGTTTTATTGCCCTCCGCTGTCATCTGCTTCGTGTGGTGTTCATCCTTTCTCTCCATGCCCTCATAAATGCATCATCTGGAGTTTATTCAATAATGCAAAATGTACATATTGAACTCAAGGAAATCATTCATTCATAATTAATCTGATCAAAACCTCCCAGGCATGTCTCATGCTTGTACATGTGATCAGATTGGCTCAGAAGTTTCAAAGCAAAAGTTTAGAGTTTTTTTAGTCACCAGATCCTGGTTTCTGACATCTGGATTAATAAGACAGGAAAGTGAGGAGCCAGCTGATGTATGCGTGTAGCAGTAAAGGGTGGACTGACCTATGCAGAGAGTCAGGTAGAGAAGTCCCATCCTGATGTCCAGTCTGAAGAACAGGATGACGTTGGCCACTTTGCTGAACAGGATGATGTTGCCCACATGCTGTTCCACAGTTACTGACATGAACAGATACCGAGGTCATAAAAACACATTTCAATTAGCAGGAGATAATGGTGCTTATCTGCCATCCTGACCAGTACGGTTTTTCACACGCAACCAGTAAGTGTTTGGAAGAAGATTGTCAATATTTTGTAACTCAATATGACAAAAATGTAGCAAAGAAAATCAGTAAAATGCACTAATGTACGCCTAAAACAGAAGAAAAACACCCAAAATGTTTCAGGAGTTCCTTCTAGAATGTTTTACAATCAACAATCCGACAGGCTGAGGATGACACCGACAGACAGATATCTGACAGTTAAGAAACTGTTGTCTTGGTCCTGTATCATTACACTTCCTAACCAGCTTTATGTAGGCCATGGTTCAAGGATAAATTGCTGCTCAGGAAAAGTGAATTGAGAACAAAATAGAAAACATTCACTCACTCGCTCGTCTGTTCTTCATCATGACAATGGCACTGAGGAACATGAGGATCTCCACCTCCCTCTGTGAACACAAACACGACTTAAATGTGGCCAGTCACGTTAACCAGTCTGCCCATATTGGTTTCACCCTTTTGTGGTTTGATCCAAGATGTTAATACTTAACATTCAACATATTTCACCACTGTCAAACTGACAAAACAAGACAGATTAGCGTGACATCGTGGGAGTGGAGAAACATCTAGCTAACCGTGGGACACCGTGATGTCACACTACCTGGTCATTATCAATATGATGCACATGGACATCCCATAAAGTCAACCAATAACAATAAAGGTGATGTACACAATATCTTGCTAATTTATTAATCATAATTTCTGCAGGAATGCTGTGTACCTTTAAATCAGCTGTGGGTTGTGTGCATTAAACTACACTCTACAGTGCATGGATGCAGGATGTCTGAAAGGAGACCTTGAAGGTTGCAGCAGGTGCGCAACAACAGGCAACAATCTCTTCTCAAAGAGCTACAGCGTTGCTGAGAGAATACATTATCAAGTCCAGGATTCTGCAGCAGCTGCTGTAATATGAAGGAGGCCAATGTTCTTATCAAGTCTACGCTCTCTTGTGTCACAATGTCACAACTAACTCCATAAACAATCTAAGCTTTAAGACGATTATCTTGATATATATAGATATAGATATATATATTTGAGTGCTGTACTCTGATATACGACTTTTAACAGTTTAGTTGGGATCCACCATTAAATTCGGCCAACAGTGAATGCAGTGTTTGGCCTATGTTATTATAAGAATATTCTGTCCTGTATTGATTATTATCTTCTTGCAACTTAACGTACTGACGTCAAAGGCCATCAATAATTTAGCTGACGTTAGCTAGATAAACCACATTGAATAGGGTAACGTAAAGGTAACTAGCTAAGTTATTTCTATATTTAAATAAAAGGGATCTTCAAAGTCTATGCGCCGTACATGACAAAATATCTCAATTAATTAAAGTGAGTTATTAATGAAGTTTAGTGACCTGACGATCTCTGCCAATAACTAAAACAGTATGAATTTCCATTTTTTTGACAGTAGTTTGGCCTATAATTCTCTCCCTCTAGCTAAGAACAGCTAATGTCAGCTGGCCCTTGCTACCAGCCTGTGCAACGACCTACACGTTTGTCCATGTACTGACCAGCTAACCAGCTAACTAGCTAGCTAACGTTAATTATTAGTTGTAGTAGCAATTCTTGAAAAGCACTTGTGACTTCAAAGCATTTTCTACGGACCCAGTCAAAGTCGCAGGAGTTGCCGTCCTCTCGCTGTGTGACCAGATGGTCGCAGATGCCAGGCGTCTTGCGAACAGCTAGAAAGGCTATAGACATGAAGAGAGATGCTACATAGTACGGCTTCAGCAGCCACTTGTACACCTGCGGCAGGTGGTACAGGAAAGCGAATAATGGCGTTAGTAGGGCCATTTTCTATTTAACTGCCTTGCTACGACTAAAACGGGAAATTAACCCCGAAAAGGTTGAGGGAGCCGGTGATGGAGCCGTTAGCTTAACGTGAATGCTCGCCGCTAGCTTGTTGTTCACCAGTGTGAAAGTAGCAGGAAATACAACTTCCGGTTTAGATGGTTAAAATAAAACCATTAATAATTACATGTCGCGCAATGTGTGGCCTTTAACTATATTTTAATGTTAATTTAAGATGAATTTTAAGTGAATATAATATTTTTATTCACATTTTTGTATGTTTGTGTGTCCTTTACCCCGTCGGGGGCGTTTTATCACCCTCATTAACATACAGCTGCTTTAAATATGAAGGTAGAAGAATTAACTTCCTGTAAAACTGTGGGTAACTCTTGGCAGCTTGGTTCAGCTTTGCAGTTTGTAGTCGGCAAAATTGTAAGTAAATCCTGATTTAAAGGGGCGGGCAGAGGTACGGAGGTCAATCAGGACAAATGTGTTCTAACGGGCGCTGATTGGTCAGGGCGGAGAACAGGTTGCAGAAAACACTGCCGATTAGTTCATTTCAATATATTAATAACTACCTTTCCCGTTGGACGGGTAGCCTATTTATGAATTTACATCAAGGGTTGGTTGTTTGGATGTTTTCATAATACACATTTCTTCCCCAGTGTCCAGTATGCACTCAGGGTTCTTGGGAGGTTGTCAGGGCTTCAGAGGTTAAAAAGGTAGATAATTATGCACCTCCAAAACGAATTATGGGCCCTATTTAAATGATCTAAAGTCTATGATGCCAGTGCATTTAAGGTGTGTCCATCTCCATTTTGCTAGTTAAACGGCGCAAGCCGCAAATAGTTTGTATTAAGTCCCTTAATTATGTATATGTGTGTTTGAGGTGTAACAAATGAATCCAGTCAGAGTGCCATCCATTAAACAGTGGCACTCGTCTTGCTGAGGGACAGGTATGTGGTCTTTGGCTGCCTTCACAGTCTCCCAATCCTCTGTCCCATCAACAACTTCATTTGAGTGCATATGAACAATTGCATCGATCTTTAACTGAGGAAGAGGATGAGGAGGGCTGCTGCGTGTCGCTTTTGCAATCTGAATAATGCGCCTTTTAAATAGAAGCAAAAACACTGCGCAATTGACTTTAGACCAGGTGTTTGTAGGTCAATGGCGCATGAATATTGGGGCGCAAGTATATTTGCTACTTTGAGCTCGGCGTGAAAATGACAACTGCGTCCGTCGGAAACTAGGACTGACACTTGGGTTGCGCCGTGCGCCACTTTGCACCAGGCACAAGACAGAGCCCATTGACTGTGCATGCGTGGTCTGGGTGGATGATTCCTCTCACACGTCACTTCACATCTACTGGCAGGCCTCAGTAAGATGTGCCAGAGACCTGCTCACCATTAAAAGAATCATCTCTGTTTCTACATTCAGGCCTACACTTCCTCTGTCACGGACCACTCATGTCTCCAAGCCTCTTCCTCCAACCCGGCAGCACGAGAAAACGTCACAAAAATACGGAGGACTTGCGCCGGCTCCTGTTTCCTGCCGTAACACTGGCTGAACATTCCCAGCTGTCATTTCATTTGGAAGCATTCCTGCCAGGAAAGGGGAAAGAAAAATATAAAATGTAAGAAGAGAGAAGAAAGACGGAGTGCTTGTGGACTTAGAAAGTCAGAGTTTTGTCAGAATTATAAAGTACTCGTTATCACATCATTCCACTCTCAGTTTTGACTTGAAATCACTAACTAATCACTTACTAAGTCAAAATTCTAACATAAGATGTACTAAATCAAATGAGGTATGTCAAAAGTTTGACTTATAAATTTAACTTACTAACTAATAAAAATGCTTCCACTCTTTTGACTGGGGTGGCATGAAGTACATGCAGAATAGCATTAATTTACCACTCCTCATATACTTTAATTACCAATATTACAGTGTCATACAGAATCGTACTTTCCTGTATTTAATTGGTGTTGTTTTTGTTAAATTACACCCCCCCCCCCCCCCCAAAAAAAAACAAACAAACTGATGCATTCATCCAAATCTCCAAAAGTACAAAACATACAAAAAAGCAAACAAATCTTTCTAACCCTACTCATTTAACAGTTGGTTTGAGCTAAGGTCCCGCCTCTCACTGGGCAGATAACCAATCATATTTTAGGATAACCGTTCAAGGCAGATGGCCGACCACCATAGAGCCGGGGTCTGCTCCGAGGTTTCTGCCTTCTAAAAGCCAGTTTTTCCTCGCCACTGTCGCCAAGTGCTTGCTCATGGGGGAATGTTGGGTCTCTGTAATTTAATAATAATAATAAAATTAATTAATAATAAAAAAGAGTATGGTCTAGACCTACTCTACATGTAAAGTGTCATGAAAAATATAAATAAATAATATTTATATAAATATACTGTAAATAAAATTTGAGTTGACTTGACTTGATAATGGGGTGGTCAATTAGGGTGGGCCAATCAGATTTCAGAGTTGGGCCAGTGCCACCCCAGGCCCCCTTCTGGACACGCCCCTGTTTCCACATGATGCCCCTTCCTCTTCCTCAGTGGCTTATTGGGTCCAACAGTATTTATGAGTGCATGAATGCATCTTTCTCCTTGTGCCAATTTTCCCACCTGGCCTGAACGCAGCACAGATGTAGTAGAAAAATCTCTGCTCTGACATCATCCTGTGTGAATCATCAGGATATGGTCCTGATTTTGGATGTATGAGCTCATCGCCTACATTTGTGGGTTTGACAAAGAAGGTTTGCTGTTGTTGATGTTTTTGTTGTGGATGAATTTGTGCACGTCAGGTGGAAAAAGACACAATAAATGTGACATTTCTAATCATATGAATGAAACCAAACACCACACCGGGATAAGGAATCAAAGAATGGGAATCGTTTTTGACTCAAAGAGCATTCGTGAATGCTTTGTACATTTCTGATTTGATTTGATTTTTTTTTCTGCCTGAGCGTGTTCATTCTCTCTATGCTCATGTTTATAAAATGTGGGTGGAATAAATATAAACTCTATCTCTTAAAACATAAAGGAATCATGGTAGCTTTTGAAAAAGTCATGCTTTTGTTTCCAAACCTTTACTTGATAGTGGATCCTGATGAATGGAAGCTTCATGTCTGAGTGATCGTGTTCACAAAAGTGTATCTACAACACGTGCATGTAAAACAAGAAACTCTTGCTCCTCCAGATGAAACCAAACCATGATGTCATCCTCGCAGCCCTCAAATTAAACAACTGTGACATCGCTTTTAACCCTTTATTATTTTGTCAGACAAAAATAATTTAATAATTCCATTAAAAACAAATTATTTAATGGAATCATTTTGCTATTGCAGCATTTTCCACTGACATCACAGCACTATGTAATAAATATTTTATTTATTTATATATATCATATTATGCTTGTATATGAGAATATGCATGTATTTGATGGTGCACGTCCTGAGTTCCCTCATCACTTCCTCCAACGTGAGCAGGAAAATCGTGTCAGTAGCACACAGCAGGAGGAGGAAGAGGAGTGGGAGGAGATCAGATGAAGATGGTCTTTATTTTTCTATTTTATTTTTTATTTTGAAATTATTCTGTAAAGCAAGTTCTCTTTTGTCATTGTTCTCTTTTACAGCGCTTTATTATCATTACTGTAAATATATATATATATTAAAATTAATTTTAACATCAAAATGTGTGTCATTGTCAGTGCACCACTTCCGGCTGAGCCGCTGCTCTGGGATATGTTTTCTTTGTTGTATCTCTTGTCTTGCAACCCTGCGGTTGAGCAGAGGAAACTGATTCCAGATCAGCTGTCACGGTTTAACTCCAAACACAGTCGCCCAGTCAGCTCCGGGGCTGTGTGTGCCAGGTGTCAAACTAGACAGAATGGGAGAAAAACGTACAGGAAGAATGTTTGCGTTCATCGTCAAAATAAGAGCATTGTTTTTATATGTTAAAATAAAAACTGTGAAAAAAAATAAACAAAGAAAGACTTAGTTAAAAAGAATAAAAACAAAAACAAAAATGTTCTGATAAGTATTAATTTCACAGCATAATAGCATATAATTGTCATAAATAAGTCTCCTGTAATGTCATGTTATAGGCCTATTCAAATCACACATAAACAAAGTGAATGTGGGTATAATAAAACTATAAAAACTGCACTATTTCTGATGCTTAACACAATAAACATACATTTGATTTAATATATGTTGTTTTATTTTATTGTAACTGTTGTTGTCTCTCAGTTGCTCTGTTCTAAAACTTGCATTGATCTCATGCCAAAAAACAAACTAATATTATAGAAAAAAATATCACATTGTTAATTGTACTTATATTACAACCCACAACATATATGTTGTGAGATGTTAATAATTGCCATCAAAAGATAAGGCAAAAAAAAATAATATTTGTGCGTGTTTGTGGATTGAAAATAAAGGTGTTATTTAGCCTGAGGCTGTGTTTGAAAAAAAAACAACCATTGGCAACATCAGACAACTCCTCAAGTGAGCAAATGCTTCTAGTTTTTTCTCAAATGTGGATTATCTTCCTTTCATTTAGTCGGCTTCAGCTACATCGACTTTATTGTGAAACTTCTAACAGGAAGTCACCCGTATCACTCTCGCTAGCTTGACTCCGGGCTGTTTCATTATGGTAGTCGTCCCAACAAGCGGCTCGTGAAGCAGGAGTCCAGACGGGATTATCAACAGCAGACACCGCCGGGCTGCCGAGCGATATTTCTGGCCACAGTTCGCCTCCAACACTCGGACCGCATCGACATTTCCATCCAAGACCGACGTGAGGAGAGAGGTAAGCCGTCCACTCTGCCTCGGCAGCCCGCTTGTCATTGACAGCTCCTGTGATTGACAGAAGCTCGGATTTTTATTAGCCGGAGAAATATGGAATTTCGAAACGCTACATTCGCCGGTTTATTTAGCGTCGGTCAAACTATAGTTTTGCAAAAATAAATATATGAATATGGCTGAATTGGGCCTGTAAGTATTTCTAAACCTAGCAGTCGGGTTGAGCAGTGCGTGTCGATGTTATCCAGCGGAGGTTATGGCTTGTCGCCCTGCGAGCGGTGATTCCCTGAGGCTACTAGCCCCATGGCTACCGTCCACACCGCACACCGCCAGCAGAGGGGCCCGGGCTGCCTACAGAGGAGGGTCTCGAGCGGCAAATGCGACAGAATCCGCGCATCTAAGTCCCGCTTTTACGCATTAGTGATATTTTTTCCGATATCATTCTGTTAGTAGCTGCTAACGGTGGTGCAGTGCTGTATTATATTGTTTCCTCTGACATCCACAGTTCCACAGGGAGCCGTATATGGCCGCTGACTGCTGGGCCCTCCTGCCCTCCCGGTGCCGTGCTGCCGCAGCATCCAAACTAACGGGATGACGGAGGGAACCGAGCCTCCTCACGTACGGGCACGCCGAGGCGACCTTCACGGGCTGCAGGAATTCTTATGGCCGAAGTGATTTTCATCAGTGAGACAGTTTCCATCTTTCCTGGGACGCCAGAGCTCAATGTGAGCCACGCAGAAGCGAACCTGGAGCAGGCGGGACCTCGGAGTCTTCGCTCAGGGGCACTTCGGCAGCATAGATGAATGAACCTGGGATGCATGGTGGATTGTACTCTTCAGAGGAGTTGAATGAGATGACCCTGAACTTAAGAGCAATGCGGCGCACTGAAATAAAAATATAGATGAAATTTCTTTCTGTATTTGTGCAGCACCCTGAGGTCTTCTGCAGCCTGGAACCTGGACAGCAGGTGCAATCAGAGTTTCAGTGTTGTGTGAAACAGATATATTATCAGGTCATTAGGTCATCCGCATAACCCACAGGAGAAGCTTTGATCATTCATGACACCATGATGGTGGAAGCCACCGTCACCTCGTGCCTCAGGACTATTGTGGTCTAACAGACACTTGGGTACCCCCGTGGGAAGGAAACGGAGCATCTGGAGCGTGGTGGTCCGCCAGCACCATGGACTACCACGCCGAGTGCTGCTTCTGTGATCCCGAGGAGGGTCACGGCGGACCAGACGAGCCGCCGCTCCACGGCATCCACGCACCCAACCGGATCCGGCCGTCCTCATACCGAGCCCTGAGGAGCGCCGTGTCCAGCCTGGCCCGCATCGACGACTTCTTCTGTGAGAAGATCGGTTCAGGCTTTTTCTCTGAGGTCTTCAAGGTACGTCACCTCATCTATCGATTAATATGCAATAAATAAACCTGTGGTCAAACAATCTGATGATCCATATTTTCTACACAGTAGTTCAGGTGAGAATATGCAGTATGTTAACTGTTGATCAGAACTGCAGCATACATGTTCATCTCAACAGTGCTATATAATATATATATATATATATATATATAACTGAATGACATTTTAAATATTTTTTAACTTAATATTTTAGAGAACGTGGTGTTAAATAGTCACGTTAAACCTGCACAGTCGTACATCCATCTCCAGT
>JBBPCS010000283.1:2980891-3001405 GCA_037974645.1 Hollardia meadi
TGATCTCAACCCAATAGAGCATGATTTTCAGTTACTGAAGACAAAACTGAAGGCAGAAAGACCTACAAACAAGCAGCCACTGAAGGCAGCTGCACTTGAGGCCTGGCAAAGCAGCTCAAGGGACGAAACTCTGCATTTGGTGATATCCAAATATGGGTTCTGGACAAGTGGCAACCCCCAGGGCTGAAAAATGAAGCCAATGTGGAAGTGCCAAAAGGTGCAATTCCTCGAATGGCCACTTGAGGGCTGGCTCCAAAAGTGAGTCAATCTCCATAAGCCCCCATGTTAAAATGCCAAACTTTACAGCAGAAATAAACATGTTTACAGCCTGGCACACAAAACGGTTTTGGTCTCTATAGCTACTTTCCCCATTCATGACAACAGTATGGGGGGTGAATTTTTTTATAACTCACCCGTTTAAATTATATTAAAGCTTAAAGTTGTGCATAATTAAGGGCGCGGCCGCTTGAGTGACAGGTGGATGCCGTCCTAAGCCGCTAGGTGTCTGCTCAGTGTCACCTCAGCTAAACCGAGTCACTTAACTTGACCTCTCGGCCATGTTTGTGGTGTTGGTGCCTTTTGGACAATTTTTCATTCAAACATCGGACATGTGCAGTTAATTGTGCTTGCCAGTTATTAAACGCAATAGAGAAGTGTTAGACTTAGCCTCAGGTCCACCCACGCTCCACCTCTTTGCCCATTTTTGGATTAGCGGAAGTTAGACAGTCAGTCCCCGTCAAGATGGCGACGACCAGAGACACCAAACTAAGGCTTCAGAAACTTATGGGTGATGTCACGGAGACTCTGTCCATATTTATTTATAGTCTATAGTTCTGGCAGTCATTGACTACAAAGGATTTTCATCCAAATATTAAAGCCAATCCATATATTTATGTTAGTTTGTCCAATTCATTTTGAGCCTCTGAAAATGTGTAAAAAAAGGCTGTAATTCATAAAAGGTAAATGTTAAGTCCGCAGTGGCTCTGTAATGATTGTTTTTTTTCTTAAGCATTATCGTGACTTGATTACATGGTGCGTGAGACAAATAGGAAACCCTGCTCTTTACTAGAGATGAGTGCGTGGCTCTTAAAAGAGCCGTTTTGTGGTCGATGTCCAACAGGTCGCAGATTTATTTGGCCTTGGCGGGCTTCTCGGTCTTCTTGGGCAGCAGAACAGCCTGGATGTTGGGCAACACGCCGCCCTGAGCGATGGTCACTCCGCCCAGCAGCTTGTTGAGCTCCTCGTCGTTACGGACAGCCAGCTGCAGGTGACGGGGGATGATACGGGTCTTCTTGTTGTCGCGGGCAGCGTTTCCGGCCAACTCCAGGATCTCAGCGGTCAGGTACTCCAGCACAGCGGCCAGGTAGACCGGGGCGCCGGCACCCACACGCTCCGCATAGTTGCCTTTACGGAGCAGCCTGTGAACACGGCCGACTGGGAACTGGAGCCCGGCACGGGAGGAGCGGGTCTTTGCCTTAGCTCTGGCTTTTCCGCCTGTTTTGCCACGTCCACTCATTTTTACGATGCTCTCTAGAGTTCAGACTCAAGAAAACTGTGATGCTGCCTATCACAGCCCTCCATTATATGTCCGCGGAGCGCGTCCGATGGGTTTCTGTCAGACCAACCAGAAAAGGCTTCCAGCAAAAGCGGGGGGGGTCACTTTGTATTGGCGGACTTTTTAAATGTACTTTCCGCCAATAAGCAGCGGAAATTCGGGCGGTGGGTTGCTCCTCCAGGCGGTGCTGAGCGCCAAGAGGAGCCTAACCAATCAGGAGCCGGAGGTCTGAAGCAGCGTCACCATTTCACAGCTGATCCCACAGTTTAAGAGCAGCGTGTCTCCTCTCTACACCATAGTTTTCTTCTGTTAAAAGAGAGAAGAGATAATGGCAAGAACCAAACAGACTGCCCGTAAATCCACCGGCGGCAAAGCCCCCAGAAAGCAGCTGGCCACCAAGGCTGCCCGTAAGAGCGCCCCGGCCACCGGCGGCGTGAAGAAGCCTCACCGTTACAGGCCCGGTACCGTGGCTCTGAGAGAGATCCGTCGTTACCAGAAATCTACCGAGCTGCTGATCCGCAAGCTGCCTTTCCAGCGCCTGGTCAGAGAAATCGCTCAGGATTTCAAGACCGACCTGCGCTTCCAGAGCTCCGCTGTCATGGCTCTGCAGGAGGCCAGTGAGGCTTATCTGGTCGGCCTGTTCGAGGACACCAACCTGTGCGCCATCCACGCCAAGAGGGTCACCATCATGCCCAAAGACATCCAGCTTGCCCGCCGCATCCGCGGAGAGCGAGCTTAAACCGTTTACTGCTCCACAAACCACAACGGCTCTTTTAAGAGCCACCTCATTCTTCACTTAAGAGCTTGTTCCATATCTGTTGTCGTGCATGTGCAACTAGGATAATTGTATAATTTTATTTATAGCCATTCATTGAAACGCAGATTTGAACATGGAGGGGTTTTTTTGACGAAGATCCGCTACATCATTGTCAGTTTTTGGTTTTTTTTATATTGGCTTACATGGTGTACATTAATTAATATATTATAAAATGATTTACAATCATTGTCAGTTAACATTGATAGTTTCTTCAACGAATTGCTTTCCTTGTTTGTTAATCATGCACTCTGTTGCATGCTCTGTCTAAATAATCAGGCACAATCTACTCACTGGCCACTTTTAATTTTTTGCCAGGCATGCAAGCACTAAATTACTCACCTGACATTATGAATCATTAATGGTACGTTTAACAAAGTCCTGTAAAAGGTGAAGTCCAATCAGCAGTTATTTACATGATCAAATGGAATTTACACAATCAATTTATCCACACTTGCATTCGATTAAATCAACTAAGGGTTTTTTTTACAATTGTTGAGGGTTTTAAAAGATGGATGTCCACACACGCGCTGGCAATTTAACCGCTGGAGTATTACGCCACTGTTCTGGTATAAAAATGAGCTTATATACATGGGTTACACAAAGTGTTGTTTTAGGATATTTCAAATGAGTTTTGATTTGTTCTTTTACATAAACTTTTAAATCAGTTCGAATACATTGAGATTAGCTTTTTTAGTCTTGTCCTTGATTAGAGATTGATAAACCTGCTGTGCAATTCTAGGAAACTACTTGAGATGTGCAAGAAGAACCTGGCTTAAGTAGGTATTCCACTATAAAATCCAACACGTCTCTTGTATGCATGTGCCTTGCTGTAAATTACTGCTGCAAAGGTGCAATTCATAAGGTATGTCTATATAGGCACAGGTTATGGCCATATGGCCAGGACAAAAAGCCTGTCCGCTGGCATCACTGTCGCATACTAAAAAGATACTAGATCTATTGAGCATTCATTCATTTTTGTTTTCTGAAATTGGTTTTCAAATGTATCATTAGTCTAGCCCCAGAGCCACTTTCCAGATATATTCAAAGACAAAACAGTAACAGAGTAACCAGGAGCATGGGGAATGGCAACTGTAAAATACCACATCAGAAATCTAAATTTGGATAATCAGCCTTCTCCATAAAGGGCGGTCAACTCTGGAACACATTACCAACTGAAATTAAATTAATTCCAGATATAAAAACCTTTGTGTATTTTGTAGCTATGACATTTGAAGTTGTACATTTAATACATTTTAATTACATTGTAGGCCTACATGTAAAAGCACAACTAGGGACAAGAGTTGAAATTTAGCAATAGCTATAAACTGTAACACATCAGTGTTGCCCAAAGACATCCAGCTTGCCCGCCGCATCCGCGGAGAGCGAGCTTAAACTGTTTACTCTTTTAAGAGCCGTTGTCTTTGTCGTTGTCCGTTTTCTCTTCAGAGCTTCTGTCTATATCTGCATTATCAATTATAAATATGCTTGTAATATATTTTTTCAATTAATATTTCCCCAGTCTCTCTATCTTGATTCCCGTGTTTGTTGTAAAGTCGAACAATGAACTCTGGTCTTTCCTGATAGTTTGCATAATCAGCCACTCGTCGGCCAGTTTTCATTTTTAACCCTGCATGTTACACAGATGGCAGATGGGGTTGGTGCATTGCTGCCATCCTCTGGTGACTCGGTGAAGTCACTAATTTCATGTCTATTTGCAGCGCGTTTGTTTGTCTCCATTGCGTTCCAAAATCACTTTATTTTTCTTTTATATTGCAGCTGCTCTTACAAAGTAAACCTACATACGGTTGCATGCAGTACGTATACAATTGGGTCATACTGCTTCATAACATTGTGCCTTGAACTTTGACCCTCTTGCTCTTACATCCCTTGCAGTCTGTATGTAGTATTAATGCATTAATTATACAAATACATGTCACAAAAAAAATGACATGCCTATTTAAATGTGCTGTTATTGCAGCTTCTGTTTTCTGTCAATGAGCCGTCGATGTGATAGATCTTCCGCTGCACAGAAGATTGTGGGTGCCAGAAAGGCATGCTGGTTTGGTATTTTTGGCATACTGCATTTGACATACTATGTATTGGGACATACTAAATCTTTTCCTGGCATACCACATAGCATGGGTACTGGAACGCAGGGCATGTGTTTTAAGTTGCAGTGTGCTGAGCTCTCTCAGCCACCGTAGTTATGGGTTGTAATGGGTAATAAACTTTGAATAAACATTTTTACAACAGAAAATGTTATACTGAAAAGATCAACTTTGGAACCTACTCATTTTTAAACATTATGTATGCAGTTCAGACTGCTGAAGCCTGATAATAGCTTTTGTTGAACTTTGGAATATAGATTGCAGAGAAAGGATTGTGGATTTTGTTCCCCATCACTTACATTAGAAATTGATTTAGGAAGTGTTATTTTCAGAGCCACACGGACAGGAGGAATGATATATTGATTATATTAACAATATACATCTTTTAAGCCTACAACTTTCTACTGTAAGTTGAGTTAACACACGAGACAGAATTCAAATGCATTTGATAGTTTGTCAATTTATTGCATTAAGGCATTTGATAAAATATGAGCCTTCAAATATTGGCATCATATGGCATGTAATTAGTTTGACATACAAGTGTTGGGGTATCATACTTGATGTAAAATATGCAGGATTTAGATCTGGCAAAACATTCAGAGGCTAATGTGCTAATAGAAACTCCCTCTGCTGTGCAAAGCACAGCACAAAACATAATATAGTGAGAACTACCACATGATGACCCACCACCAACAATAAAAGAGTAAAACCAGTGAGAAATGAGACATCCAACTCAGATGAACCAACATTGCTGTATTTCGACTACACCACCCTGATGTACTGAGCAATTCCCCCTTAGCATTGTGCAAAATTGGTTGAGGTAATAACATGAAAGGAGGAACAGTGAGAGGAAAAGCATACAGTACAGATAAACAGATTTGTGACACTAGCAAATGTGAACCACAGTTTGGAACTGCATCAAAACTCCCAAAAGACCCATATTTTGTGTGCAAAACAAGCATAAAATGACCTGTGTTTTTCCCAAAAATGGTCCAGTAACAGCACATAAACCTTAAGCACAAATAAAATGAAACTGCGATGGCTTGTTAGAATAGGAATGTTTTCTGATATATTCATTATGTAGAAAAAAAGAGATCAAGAAAAGTATGTGTAAAGCCTTTGTAGAAAAACGTCACTCACAGTCACCGAGATGAATATGATTATTTGGCCAAATATAAATGCATTATATGAGAAAAAAAACACATTAAGGCTATAAGATAATAGTCAGGGGAATACAAGGTTAAATCCTCTCAGAAAAAGTGTTATTTAATAGCTTGCACAACTAATCTTTTACTGTATCTGCATGCCAACTGTGGTAATTATAAGATTTCCCTTTTTGCTCTCCTCCGTTCACTCAGCGACAGGCTCTGAAGCTTCGGTCTGCACGTCCACATCGTCATCGCTGTCCAAGCCGGAGCGATTCATGGTACGCCGCATATTGAAAGGCAAGTCACGTCTTTAAAAACAAACAAATAATGGGTCAAACACAGGTGCTGCACGAATACTGTTAGTACTATAAATAATGTACACAAGTAGAAAATTCTTAAAAAATTAAAATACATTATTGAATATATTTAAGACTATAATTGCGTGTATTAATTAAAATTTAAGTTCCCTAAAGTTGTGGGACTCCCATGGAACAGATTTTAAAAAACAATGCAGCAAAGATAGTACATAGGACAAAGATACCACATTACAAGCTATGCTAATGGTATGAAATGGTACACACTTCTGGTCTCCTAAGTGGGTGTGGTCGCCTATCCCGCTCACCCCCACTGGGCATTTTTAACATTACTGAGGACTATTGTTTGAGCTCAGGTGTTTACAGACATAAATTTAATGTTCGCACTTTATTTTGCAGCTCGTTTTTATCTGCTAGCTAAATATGCTCGCTACAGTTCTCGCAAGAGTGTGTTGCTGAGACAGAGACAGGTCTCGAACAAAGTTAATCTTCTTTCACCAAAGTAAAAATGGGATCCACATGATCACATTCATTTGTTCCATAAGTATGAATGGACTCAGACCTGCTGCTAGTTTCCTAAAGGGGCGGGGCAGTGAAAAAACCCACATGGCACAGATACAGGAAATAATTTGTCTGTGAACCGTCTTGGTTCATGAACTGTCAATGGTTAAAGTCGAGATATCCAGACAGTTAATCTCTAGAATAATTGAAACCCTGCATTCTACACTGTCTTCTAGGGCCACAGAAGACATTATACAACTGTTTTCATAGGCCAAATAATTTGCTCATCACAAGTAAACTGATCTGAATGCATAAAATTGATGTGGTTGCCCTTTAATTTATTAAATGCTCCATTCTCGATTGTGTTATGAAAACTATTATGCACTAAGGAGGGAGGATAAAAAACAAATGTAAGAAGCCTCTACCTGAGCTTGCTCTTAAGAGTGCTGACTTCACGGTTCATAGCGTCTGCTGACTCTGTGGCATCATCCAGCTCCCTCTGCAGCTTTCTACGGTAGGCGTTGGCTCGTGTCAACTCCTCTTCTGTCTCCTCTAGCTGACGTTTCAGCTGACGCATTCGGCTGTTCGTCTTCTCCACCTGCAGAGAGAGGGTTCATTTAGTGCCAAAAACAGTACAAGCAGATCAGCACTGATTCAAGTCAAATTACATAATAGGACTGCCCTCTTCTTTTAATAATCTGCAAATTATAAGCAAAAGGGCATTAGAGATGAGCCTTACCTGGTCTTTGTATTGATCTGTGTTGCGCCTCTCATCATCAACCTGTAGCATCACCTCTTTTAGCTTCTTCTCTGTCCGTCTAGCCAGTCTGGAGGCCTGCTGGCGCTCCCTAAAATGAAAAGAAAAGCAAATGCAATAAGGTGAAGATCAGTACACGGTCTCTGGAAACTTTTTCTTTACTTTCAGAGTCCAAAGTACAAGAAAAAACTAGAATTACCATCTTGCACTTACAGTATGCCTCCAGTCAAGTTGTAGTTTACATCCATGCCTGTCCACACTCATAAGTCTATATGTAGTGAATACTTTGAAGGATTTTATTAAAAAGTACTGAGTGTAATTTTTTTGGCAAAATGGAATTCATCACTAAATTGACATGTATGGTTACAGTGAATAATTTACAGTGAGAAACATTCTGTCTTCATTTAGAGACTATTTTTTACAGAGGGGTACAGAGAGCTTTGTCACATGGTGCAATGAAAATCACCTGAAGCTCAATATCAGCAGAACCATTGGACTTGTGGTGGAATAAAGTGTTTCAAATATGAATGTTTCTTCAGATAAGCAACAAATTCTAAAACATGTAGGCATCAAACACGTTCAACCCAGCAGAACAGAAGATCTATACAATCAGCACAGTTTCATGGTGGACACCCAAGATTAGTGTCACCAATTCAGACTAAATGTGAAATATGGTCACAATCTCCTCTTCTGTTACTGAGTTATGGTGTTTAATGGTGAATATTGACCAGGAAAGTGTTGTAGCAGAACATTATGTCGTCACAGTGAAGCTGACATTTGACCTTTAGGATATAAAATGTCATGGCTTCATTTTATCCTATTAGGCATTTATGTGAAATATTGTCATTATGAGTGTATGAATTCTTGAGTTATGCCCAAAAAACATGTTCCGTGAGGCCAAAGTGACCTTGACCTTTGACCACCAAAATCTTTTCAGTTCATTCTTCATACTATCAAAGAAGATAAAGTTGAAATGGAGATCATGACTCAGAAAAAAGTTCTGGTTTTGTTTGGACTGTTTACCAACTGACCACAATAGTTATCGAAGTGTCCATTGCACTGACACTTACTTTGACTCTGCGTCCAGCTGTTCTTCCAGCTGAGCAATCTTGGCCTCCAGAGTGGTGATGGAGGATTTGTACTTGGACCTGATGGTTCCCTCGAGTTCCTGCAGCTTGAGTTTCAGGTCCTTGTTCTGGCGATCCAGCTGGGAACGAACTCCCTCCAGCCGCTGGGTGGAGCTGCGCTCTGCAGCCAGCTCTGTGGTCAACTGGTCAGACTAGTGTCAGAAACACACAGATGAGAAGCAAAGTTAAAGTTAAGCATATCCTTAATCAAGTCAATTTTATTTATATAGCCCAAAACTACAAATCTCAATGCATCAGTGAGCTTTACAATCTGTGCAGTGTACAACACCCTCCATCCTTAGACCCCCCTAAACAAGAGGCAAACACTTATTAGAAAAGAAAGGTGCCAGCCAAGTTGAGTCTGACAAATACTTATTGCAAAATAGAAGTCAAACCATACAAAACAATGAAGCAAATAGCAAACACTCCATTATTCATCACCAGAAATCAGCACAGCCAAACAAATAAAGCACACCACAACTCAATTTCCAATAATTGTATTAACGATGAGCTACACACTATTCCAACTATCTGCAGAGTTCTTGTGTTTATTCCAAATGAGAGTTATTACTGATGCCAGAGATGTAATGACATTTCTTCCTTTCCACTGATCACTAAATGTTTCCTCCTACAAAGGTAAAATTATCAGCTGCTATGATCAACAATTTGAGGTACTGTGTGTCCTTTACCTGCAGTGTGGTTCTCTTCAGACGATCGTTAACCATCTCGGTGTTGAGCTGCTCTTCCTCCAGCTCCTCCTCCAGCTGGGTGATGCGAGCGTCCAACCTCCTCTTCTCATCTGCCAGGAGAGAACTGACAACAACAAATAAGTTAGAGGTGTGACGGTTAATTGACAGAGATAAAGTGCAAAAGCTGACCTTGCATTATTAAAAGGTGCAATCTGTAAAATATAGCCAAAATTTGAAGATACCTCCAAAAATATAGGGGGCAGTACATCACCAGAGTAACCACCAACTGCTGTCACTATATTGACTGGTCTAAGTTATCTTGGCCTGTGTAATTATCTTTGGTTGTAGCTATAGCAACTGTTAGCTTAGTTAGCAGTGGAGGTAGTGCCCCTAAAGCTAACTGATAACAGGGGGAGTCACAGCAGGCAGCAGGGACTCAGCTCAACTTGGCTCCACTGCCTAAACATGGCTGAAAACCAAACTGAGAACGTCCAGTAAGACTACAGGAGATACAGTAGCCTACGGAGGTGAATTACAGCAGCTCTGACGAGGACGATGACGTCAGACACGACAGGACACAGCAGGCGGGGACAGGAGAGAGGTGAAGTGGCAGAAGAGCGAGACGGAGTCAGGTATCAGTCGTGGCCGAAAACGGTATGTAGACACAATATTTTCACATCTTACTCTGTGAATCGAGGATTTAACTTCGATGAAACCAGAGGTGATTGTGGAAAGACAAACCAAGACAGTTTTGGTGAATTTAATTTTGTTTATGCCTTGTTTGAATTAAGTGTTTCACGATGCGTTAACAAGACGAAAGGAGAAACTTGGATTCAGAAGGTGTACGGTTGTATTTTTCTGTTTAGAAAATAGGAAGAATATTTCCTTTCTTGACATTTTGCGAGTTTGTTTTGTTTACTTATTAGACTCGACGCTAAGAGAGCTTATGAAACTTGGCAAACTCGCCACTTGTATACATCTCCCAGCTGAAACTATGGGGGGCTGTTGGACTATCACCTCTAGAGTGGTATTATGAAACTGCACGGGCCAGGGCTAGCTGGTTAGAATGCTAACTTCAGTAGAAACCTCTGCAACACAATACATAGATGTCTTTGACATAACATCAACACCGTTTCTTCACATTCTGTTGATAATGTTAGTTCATTTTTTGAATGTTTTAAACTAATCTTACAAATTGCACCTTTAAACAATACTCTATACTGTACAGTTCCACATGTGTACATGTAGATAGAGTAAGATAGGCAGCTCCTATCTAAATAATGCATTGTAATCATGTTTTAATATACAATTTCTATGTTGTAATCGCTGTAAATTTGTTGTGAAATTTGGATGCATATTTATATACATTTGTGGGTGTATCTTTAAAAAAATACTGAAATAAAATCTAAATAAAAGTAGCTGTGTGTTGTTGGATGCATACTTCTTGGTGTTGCTGCTGTTAATCTCATCCTGGAGCTCATCTCTCTCGGTCTGAGCCTGTCTCTTAAGTCTCTCTGCAGTGGCAAGATCCTGGAAGAAGCATATTAAGACTTAAAAGCCTGATACCGCAGGGGCTGTTGGGACATTACCAGTCAACAATGTGGAAATTTGAGTTAACATGATATTAACAGCTTAAAATGGCGGTGTTCCAATGAAATCCACTGTAGTGAATAGAGCCACTGCACTAAGTTGTTATTTGCCACAATTACTTTCATACCTCCTGGAAGTGCAGGACATCTGCCTCCATGGCTTTGAGCTTCTTCTCAGTTTCCTTGGCCCCACTGACGGCCTCGTCTCTAGACAAACGCAGCTCATCAGACTCTCTCAGCAGCTCTTTCATTTGGGCCTGCAGAGTACACATGCAGACAACAGAACTGAAGTAATACACCCATCATTTTGAGGGAGTTTTCCAATCAATGTGTGTGACCACGATGACCACTTTTGTCAAAGTAAAAAACATAGTCAACAAGACTCCCTACTCAGTGCTGAACAGCCAGGTGCTTCAAGGTCTAAATTGTTATTTTCTCAACTTATTTTTTCTGGCGTTCGTCTGTGTATTATAAGATGCGATGGATAATTTGGACGTGATATAAGGCTCCAATTATTTGTTTTCATTCCCATTCATTTCTCAGTCAAGCTAGTGATTGAATTATGCATGAACCAGCAAAGCCTGTCTGTCGTTGGTCCACGTTGGCATTATTTGAGCTTATGTGTCTGCCGATTTTACCTGGTGTTTTTTCAGCTGTTTGAGGGCCTCATCACGGCCCTTGTTGGCAGCATCGATCTGGAGTTCAAGCTCTCCCAGGTCCATCTCCAATTTCTTCTTGGATGAGAGGGCCTGAGTACGCTGCCTGCGTTCATCTTCCAGCTCAACCTCCATCTCACGGACCTGAGAATAAAAGGAAATTTAGTCAGTGAAACCATGATTCAGCATTTTCTTCAGCAATTGTACATGCCATGGTTTGGGAATGGCACCTGCTTAACCAGCTGTTTCCTCCTCTCCTCTCCCTGCTCATCTCTGGCCTGTAGGTCTCGGTCAAACTGAGCCTTCATGGCCTGCATGTTGACCTCCAGACGCAGTTTGGCATCCTCTGTGGCCTGCAGCTCATCCTCCAGCTCCTCCAGCTGAGTTTTCATCTCCTCAAGCTGCTGCTCCATGGCACGCTTTGACCTCTCCAGCTCATGAACCTGTAGACAAGGTTGCATTGTTACACATTTTTAAGACAGTGAAGAGAGCCAATGTTGCCAAAAGTGTAACTTCTCCTGAGAGCAATGATGCAATGTTTATTGTATCAATAAAACATAACAAACATGTTTCCAGGTTGGATATTTTTAGCAAAGCCAATGTCCACTTTATTTGAGATCTAGTTCATCTCATTGCAGCTTTCCCATTATCAAAAGGATGCTAGTGTTTTCCCTTACGCTCTTGCCAACATCATCCTTGGAGGAGACCAAGTCTTCCATCTCAGCTTTGAGCAGCTTATTGGCCCGGTCCAACTCATCTTTCAGGTCTGTCATGGTCTCCAATTCACGGGCCAGTGTCAGTGCTCGCGTCTCCTTCTCCCTGGCCTCAGCCTCAGCCTTGTCGCGCTCCTCTGCATACTGAGTAGAGATTGTTTTCTCCTCGGCCAGCATCTAGGAAAAGAAGAGCCAAAAAGGCAGTTAAAAATGTATTAAAACTGAATAGTGCTGTTTGAAGGTGAAATGAGCAGTGCATCCAATAATGTTTGA
Organism: Hollardia meadi; assembly: GCA_037974645.1. NCBI lineage: Eukaryota > Metazoa > Chordata > Actinopteri > Tetraodontiformes > Triacanthodidae > Hollardia > Hollardia meadi. The sequence goes on from JBBPCS010000283.1 coordinate 2,993,139, forward strand.
AAGATAAACCTTGTATGCTACAAATGAGTGTTGAAATTTCATAACATTTCTTATGACAATTCATTAATAGTGACAGCTGCCAGATTTCCTTATTTGTGATTTTGTAGTTTCCTTTTGATGCGACACATCGAGGACAGTTTAACAAAATCTAAAACTGTCCAAAGAAAAAAATACACTGTTGACATGATACCTGGTCAAACTTCTTCTGCTTCTTCTCAAGGTTGGAGACCATCTGCCTCAGGTGGTCCTGGTCCAGTATGAGGTCATCCAGCTCCTGCTGTAAACGTGTTTTTGTCTTGTCCAGTTTGTCGTAGGCCGAAGTCTTCTCCTCCAGTTGCTGTGTCACGCTGTCCAACTCCCGCTGGAAACGCTTGCGGCCCTCCTCTGCCCCCTCCAGGGACAAGGCCTCCTGCTCCAGCTTCTTCTTCATGTCTGCCAGCTGAAGACATGAAAGAAAAGAGGGGGGGTTAGAAGGAAGAATGAAATGTGGGCAAGTTGGGGGACATTGTGAACTGAAGACTATAGTAGGGAACAAGCATTTTCTTCTCTACTGCCTCGGCATAACTGAAAGATGGACCACGTATTAATCTGCAGAGAGAAGTCAGGTGAATTTAACAATGTCAGCCGACTGGTGACACCCTGCAGCAAAAAACGCTTTCTGTTACTCCATCAGGAAAAAACCTGTAAGGTATTTTCCAATATTAATTTAAATATATTTGGAGATCTTGCTGGTACTGGCTTCTTCTGCACTGTGTTCTCGTTCTCCTTTTCTTTTCTTTACTGGGGACAATTCATTTATTAACCATGAATCGAAAGTTTTGTGCCCTCCAAATATATTAAAGTTAATATTAGAAATATCTTACATGGTGTTTCCTGAAGGACTAACGTGAAGCTAACAGTTGTTGCCACAGGATGACAGAGATTGTTGAGAGAAACTTCAACATCAATATTCCCAAAGACCCATTCACCTCGTCTCACTTCAACATCAATGGAAATGTTCAGTTTAATGTGAATTATAACGCTATGCTAATCTTAAGAAGTCTACAGAGTGTACAGTGCTATGGACACAGTTGCAACCATATAATCTAAGGGACAATTTTTTGGCAATAAACTAATTTTTAATACAATAAAATCATATTCATCAAAAATAATACTGTGTTAAATTGTTTATTTTTTAGTAAGTGGCTGTGTAATAAGCAGGATAATGTACAGCAAGCAGTCATTATTGTGAAAATAATCCTGACAGGGTTTTCACAATAATGACCCGCTCCATGTACATTATTCCTTACATGTTAGCATGCTAACATTTGCTAATAAGTAAAGCTGAGGCTGATGGATGGAGAGGTAATTAGTTTTGCAGATATTTGGTCATAAACCAGAGAACTGGAAAAATTATAGTTTTGAGCTGATGATGGCGCTAGATCAAAAACATACTAGATAAAACATCAAAGTAATTACAATTTATCCTGAGGGGAACTTGCATGTCTGAACCAAATTTCCATCCCATAGATATTGAGACATTTTACTAATGAAAATCAGTCTAATAGTGGTACGAGAGGAAAAGTCTAAGAATCACTGGGTCTGGGTGCCATAAATGTCCACAAAGTGTCAAATAATTTATTATGTAAATGTTTAGATATTTTCACCAAATATTTTTTATACAAAGGAATAACTTAATTATGTGTCCCCTTTTGTAAATTTGGCAAATGAATACATTAAGAATTTTTAGCAACTCACAAAAATGTTTTTGATTGATTCTGGGGCTGCTGCCACTTCAAACTACTCACTCCTGTGGGTCATGAGAGCTAAAAATACCAGGGGTAAATTCAAAGGCAAGATTGGATCATTTATTATCCGGATAAAGTATTCGGATACAGATCCCATTTTAATCCCAGGTGTAAAAGAGGTTTAAGACCCCTCTATGTCTCAAATCATACAGATCTGGGAACACCAACATTTCGACCCGCTGATGTTTGCAACATGAAGCGAAAGATGTGGGCTTTGCTTAAGTGCACAGAATGTGTGACACTATGGACCGACCTGGGCCTGAAGGGTGGAGACCTGCTTCTCCACGTTTTTCTTGCTCTCTTCCTCTTCCTCCAGCATCTCCCGCAGACTGTTCTGCTCGTCCTCCATCTGCCTCAGGCGGGTGGAGAGAGACAGCTTCTGACGAGTCTCCTCTTCAAGCAACTCCTGCAGTTAAGAGAAAGAAAACGATCAGAAAATGTGACAAAAATATAGTCTTTGAACACTTTGAACTCTGCTTTTTTTGCCAAGTTTTCACTGCATTTATTGTTTTTTTCCTGTATTCGTTAACATTTTGGTAAATATGCCTCATGAAAAGTCATGCTGAATTGGCTATTGGCAGTTCCTGTTTGCCGTGTCACTGTAAAGGTAGAGAAACATCATTGGATGACCTTTAATAATCTCAGTAACTTAAGGCCCACTTGTGATCCCAGATAAATGCCAAAATATAAGACAAAATTTCACCACATTAAACACACTATTCTTTTGGCTCTGTATCACTGCCTGCCATTATGAATCCAAATATAATGTATTCAGGGTCATATTTCCTCACCACATGCTTTGGAGTAAGTGGTCATTGAAACTATCCAATTTAATTTGATGTTTTTTTTATTTATGCAAATTCTTGAGCACATTTAGGAATAAAAATATCTAGCTTTGGAAATTAACCCCCAAAGTATTTTAATCTAACCACGTGACAGTACCACTGCCTTGGCAGCACACTAGATGGCACTTCGAGATTTTTTTATTTGAGATTAGAAAAGACAGACAAGCAATAGTAGTAAAAATCATGCAAGCATTTGTGTTTGTACCTGCGTGTCCTGCAGCTGTGACTCTGTAGAAGAAAGGTCTTTGCTGGATTTGATGTTCTTGCCCTCTGCTTGACTCAGGAGGCCATTTATATTTTCTAGCTCCAACTAGATACCAGATAGACAGACACAATTTAAACCAGCCATTCCATCCATCCTCACAGAAGCATCATCACAAACCTTCCTTCTGTCAACCACCAACTCTTCCTTTTCTTCCTTCTAAGCATCCTCCACCCTGTGAATCCCCTCCAAGAGAGCACTCTGTCCATACTGTACCTGCATCTTGGCCATCTTCTCGGCCACCTCCTGCCTCTGTCGTTCACTTTCTCCGTATTTGACCTGTAGCTCTTGAACCTGGGCTTCAGCCTTCTTGCGACGGTGTTCAGAATCCCCTTTTCCTTGTGTCAGAGTCTTCATCTCGATCTGCAGCTCGTTCAACTCACTCTCTATGGCCTGCTTTGCTTTCTCCACTGATACCTTGTTCTGCAGGAGTGACACACGTTACTGGTGTTATTCAGATGTTTGTTAAGCAGTGACAGCTATCTCTTCTGACCACCCCATTCGTTACCCTTTTGGCCTGTTCCAGCTGCTCATTGAGCTCGTCAAATGCCTGATTGTGTTTTTGTCTCATGTCGGCCATCTGCTGCTCGTGGACCTTGGCCTCATCTTCCAGAGTCTTCTTCAGCTGGGTGACCTCCGTCTCACGCTTGGTCCTGGAAAGACGGAATGAGGAAGTGAATGAACAAAGAAAGAGACGTGAGAAGAGAAACAAACTAAATTTAAATATCTTTGCACAATTGTGTTGCCCTCAAAAGTCTTCCATGTGAACACATTGGTCAACCGGTATATAACAGTTTCAACAGATTGCCATGAAACTTGCTACAGACATTCGTGGTCCCCTGAGGATGAATCTTATTGACTTTGATCTCATACATTTTCATTTAGCACCTCCACCAAGTCAGACTTTCCACTTGTACAACACTTCAATTTGTTACAGGAGAGTTATCTCCCAACAACATACACTACAATAAGAGTCATACAATGTCAAACAGTAAAATTTAAACATTTTAAGATTTAGACCTTCTCCATGGGTTTTGTCATCTGATCTCTTCAGCAGAGTATTTTTCCAAAAATGTAATTTTTCCAAAAAAGAACCCAATCTTCAAACAGCAACAGTACATCAGCTTGACTGTTACCTCAGCTCCTGCTGTGCTGCAGTGGAGTCTAAAGTGTCCTCCAGCTCAGTCTTGAGGGCCTCCAGCTCTTCTCCCAGGTCCCTGCGGTGTTTTTCAGCCTTGGAGCGCGCCTGCCTCTCCAGCTCCAGATCCTCCTGCAGCTCGGAGATCTGAGCCTCCAGCTCCCTGATCTTCTTCTGAGCTGCATTCTTTGCTGCAGCCTCCTCCTCGATCCTGGAGATGAAATAAAGAGGAGGGATGAGATCCACATACAGGTAAATGCTTTTTGAAGTCAGAGCAAACAACAGTCTGTATCATCAGTGCAGAAGTTCAATCAAATTAAATGACAACATGCATCTTCCACAGTGAGAGCAGCTAAAGCAGAGGTGCCCAACTTTTTCCCTCAAAAGGACCAAAACTAAATGGTGGAACAAGGGCCAAATCGAACCCATGTGCCCCATTGGGGCCACTCTGATCTAAAGCATCAGGAGGGAAGAAAAAACGATTCTTCTAAGCAGCCTCGACGTCTATGACAACAAGTCCAGCATCACGTCACTTCTTTTGTAATTTTTGTTGCGTCTAAATTTGAAATCTTTTTAATTTTTTTTTTTTAACCTGGCCAGTGCAGCGTGGAGTTCCTCCTCCTTCTTAGCCAGCTGAGCTCGGAGTTCAGCAATTTGGGCCTGCAGGTCTGCAATCTGGTCATTGAGCTCAGTGGAGTCTCCCTCAAGTTTACGACGGTTCTTCTCCAACTCCTGACGCACTTTCTCCTCTTTTCTTAGACGATCTGTGTGAGAGGAGCCAGAGAAACCCAAATTTGTAATTTACTCACGTAAATTGCGATGATTTGCAAAAATTAAATAAAATACAGACAAAAAAACCAACAAATTTGTGCACATGAATCACTTAATTCTCAGTCTTATTACAGTATCTTTTCAGGCTCCGTCTCTCACTTTCCTGACACCCAAACAAATAAGAGGAAGCAACAAAACCACTCAACCACACCAAATAATAATGAAAATATACAGTAGCTGTACAGGTGAACTAGCATAAGAACGAGAAATGGAGCCGGGAAGTGGGCATCTCACCAAAACCACCAAAAAACATTTTAAACTGAGCGCACAAATTTGACATTCAACAGTTAATTAATTATTAATATTTTAATTAATTAAAAAATAGTTATAATAATAACATATTAAGCACAGAACCACATTATTCAGTAGGTCAAATAAAACAAAAACAGAACACAACAATACATCAAACAACAATACTTGCCCTCCAAATCTGTGATCATGGCTTCGTGTTTATTCTTGAGTTTCTGCAAACTTTTGGATTTCTCTTCCTCTTCAGTCAAGTTGGTGGTGAACTCTGAGATCCTCTCCTCCATCTGTTTCTTCTCCTGAGGTTAAACAAATCAAGGAAACAAATCACTTGTCGTCGCTGACCTGGTTGGTAAACCTGGTTAGATCGCCAGTGTTAAGAATAGTGATTAGTCTATTGGTATTTCACAGATAATATTCCATCAATAAAAGTCATTTCACTTTGATTTGGCCAAAAACGAAAGTGATTTCAACATATAATTCATTGTTCAGACTTAAATGCAGTATAATGTATACGTTATCAAATTTAAAGTTGAAGAGCTTGATAATGTGCAGTTGTCACGTTAGATATCAAACCACAGGGATAAAAGTGCAATTAGGGATAAAATAAATATATTATGAATGTAAGCAATTTTCTACCAGCATTCCTCTCTTAGCTTTTTTTGCAGCAACATTGTTTCTTTCTTGCCGTAGTTTTTTTTAAATTCTTCATACCTCTCCATTATAACAACTTCTTCACCTCGACTGATGTAGGAAGGCGATCAGTTCATTTTGTATGAATTAAGAATCAAATGACGCACCAAAAGGCACACAGAGCCTGAAGCAGGAAGCCTGGGTTAACAGAGAAAGTTTAATAAAGTGATAATCATCATCTCTGACCAGGGTTTTAGGGTTTGTTGAGCCAGCTCACAAAGAAAGCCTGGCCATGTGGAACTTGCTTCGTGATACACCCCTCAGGTGTAACGGTTCTGTTTTATTTACCCTGCACTAAACGAACACATTGTATGAGACCTTGTTGAGCTTGCTGTTCTGGTCGTCCAGGACCATGACATGCTCCTCGAGCGTCTTCAGCTTTGCGTCCGTGGTGACCTTCTCCATCTGCAGCTTCTGTCTGGCTGCTTCCTCCTCGTCTAGCTGCTGCTCCAGATCCTGGATCAACAACACAAACAATTTGCAAAGTTAATGTGTGCCGTTGTTCTTTTGAGTTTTTTTCATCACATCTCACATTCAGTATCTAGAAGTTTACTGACTGTAATGTTCTGCTGCATCTTTTTTCTCTCCGTTTGCAGCTGGGTGGCCCTCTCTTCCTCCTCCTCCAGGCGAGACTCCAGGTCATGCAGGATCTCCTCCAGCTCCTGCTTTCTGGAGGCCAGACGGGCTCTCATCTCCTCAGCCTCCGCGCACAGCTCCGTCTCTGCCTGCAGCTGCTCCTGGAGAGCCAACTTCTCAGCATTCAGCTAGTGGAGGGGAGTCAAAGTCAAAGGGAGAGTGGTATCATTCAGAAGTACGAATCTATAAATTAACTTTAACACAAGACTGACCACAGGTGAAAATTAATCCGGTGTTGTGGAAACTCTTACCTGTTGCTGCTTGAACTCATATTCTTTGATTTGCTCCTCAGCCTGCACTTGTCTCTCCTTCACCTTGACCAGCTCCTCTTCTTTAGCCAGCATCTCCTCCTCCTGCCGAGTCACTTGCAGCAGAGGCTTCACCTAGAAGAGAAAAACAAAAATCAAATTAACAAAAATGTTATTAAAAAGACAGACGATGATGTTTGGACTGAACTATGAAGAAAGACTGAAAGCAAAAATCTTTAAAGAAATTTATTATTTTTAATTACCATTAAAGTAATCCTACAGATGCCCAATTAAGATGTCAATAGGTCACAAATTATGTTGAGTTATGTCGTCTGAAATCTACAAATCTGTATCCAGAGCTATAGATTTCAGACTTGGAGTCAAGTTGGGACAGAGTTTTGAAAATCAACAGTGTCGAGTAGCGTTACTTTTAAAAATAACTTGTAACGTTACAGCGTTACCTACTGACCAAAGTAACTCGTTGGAGTACTTTTGTGTTCGATGCGTTCCGAGTGGCGATTACCTCCATACATAGTCTCACATTTTGAGAGTTTATTTTGTTTATTTATTAAAGGAAATATAATCTTACTCTTCTGTACTAAAAAGAAAAATACAACCGTAAACCTTATGAATTCAAGTTTCTCTCTTTTCCCAAACTAAGATGAGCTTAATTGCCTCGTTAACTCATCAAAACTATGGAAACTTGGATAAAATAAATCTTTAATCCACCTAGTTCGATGTGAAAATATGTTGGCTCCACATGCTGTGCAGAGGCCTTTTATGAAAACAATAAAACACGGGCTCTTATAGTCTACAGAAGGCCTACATCAATAAATGTTTAAATAAAGGCAACAACAGACACAGGGAAATGCGGCGATATTTTAAAGTAACGCTTACAGATGTGGACAAATTTGTTGGTACCCTTCCACGAAAGAAGAATCCACAATTTTCTCTGAAATAACTTGAAACTGACAAAAGTAATTGGCATCCATCATTGTTTATTCCGTATTTAATAAAAATCTGACTTTGAATTTTAAATAACAAAACAAATGAAAATGGCATGGACAAAAATGATGGGACCCTTAACATAATATTTTGTTGCACAACCTTTAGAAGCAATCACTGCAAATAAGCAATTTCTGTCGTTCTCAATGAGACTTCTGCACCTGTCAACAGGTCGTTTGGCCCGCTCTTCCAGAGCAAACTGCTCCAGCTGTCTCAGGTTTGAAGGGTGCCTTCTCCAGACTGCATGTTTCAGCTCTTTCTATAGATGTTCAATAGGATTCAGATCAGGGCTCCTAGAAGGCCACTTCAGAATAGTCCAATTTTTTGTTCTTAGCCATTCTTGGGTGCTTTTGGCTGTGTTTTGGGTCATTATCCTGTTGGAGGGCCCATGACCTGCGACTGAGACAGAGCTTTCTGAAACTGGGCAGTATGTTTCGCTCCAGAATGCCTTGATAGTCCTGAGATTTCATTGTGCCCTGCACAGATTCAAGGCACCCCCTGCCAGACGCAGCAAAGCAGCCCCAAAACATAACCGAGCCTCCTCCATGTTTCACAGTAGGTATGGTGTTCTTTTCT
>JBBPCS010000283.1:3001505-3015265 GCA_037974645.1 Hollardia meadi
CATCACTTTTCAGGAGGAATGAAGCATTGTTTCAATGAGCTGTAAGGGTACCAACAAATTTGTCCACGTGTGTATGTACATCAGACATGCAGCACCATTTAGCTGCCACACAGCTACTGAGTCTTATTTTTCTTTAAAATCAATGTCAAAACAATTAAGGGCATCACTGATACTTAATATATTTTGATAGTTATAATAGCATGGTTTAACTACTGCAGCCCCACTACTAGGTTGTCTAAACCTTTAGTGACACACTGATAAAAAAAAAAGCAACTTTAACTGGTTTCAATAATCTCTTACCTTGGTGAAAAGCCTCCACCACTGCCAGTTCCTGAGTTTGAGGTACGCAGCACAGTTTCTCTGGATAACTTTCATGGCTGTCAGCTGCTGCTGTCTCTTAGCAAAGGCTCTAAGAGTAACAAAAGTAAATAACATATTTGTCACTTTGGCTTTAGTATGCTCTCATCATGTACACAAATACATTGCTTGATGAAATATATCCACTGATACGGATCAAGTCGATTCTGCATACTTGCGGGCCACATATCCTCTGCACCAGGCCTGGAAGCTGATGATGACGTCAGTGATCTTCATGTCTCGCTCCTCCTCCAGGTGGGCCAGGACGCCGGCTCGGAAGAACACTTTGCTTTGACCGATGCGGAACAGGTTTGGGTCCAGCTCCAGAGCTTTGATCTGACACAAAGAAGACAGAAGGAACTCAGTGACAAGTACTAAAGCTTAGTACTTACTTCTTAAACAGATTTACTGCTCTTACCATGAGCACACAGGCTTGCTTGCCATCCATAAAGCCCTTTGGGATGGCATTAGGAGTGAGGATTTCATACCTGTAAGACAGACAAGCAGAATTAAATTTATGTTTTTCATGTTTAATTAAGAACGGCAGTTCCAGTTTTTTTACTTTACTTATTTGCTTTTGCAGTTAAAGGCATTTTCACTCTTGTAGATGTCTTATGCCTGCAGTCTTTGTGTGAATGATCTCCGTTTTTGGTCTTATGTGTTTTTCCTTTTCATGTTTGTCTTGAGAACTTTATTGAGTGAAAAAGATAAATGTGTCAGTTATATGTTATGTCTGAAAATGCTCTGGTGGGAGGATGATTATTTTCAATGAGGATAATGTGAGGGATGAAAGATAAAAGGAGAAATTGATCTTTATGTATTTAAGTATCTTTCAAAAACATATAGTTTTATTTATCACCTCTGTCTGAACTCCTGGAAGACGATGCGGTTGGGGAAGCCCTGTCTGCAGATGCGAATTCCCTCTAGGACTCCATTACACTTCAGCTGGTCCAGGACCAGGTGAGACTCCAATTTACCTGCCTGAAGAAAGAAATCAATAAGGCACTATTAAAAGCTTGCTTGTGTGTTCAGTCTGTTTTTTACTTTTACTTTTTTCCTTCACTTGCACGACCACACAAAAGTCATGCATCAATCTCTGCAACAGCTGCAATACTGAGAATCATCCTTTGTTCTGTACCTTCTTCTCGTGGTTGGGGATGATGCAGCGTACGAAGTTGGGGTTGGTGTTCCTGAGTGTGGCCATGAGGTTACCCAGCTGCTCCTTATACAGCTGACCCACAGTGCGGAACATACCCTTTCGGCTTTTAAACGCTCCATGCATGGAGTCCGACATTCCCGCCACCTTGTCCAGGCTAACAATACGGTCCACTGTGAGGACACAGAGGAGGAGGAACAAGCGATAAGCAAATCTAACATAATATCTCTTCATGAAAACATGTTTGTATGTCACATCTTTTACATTTGGATAACAAATAACTATCCTGCTCTCTTGACTGCAGCTCCTTTGACAAAACACCAGAGGGCACAACATTGTGAGACACTTCTACTATTAGTTCATTTCAGTATTTACATATCAGCAATTCATTGAGGGTTATTTTAAATTCAAACAAAATGTTGTCTCATGCACACTTGGTAGAAAGGTGCATAGAACAACTAAATCATAATAATATGATCATAAAAAGATATTGTTGAATTCCTGCATACTGCGAATATCGACTTTGTTGGACATTTGCTTTTGGACACATTCAGGAACACCACTTACTGTCTCTCCACAAGTCAGCAGTGAATTTGTCAGTAGACTGGTTGAGCAAAGTGGCCACACACTCATTCAGAGGATCCATGTTTTTCAACAACCACGCGTCTGCCTTGTAGTCCACCTGCACCAGAGGAGAGCGATATTTATAATAAAGGACTGCAAAGCTGAGGTAAAACCAAACCACTGTTACATTAAGTTAATGCCTTGATGCCCCGTCTTATTCTGGAGCACAGTGAAAGTATTTCTGTTGTCAACTTCAGTTACAAATTCAATGTATAATCTGTGTTATTGGCAAAGGAGTTCCTCTTCCAGCCAAACTTTGTACAATTAGAATTCTAGCATCTAGAAGTAAAAAGTAACTATGCATGTTTAGTCAAATACAGTTTTTTTTATCTACTTGTACTGTACTTGATACTTATGTATTTTTTACTCCAGCACATTTATATAAGAGATAATTACTAAATGAATTCCAGATTAATTAACACTGTACAAGCACTTAAAATATCGTTTCTTTCATTAAACATTATATAACCCAACTAAAATAAGCTATACCACATAACTTTAAAATATTACTTCCACATTAATGCATCACTAATAATAATAATAATCCACTATAATAATATACCCTCTTGCCTGTGTATTTTTATACCTTGTGGTATAACTACATTTACTTGAGTAAATCTGAATACTTCGATAATTGCTTGTTGATTTCTGCAGGGCAGGAGAATAATTTCGCTCTAAACACCCTCTATAGGAGCCTGTCTCACCTGAACTGACTTAGATTGTCAAGAGGAAAAATCAAAACTGTTCCTCTTTTATCGAGCCCTTAAATAAAAACATTTTAAAAAGTCACACATTGAACACGCACATCAAGTTGTTGTCAAATACCTTTCCAGCATAGTGCATGATGCAGAAGTCAGCGTCGTCCTTGAGTTTCTTGGGTTTCTGGAACTTGGGGTGTGTTCCCTGCTCCTGAACCACCTTCTCCACAAAGCTCTTGTCTGTGGCTTTGGGGAACCAGCACTCTTCATCCAGCAGAGCCAGGATGCCTGGAGGACCAGCCTGTGATGAATGGTGACAAAACAAACAAGACAATACATGTCTGTCTGCAGTTCAAAGGAATCGCGCCTGATGTAAGAATCCATGTACAGTTACATGCCTCGACATGTATTACACATCTGTTTGTTGCAAGAAATACAAGCAGTGGCCTCTGCAGAAGGCTTGTAACTGATCCTTCATCTCAAGCGTTCTCCAGGCTCAGACTGATATTGTCAGCGTTATTTGTCTTGAGGACGACTAAAAACTGGGAGACATCTTACTGGTCTATCGATGAGCTCGATGCAGGGCTGCAGGTCGAGGCCGAAGTCAATGAAGCTCCACTCGATGCCCTCCCTCTGATACTCCTCCTGCTCCAGGACGAACATGGTGTGGTTGAAGAGCTGCTGCAGCTTCTCATTGGTGTAGTTGATGCACAGCTGCTCAAATGAGTTCAGCTGTAGGAGAGAATTAGAGAAACCATCACTCAATCGACAGGAGAATTAACTTTTATTTTTATGTAATCGAGTAATCGTTAGGCATTTTTTATTACAAAAGTTTACTTGTACCAGCTTCTCAAATGTTAATATTTGCTGCTTTTCTGTTTTCCATGTTAGCGAGCTGAATATCTTTGGGTTTTTGGACTGTCAGTCAGATCACACAAGGAACTTGAATGTCAACTTGAACTTTTGAAAATGATATTTTATAGATTAAACAAGTAAACAGTATTTACAATTACCCTTAAGCATATACTTAATAATATTGAATATGCTTAGCGTAATATCACAACAATGTATACAAAGAGAGTGAATACTGAATGCAGCTACAGTAGATATTGACTGACATACTGCACATCTTTGGTATGGGGGGATGGGAAGTGGATTTCAGAAGCCTGCAAAGTCTATGGAAAGAGGCAATAGGAAGAATAGCAGTGCTGGTAATGCTTTAAAGACTGTGAACGCATCATGCATGTTTGCATGTGCATTCTTGTACAAGATCAAACATAAAACAGCTCCATAGTGCAACCTTTGAGATTGTTAAGGATTAGACAGGTCTGCACAACGTGTGAAGTTAGGCTTCTATTTGAAGTCTGATTATTAATCAAATCTAAACCATAGTGAAGTCTATCTTGGTGAACATTTTAAGGACCAAATCTTCCTCCTATACACAAACACAGAGTGGCTGAGCTAAAAGAGCCACATCAGAGTGCATTCCTGATCAAGGAACTAGAGTTACAATGCATAACTATCAATCTGGCGAGCCCTGAACACACCTCACCTCAAAGATCTCAAATCCAGCGATATCAAGGATGCCAATGAAGGAGGCTCCCTGTCTCTTGGTCTTGTCCAAGGCCTTATTGATCCTCAAAACCAGCCAGCGGAACATCCTCTCGTAAGAGGCTTTGGCCAGAGCCTCAACAGCAAACTCTGCCTGCTCCTGGGTCTGGGCCTTCTGGACAAAGTCTCTACCAACCTGCAAAAACAAACACTCTAATTTCATGCTGTGATACCAAAATGATCATTACATGGAAACTGGCTCAATGACTAAATCTTTATCATATATTTGGAATTTAAAAAAGCAAAAGCAAACAACTGATTCAAACCAAAGTGAAAAAAAGGCTAACCATGTCCAGACAAGACAATAAGTGACAAACAAAAGGTAAAAAATGCATCACAAACTACTGTAAGTGGCCATAATCATTAAAATGATAAACATTTCAAAATTTGGGATTTCAAGGAGCCTTCATGGATTGATTGTGATGCAGACCTTAATTCTGGGAGACAGGATGGCTCGTGTGAAGTCGGTCACATTGATGCTCAGGAGGTGACACACTTTCTGGGCAGCTGGAGGGGAAACATGGGGGTCATATTGGAAGATGTTGGAAGACTTGGAAAGTTTCAATCAAACAGACGGAGACAGACAGCATGTGCAGAGGAAATCATGATGGTGATGATGATGATGATGGTGTGTCTGTGTAAATGTGTGTACCAGTGTCGTCAGGCATAGATGCCTGATCGGAATTACGCTCCTTCTTGAAAGTCATGTTCCCCAGCTGAAGCACAGCCGATACCACCTTCAACAGACCTGACAAACCAACAGAAGGGGTCACTGTGGGCTCCAGCAGAAAGAATCACATGATGCTACTATACCATATGTTTGGTAATCTCACTCTATTAATAAAAAAAAAAAAACACCCTGGAAAACTTCTTCTGCATAAGATATTTAAAAAGACACTCATTTAAATTTAGCAAAAATGTGAAACCTAACTTTCATCCTTTTTACATTCAGAAATGTAAAAAAAGTATAAAATAAATACTCTGCAGATTAAAAGGGGCCCTGTAGAGCACGTGAAGCTACTTTTACAGTCACTGTTTACTCATCAAAACACATTGTGTGTAGCTCTAACAAATGTGCTGGGTACATTTGTTCAAAACATGGACCCACTGCTCGAAAAACAGCTCTATAGCACTACTAGAGGTCAAAAACCCCACAGTGAACCTTTAATTCATAAGGAAAACAAATCATTCATCACAGCCCTATTAACAAGCTTAAAAAAGGTACCAATTCTCTCCTCCTCTGGAATGCTCATGATCTGAAAGGCGTCCATGGTCTCGGTGAACAGGTCCTTGTCCTGCAGGCCAGGAATCGTCATGTTTCCACTGGACAGAAAACGGTACTTGCTGTAATCCTCCAGACACAACTCAGCTACAGTGAAAAAGAGAAGAGAATTATTTAGAGACAATCTACTATTTTAAATAACTTGTGAAGTTGAGAGAGCTCTGGGAATACATTTTTATCGGCCTGCTAAATTCTACACGAACTTCGGCACGACTGGATTTCAGACACTAATGACTGAACTGAGAAATTAGAAGCTAAGTTTTCAGCATTGGTGGATTATCAGTTACCTCCTGCGTTACTTAATAAATGTTGTGGCCATTGACCAAATATAAAGATGGACGACATGAGAGCGCCCCAAAAGTGAAGCCATCTTGATCACCCCCTGGTGGCAGGCTGCAGTGTAGGTCATAACCCCCCCCCCCCTCCATGTTGGCAGATGAGACATACCCCACACTAAAAACTCAAAGAAAATGTTAAAAGATGGCTTGTGTCATTTTAGGTAGTTCTTATGACGCCAATGTATGTTAATTTTTTTGATAAATTTGGTTTTAATTATTTATTTGATGCTATAAAAACAGGTGAAACGGCATGATTGACAACCAAGTCCCGCTCCACATCGAGTTGGGCGGTTGTATGGGCAGGAAGTCAATACTGCAGCTCCACCACCAGATGACTACTGCCTAAACTCCAATTATATAACCAGCACAAGATGGCAGTTCTCTTCTCCAGGATTATTTTTTCTTTATTTTTGTACAGTGAATGTGTCAGTGGCCTGCAGGTCACATTCATTATTGCTACTTTCTGCAAAGTTCATTCACGTAGCCCAGTTTGACACATTCACATTGTGAGGAAATGTCTCACAGCGCAGTTTGTCCCCTGCTCCCGTCAGCATGTAGTAGAACATGTGGAAGGTCCTCTCTTCTCTGGCTTGTCGGATGGCTCGAGACTTCTCAAGCAGATCTGGTAACATCTCAGTCAAGGATAAAACAAATGTTCAAGCAAACGCAGCACAGAAACAAGGCTGGTGATGGTAACGTGATGGCACTTGCACCTTGTGGCCCTCTCTTCTAGAGGAGCCCTGTGTCAAAAACTAATTTTAATAGGTCAGCTGATATTAAGCTAACACGGTGCTTATCCTGTAAACAAATTTGCAGAGTCAAATTATCACTAATGAGGTGACAGCAAACCTGAGGCTTAGCATTACAGTATGCAAATTCTGATTGGTTTCTGTTACTTTCGAGTTGAGGGGGGGGTGGCTTATCTTTGGCCCATGGCCACCTGGCAGGTTAATCCAGTCCTGTCAGATTAATCCAGTCCTGTCAGAAGCATTGAGAAAGAAGTTAAGTAAATATTTAAAGGATGCAAGTTTCAATGTTGGCTCCAACGATGTATCCATTGACGTCAAAGTTTATCCTGATGAATTTTCCCTACAAAAGAAAACAAATCAGTTTGATATGCAGCACCAGATGATGTGATGTATTTAAGGTTGAACACACTTAAAAAGGCCCTGAAAACCTTTTTTGAAACACCTTGATTTGAAACAAAGTTTTCAGTGTCTTAAAGTCATTCTTACAAATCTTGAGGAGTTGTCGTTCTTGACGGTCTTTGCATTGCCGAAGGCCTCCAGGATGGGGTTTGCCTGCAGCAGCTGTTTTTCCAGTTCCCCCTGACAGAGAAGACACAGTGTCAGAACAAACTATAGACTTCAATAGCATTTCATCATGGACATTAGTCAAGCCAGCCCAACTTTAAACCATGCATTTTCTTGGAGTGCTGCAGATCTTTCATTGGTTAATACATTCAATGTATTAAAAAATAGCTGAGGCTGCACATTCAAAAGCATCACCTCTCAGGGGGAGTTATCATTGCCCAAACACACACACACACACACTGAATCCTGCACATTCCAACACATATTCCTACAGCATAACAAGCCCACTCAAGCACAAAACCCCTGTAAGACCATTCCCATCCATGCAGGCACAAATAAGAGAACAATAGGAGCACACAGGCCGGTTAGCCAAGATCCCCCAAAGGAAATGCAGGAGAGCACAGTGACACAGCTTCATACTGTACTACTACATAACAAGATTGACCAGATAGAGAAAAAAAAAACAGCTGCAGGGTGGAGTGAGATAATGTTAGCTAATACAGCTTTTTTTTTATTTTTTTACAGCTTTTACTGTCAGCACACACACCAAAGTGTGTTTCAGGATTTAGGCCAAACTTTATAAGGTTACAGCTCAACAGCTCTGCTGCTGTCTGGCTGCGCAATATAATTTATTTATTTTTATATGTCATATTTAAAACTTACAAGGGTCAAGGGTCAATCTTTTTTTAAGTTTTTCTTCATTTTTAAAAGATTATTTTACATTTTGGGAAATCTGCTGATTGGCTTTCATTTCGAGAGTTTGATTAATACCAATTTAAAATCTGTACACTGAATATGAAACTAAAGCCAGCAGGCAGTTAGCTTTGCTTAGTTTAGCATAAAGGCTGGAAATTGGGAAACCGTTACCCTGTTTCTGTTCAAAGTAAGGTTATAAAAGCTAAAGTGTAAAAATGTCATGTTGGGATTAAACAGGGTTGGGTACCAGAGTATATAATACACTTTTTAGTTTTTGTACAAATTAGCCATAACATGTTGGTGGGCATATATTTGTTGCATTCCCCAGTTTCCAGTCTTTATGCTAAGCTAACCAGCTGCTGGCTTCAGCTTCATAACAGACATGAAAGTGACATCAATCTTCATTCTCTCAGCAAGAAAATTAAAAAGAATACTTACAAAAATGACCAACTATTCCTTTAAAGCCACAGGCTATACTTAGTAATGTTTAATGCATTCCCTTGAAAGCCCAG
Organism: Hollardia meadi; assembly: GCA_037974645.1. Lineage (NCBI taxonomy): Eukaryota > Metazoa > Chordata > Actinopteri > Tetraodontiformes > Triacanthodidae > Hollardia > Hollardia meadi. The sequence goes on from JBBPCS010000283.1 coordinate 3,010,093, forward strand.
TAAAAGACAATTAAAAGCTTCCTGTTAGTACTGGAGTGCATGAGCATAAACGGTCGGACACCATGCGTATGGAGTCGAGAGAGATGAACTCACATGTGATAAAACTGCAAGGCCCTGGAGAGGAAAAATGAGAGGGTTCAACACATCTGATACCAACTTCAGCACACAAATTACATAACTGCAGAATCAGCCTGGTGTCACCTGATGAAGCATGAAGAAATAATTTATCAAACGCTTCACATAAAGTCTTGTGAAACAACCTACATATGAGGAATAACAGTACAAGTACAAACACACACATCTGCGTTCAGCATCACTCGAAGTCACTGCAGAGAGGTGAGACAGGCACGTCGAGGCCTGAAAGAGGAATGTGCAGTTTGCCGCTTGGTTTGTTCAGGTAGACTACGTTACAGAGAAGGACCCACACGGAAAGAGCAAGGAACATCGGAGGAGGTTCCATCGTGGGCTTTCTAAAACCATCAGGTAATAAAATCAGGAAGAAAGGAAAGGATTGAAAAAAGAGCTGGTTTTACCGACCTGATCTTTCTTGGACTTGAATGATGAGGCAACATGGGCCAGATACTGAATGACTTTCTTGGTATTTTCTGTTTTCCCTGCTCCTGATTCCCCGCTGTAGAATAAGACACAGTACATAGAAAGATTTAGACAAATAATACATATCAATCAGTGTCATGGTAATCCTAAGGCACTAAAACATTCAGTTTGATCTCTTTTCTCACAGCATGCAGAAATATAAAACTAGAAAAATGTTTCCATGGTCAAGAATGAACTTTGAACCTGATTTTGTTACCCAGCATGAGGAAATCTGCAACTTAAACATCTATGATTCAATGACAACCTGTGATCATGTGATCAAGAGCCCCAGAACGGCTAAATAAAGCTTGAGATGAGATTGTTCTGTGGCTCATTTACAAGATGAAATGTGACTCAAGTCAACAGGGTCCTGAGCAGAAAATAGAACTAGAAGCTTGATCCTACAACAAATAGACACCGGCTGTATAAAATCATAAAATCAGTGAAGAACGGAGTGACCTACGTGCAGAGAATGGACTGGTCCTCGCGATCTGAGAGGAAGAGAAAGAGGAAAAATGTTGATCAGGGAAAAACCTAATTGTCTATCTTTAGAATATTAATCACCAACTATAAATCAGTTATCTATGATGCAAAACCCAAAATTTCCTCTTAATCCAGCATCTTAAATGTTTCGAAGATATGTTTCTTTGTTGACATCACTGATTGAATTGAATTATTTTGGTGGAAATTATTCACCATTTCCTGATATGTTTTAGTCAAAATAATTTATTCTATTCCATTATTATTATATATTCAGTGTCTACACACTCCTGGTGTATGTGCTACTGTACCAAATAATGTCTAACGCTGCTAAACACACAAATACATCAGGTACCCTGCATCATGCTCCTGTAGGCCGTGTCTGTGATGGCGTAGATGTGAGGGGGCATCTCATGTCTCTTCTTGCCCTTGTACATGTTCACTATGTCCTCAGTGTAGATGGGCAGGTACTTGTATGGGTTGACCACCACACAGAAGAGACCAGAGTACGTCTGAGCACGACAGAAGATGATTACGTTAGGCATCAGTCGTCACAATAAATAAAACGAACACATCAGCCATTAAGAGCTTCTCTGCACATGCAGACTCCTGCATCCAGCCAAACTCACATAGATGAGTCCAGAGTAGTATCTCTCCTTGAGGTTGTGCAGCACAGAGGCCTCATTCAGGCAGGTGAGCTCCGCCATGTCCTCCACCTTGCTGAATTTGGGTGGGTTCATCTTCTGAATGTCATCCTTGTTTACCTTCACCTGAGATTGACAGAGATGACACACCTGTCAGACGAGCTTCCTGACAACACTCAGATGGCAGAAACTTATTGAAGTAAATATCATTTTAAAGATCAATCATTAATGCATCACATTAAAAAAAGGGTTGGATGGTCGTTTAACAGCTACAATTTGATTCATAATGCTAACAGGCGAACACGTTGTTCCCTTTCACCTTCTTGCCAGAGTCCGTCAGCTCGACCACACACTCCTCTCCATGCTCCTCCTTGACGGAGCCGGCCTCGAAGCCAAGCTTCTCAGAGGGGATCCACACCAGCTTCTTGGTGGCCCAGTCAGCCTGGGCCATTGGGTTGTTCACCCCACTGCGGTCCCCGTACAGGAACATGTCTGCGTCCGTCATGGTGGCTTTGGGACTGAGCAAGAGAGCATTTAAACAAATATTTTTTTTTTAAAAAGAGAGCTAGCATGGCTTTTGCATTCCCTCACCAAACTTTTTCTTTCTTCTGAGAAACTTTTTCTTTGTTTGTTTTCTCACGTACCATGGCCCAGTACTTTCCTTTATGCCACCCCACCCCCCATTTCGCTGCCTTTTAGGAGGAGGTTATAGTAGTAATCCTCCTCAGGGCTCAAGAACAGCAAACAAAGCAATAAAAATAAAGAAAACAAAGATTTGTGAGAGAACACTTAAGATTCTCTTTACAACTGTTTTTGTTTTTTTTTTATCACTCTACACCAACAAGTTTAATTTATTCTTCTACAAATTCAATTAATTAATTAATACATGAAATCAGTGCCCCTATTCAAATCACACAACAGTGATGACCAAAACGAAGGAAACAAAACATCCACAAAAGAACAAAATTAAGTTCCAGTTTCCTAATTTAGCACCGAACATATTTAGATGAACCAGAAAGAGGTTATTGACTAGTTCACGAGCACTTAATATAAATCTTTATTATTCTATTCTTCTTTATTCTCTATTTTGTCGGCAAATTGTAATTGACGTGGCTGAAGGGCCTCGACATAAACTGGCTTAAATCCTTAAAGTATGAACCTGAATAATCCAAGATAATTTGATGGTAATAAACTCACAGGAGGTGAAAAAAGCAAAATGATAACTTCAAATGGTCACAACTCATTTTGCCTTTAATTCTTGAGCAAGAATCAGGATATTCTTTAAGCCTAACGCCACCAGCAGTGAATAATTGTCTGTTTCTGTTTATTTTCATGCAGATCAAGATTAATTTGTCCTGAAGTGTGTTTTAAGTCGCCGAGTCTAATCTCAAAGACTCAAATCTGGCTTTGTTGCATGTCATAACTCATCTCTTTCCTCATTTCCTGTAATTTATCTGCTCTCACAGTCCATTGAGTGCTTTCCCGTTTTCAAGTTGTCCTGTCAGACGGCTGTTGGTTAAACTCTGTGGGTACTGGTGTCGTTCTGATCTGCATATATTAAGAAAAATGTGCCCATCAGATACAGAACGGAGACAGAAGATTAGCAACACCAAGAAGTGACGTTTATGTGTCCTGTTATTTAGCGCTTGTGGTGCGACTAACACAGTCACTCATCATGTGTGATATTAAGTCTGTTTGTTGAGTTTGTATAATGACGATTAGCTGTGACATGTGACTTTTCACACGAATATTTAACTGAGGAGTGATGAACATGCTGGCAAACAAAACTCTTAAAAAAGGTGATGAAATAAACGGCGCAGTCTAACAGGAGCTACAGCACAAGTTCGGGCACACTATCGCCTCAACAGCTGTTGCTTCCCATCTCACTGCGTTATTATGAGCATGCAACCTCTTTACTCTATGAACTATAAACCTGACGGTGGACTGAAGCTCTTCAAAGCAGAAAACTATAGAAACTGTAGAATTCGCAATCCAAATATGATTTTATGACCTGAGGCTCAACACAGTCAGAAAACACAATTAGTCACTTTTTTACCTGAGCTCTACAGTATAACTTCATCCCTTATTCCCTGTCTTACCCACATTCCTTCCTCACCAGCTCATTACACAGAATTCCACACATTCCCTTCTCCCACTCCTCATTACCCACAACCTTCTCTTTAGAGCCACAATTTCCGCCACAGGTAATACTGTAAATGTGCAGCAATTACGTATCATTCTGCTTGAGGACAGTGAGACTGGCTCTGTGCATTTAAAGCCTCTGGTAGCGTGGGTTAGGTAAAAGTCCTGGATAAAGGTCAGTGGAGGGATGCTTTGCAGGCAGAGAGGCAGGAAGGAATGTCGGGAGCAAGTCTGGGCAGAGAGAGAAATGCCATTATTCCCCAACCACACCCTGCAGAGACGACTCACCAGCCTCATCAGAAACAATTAAAATGCCCCGGAAAACGATAACATCCTTCACCTGGACTCTGGTTTGCAGGGTAATTCCCTTGAGATGCATCATCGTGTTTTCAAATTATTTTAATCGAAGAAAAATGGAAAAAAATTCATGATTTAAACTATATAGTATTGAATACAAAACTAAACAGACAGAAGCAACTTGATTTCAAATTAGAAAAACACTAGTTTTTAACCATCATCAGAGGTTTTGGATTTAATATGCGACAGCAAGTTATTCCAATCAATAGCCCGCTTAAAACAGAGACGTACGGAGACTGAGGTGATGTCCCTACTAGCCTGTTTGACCCTGTAGACAAAGCAATGTCTTTTGTCCAAAAGTGTCAAGACGATTCATTAAACTGATCAAATAAATTGAGATGAGTTCAGTTCAAACAGAGTAATGATTTAAAGATGTCATAATCAGGAGCATCTTACATATAAAACTGTATTCGGTTGCAACTAACATTCAAAAGTAAAAGAGGAGACTTAAACACAATGAATAACATCTACATAATCCAAAACAGTTAGCAGTAATGTCCACACGTTTACTGTGTAGACAAGAATATCATCGCTCTTCAATCATTAATGGATTCATATACAAATCATATTGTAGCCTTTTATAGTCTGTCAGTCAGCATACAACGCCCCCTGTCCTAAGACCCTCAGATTGGAGAACTCCACAAAACTTTTTACCGGGGAAAATATAAGACACAAACCTCAGATAATACTGCGCTAAAACCAAGCAATGTGTTGTCATTTATATAAATACTCATGTAAGTGTTTCCATATGAACGCTTGCAGAAGTTTAAAGCAGCTGCCTCCTCTCAGGTAGAGGATATATGATGAAACAGCAGAGTGTGTGTGTGTGTGTAGAGATAAAAGACACTGTGTGTGTGTGTGTGTAGAGATAAAAGACACTGTGTGTGTGTGTGTGTGTGTGTGTGTGTGTGTGTGTGTGTGTGTCTGGGGATAAAGCGAGGGATAAAGGGATGAGT
>JBBPCS010000283.1:3017826-3028555 GCA_037974645.1 Hollardia meadi
AAGTAATTTATCGACTGTTTTATATCAGTTTTAATTAAATAATAATAATAATAATAATAATAATAATAATAATAATAGGCTCACCTCAGGTTCTTGGCACTTGCAATGACATTTTCTGAGCAGACCAATAGTAAAAAATAAAAATATTTATAATGAATGATGAAAACAGCAATTAGTTGCAGAACGTTTCTGAATAAATATCTGCAAGCGGCTTACAAATATTTCCTATTTTCCTATTTTTACTTTCAGATATATTTGGAAACCTAGTGTGAAGGCAACAGTATGTGTTTTTTTTTGTTTTTTTTAAATCTAAAGACTACCAAGATTTGCACATTGATAAAGCTAATAAATAAAAAATAAAAATAAGCCACTGTAAGTCGAAGACAATTTTTAAAATGATCCACAGCTTCACCTACTATAAATTACATACAGAAGGATTGGTGTGTGTGTGTGTAGGAATGCAGCGCCTCATCGGTGCCTGCAACAGGAGCAGGGGTGTGGCACTGCTGATGTGTCCAAGGTGAAACTAATCTAACTCCAAACACATAACTGACTGTGGAGAGAGGAAACAAATGTAAAGAGGGTTAAACAAACATGTAAGATCACTTGTTGTTATGTTTGAATGGTTTTAGTGACAAGTCAATGGGTCCAGTGTCACTGCATGTAAATACAGCAGTATTCTTTGTTTCTGGCATTCTATATGTAAAAACATGTTAAAGACTAACTAATATTTACTTAAAAACATAGGCCTAGATGAAACCATAAAAAGACATGATTTTTGTGTATTACGACAGCAGATCCCAAACAAGGAAAAGTGTCTACCTGCACTTTGTCTCCCCTCCACCAATGAGCTCTTGGTTTAATTTCCTACCATATATGGTCAGAGAGAGGAGACGTAGGTAGAAAGAGAAAACGATTTCCAGAAAGAGAGAAGGCTTCAGAGCAGAGAGGTGGAGGGAGGCGTGGTCTATTGTTGTGCTGTTGATGTGGTGTAAAGTTTCTTTTCAGAAGGCTGTCATTACACCGAGCACCAGTCCTCCTGTTGTTTCACATCTGACACACATCAAAGATGGGCTGATAGAGATGTCTAGAGGCGGCATGTCGCAGCATGAATGAGACAGCAAGGGCACATATTGTTAGCTTTATAAAGTGTGTGCATTACACTGTGTTTTATGACTGGGCTTCGCTGTAGAAAATAATGTAAAATGAAATACATTTAAGGTTTTTAGCTGATTCAGTCTGATTCAGTTGCTTGTGTCAGAGGGCTCAAAGATGTGACATATAAGGATATACACAAAGACACAATAAACCTAAAAAAAATAGCTTAACTTAGCAAATTTGGGAATAACAAGACTTCTGAAGATAGCAACTTCCAATGAACTTCAGAAAGGATTTTTACACTAAACGAGGCATTTATTTCCCTGTCACTTACACTGAAATTGCTTCAAATGGGCCCAGTATAACCATATATACTGTGAAAGCGTCACCTGTTCGATCTACGTGGGCATGCAAGTACTGTTTTGAGACGGTGTTGAAAAAGTGTGAACCAATCCAGTTCAATCAATCCAGTTCAATCAATCAATCCATCCTGATATGAACCAGTAAAAACCTTAATTCACCCTCTGTCGCCTTTAGATGTTCAGCCATGTTTGGTTTTCTCTCCTATATATTATCTATATTTGCAGTATTCCCTTTCACCAGATATATGCCAGCTTATCTTCTTTTGTGATTGGATAAATAGGACTTATACAGAAACTCACCTCAGCAGTAACACTTAACACTGAAGATGGGCTTCCATTGGACATCTTCCAGCTCTAAACTGTTTGTGTATTGTATTATGGTGTTTTAATGTACACACTGTGAAAACAAATGCCACCAGGTAAGTGTCTGGGTTTTTGTTTTTTCAACCAATCATCATCCTGTTGGCTCATTTTTACAGCCACAGGGCACAGTCTGTCATTACAACACTTCACAGAGAAGGCAGCTTTCTGCTGTTCACTCAGGAAAGGTAATCTGTCCTGGAGCAAACACCTCATAATGGCCTCAGTGTAAGAAGATCATAGTCACATTTTATTATGCATAATACACACAGCAAAAGTATAGATACCGTAACACTCCCTGAACCAGAAAAAAAGGCGTTTCGTCAGTTAATACAGTTAAAATATGTAACATTTGTTGTGTAAGGCTTTAACAAGGAGGAAAAGCAGAGTCATGTCATGTCATGCAGGTAACTGTGGTTCATTTCACTGTGGAGAAAGTGCCTGCAAGACTGTGGGGAGAGGAGGCCTGAGGAGGAGAGTATTCTGACGTGTTTGAGCACATTGTTTGTTACTTGAAGGGTAGAAGAGATATTTTAGACAAATAATCTAAACAGAATTCAGTGACTTGCACTCACACTCGTCCAAATCAACTTCATCAGTTGCACCGGCTGCTACAATAAAATACCTAAAGGATTATTTTAGCTATAGTGACATAACTTTAGAAATGTCTGATTTAAACCTGTCATAGCTCGTATCTTACACCCACCTGAAGTCATTAGGTCTTAGGTTAAAAACACAGAATAGTGCATCCCGCTGTGGACAAAACAGGCAACTACTAGATGAAGCAAGTCCACATTTGGAGCACATTTGAGCTGCATGTTTGGGTTTTAGTATTGCCAACCATCTGCACATGTGGAAAAAAAAAATATAAAAATTTAATTTTATAACAACAACAATTTATAATATTGAATATAGTCATTCAATAAATTCCCTCATGGCTACAGCTATCAGCAGTGTGGAAGCATAAAAGAAAAAGAAAAAAATTCCACCATGACACATCAAATTTTTATGAGTTTTTATTTATTTATTTATTTGATTTTTAAGTGTTTTATTATTTTTTTCTCCAAAAAAATCCTGAGGTATTCACAATATAATGGCATTTATTCTGCTTGAAATGAGACTCAAGGGGGAAAGGGGGGGGAGGGGGGGATACAGCCAAAAACAAACAAACAAACAAACAAAAATGAAAGAAACAGGCAGTAAAGCTGTATTGATTGATTCAACTGTCAAGACAATAAATCCATGGTGGCGTACATACAAGAAGCCTCTGAACTGCAACAGCGCTGACTGAAGTCAATCCTCCCCCACCCTGCAAACTAGCAAAGTCCTGCAATCTAGACTCCGAACTGCATTTAGGAAACCAAGCAACAAACCTCAATGACAATTCAAAGCAGGCGTGTCCCACCTCGCTAGCAGGGCGTGCAGGTTAATAACAAGCCAATCAGTCCATTATCATAGAAGTTATCAGCTGAAATAAGTTAAACTTAAAAACAAACAAAAACAATCTGTTTTGTTTTGCATTCAGTACTTACTGATAAAAAAACAAACATCCAAGTTTCAAACAATACAAGCTTTAAAGGTTCAGTGTGTAGGTTTTAGTGGCATCTAGTGGTATGGTTGCAGAATGCAACCCAGTGAATACCTCTCCCCTCCCCCTTCCTTTCCAAACATGTATGACAACCTACAGTGGTCCTCTCTAGAGCTGGTGTTTGGTTTGTCCATTCTGGGCTACTGTAGAAACACTGTGGTGCAACATGGCAGACTTTGTGAAAAAGGAGCCGCTCACTCTGTAAATATAAAAGGCTCATTTTAAGATAACGAAAACACAACGATTCTGATTCTGATGCACTAACGGAAAACTAATTGTGAATGTTTTACTCAATTTATGCCAATAAAAGCTACACACTGTACCTTTAACTGTGAATTATTAGCAAAGCACTGTAGTTCAAATACACCATGCTGTGGCTACTCAACTTTAACCCATGAGCAGTTTGTTTGTTGGGCCTTCTGAGAGGGTAAACAGTAAACAAAATAACGAACGTCAGGAAGTCGGACAGCCACAGCAAAGCCAGACACACTGCACCTTACTGTGCTGTAGGTTTCTATTTTAACTTTATAGACTGTATGTTATTTATGATGTTGAATACAATATTTTGCTTTCTTTACACAATAATAAAATGCCAATGAGAGCTCACTCCACTATCTTGAGTCCTGTTTGCCCTCCACAAAAAAGCAATAGACTTTAAAAAAAAACAAAAAAACATACAAATGACCAATAAATAAATATCAGTGAAAAAAACACACTGTAGAATAATTTTTCTTGTTCTGTGTCACAGATCTATGATTGATAAAATAACTGCCGTGACTTGAAAGAAAATAAGGAAAAACGCCCAATATTCTCCTCTCTGCACGACAATCTGCAACACAAAACAAAACGAAAACAAAATAAAACCCATCACAAGTGCAACATCGGTCAAAACGGTCTCAGCTCACTACTACAGCATCAGACAAACCAGAAAGAATAAAAAATAACCATAAAATAGAATAAAAAATAAAATCCAAAAGCTGTGGGCAGGGATGAGGCGGACAAAATTAAATAACAGCACACAATTTATGACCCAAACTGGGGTAACAAGACATAAATTGATCATGATATCTGATCAAAGGAAAACAATATATAATAGTAATAATCATAATTTAAAAAATACTAATTGACTTTCAGATGAAAGGTTATCTTTATGTGGCGGTTTAAAGAAGGTGGACAAACACTACAGCGTAACGGGGAGAAGGGAACGATTGCTCCACCTCGCCGCTAAAAGAAACCTTTAGAAAGACGGACAACACTGTCCAACTATCAGCACTGTCTGGGATCACCCATTTATTTCTTTGTTCAATTTGGTGTCATCTTTGCCCTGAATAATTAATAACAAAAGTAATATAATAATAATAAAAATAAAAACAGTAATCATATTAATCATGTAAAAAACAAACAAAATAAAAGCTAATAATAATCACCATTGATAAAGACTTTTGGTAGACGAACACACACACACACACACACACACACGCACGCACACACACACACATGCTCCGCTCGCACACACAGCTAACTGAAAAGAAAGACACGATTCAGAGGAAAAACAGGATGTTGAGACGTTGTTTTTCTAACAATAATTTCTGCTAATAAAGATACAGCTCCTCCTCCTCCTCCTCCTCGACAACTAGTGACGGGTCCAAAGTGAAAAAGTACATTGCAAAGTTGACAAAGAACATTTAAAAAAAAACAAAAAAAGCAAAAAACAACAACAAAAGTGTCTTTTTCTAAGTACACAATAACTCAACATTTTTGCAAAAACAAAAATACAGACTATATATATATATATGTAAAAATCATAAATAAGGATAAAGTTCTGTGCATCCCCGCCCCAACCGACCGTTGTCTTGAAAGAAAAAAACAAACAAAAAAAACAAAACAATGGCAGTTACAACGGTGACAATAACATGCAGTTGATATACTTTACAGCATTGATCTGTATCTTCCCCCAAAACTACAAACCCCAGTCTAACCCCAGTCCCTCCCGAACCCCAATACAATCCTTAAATATTTGTCAGCTCATTCAAAACATATCTCTTGCTCTTGTTTCTCTGAGAGGCTCTTTTCCCATCGAAGCAAGCTGACATGGTTTGAATGACTGCATAGTGAAAATGATATTTGGTTTACTTACAGATGGGTTTACGACACACACATGCTCCCCTCAGTGTCAAGGCACAGCGCAGGCACACGCTATGATCCAGCTGTTTATATACACCCCCAGCCCCAACCTGACAAGCTAATATACACATAAAGCCACTATTGGCAGTAGTAAGCACTGCTGTATAGGGTTAACGTTCTACGTTTGGTGTGTGTGTGTAGATTAATAATCACACACACACACACACACATGCACACTTGACACTCATTCATTCTCATTCAGCAGGTGTACACCCGGCCTGACCTGATTGGTTTCACAGAGGTGTAGCATGGCACTGTCACCCAAAGCAGGTGTTTAGATGGAAATGCATGCAAACAGCGCAGTAGAGCGAGTGTGTGCGTGTATAAAATACACGTCAGCTTAATGAGAGAGACCCTCGACAGTGGGAGACTGGGTCCAGAGTTACACATACAGTTTTTTAACAGTGAACATTGTGGTGAGAGTGGGTTGCCCCGTCTCCGAGAGTGTTTTTGAAACTGCACCAATGAGTACACCTCAGACTGTACTGGCAGTGCAGCACAGCTGATGGATGCTAAGCACCAGATTCAGGTCTATATACACAACGGTTGTAGCAGGGAGGCTGAGCATGTCTGTCATGATCAGCCCCAAATCCTGTCATCTGGGGAGTTTACAAGAGCAGGATGACCAACAGGAGTCCCTGTTCACTGTTGGAGGCTAAATCACTTCTCCAGATTAAGACCCCAACAAAGGCTGAGCCAACAGAGCTCTACCAACTCACCGTCATGTCTGCTCAAGGGGCCTTTATCATGAAACGACACGAGCCATCTTTGGCTTAACTCAGGGTTTCTGGTATCACGAAGCCGGCTCGCTCTTAACTAGGGTAGATCATCATGGTAAACTTGTGCTGCAGGGCTAACGGAGCACTAACGGAGCAGCCGACTGACCATTAAGATCGTTGTCAACACAAAGTCATCATTCAGAAAGATTTAGCAACACGGGACATGAGAGTTTTCAATAAAGCAAAAAGCAACACACACATGCAGAGTGTCTTAATGCATAAGTGTGGTTCGATTTGCATGTTAATTATGTCAGAGATAAGAATCTTTCTGACCATTATAGTTTCTACATATAAATTTGTGTCTATGCATCACGAGGAGTCCCACTCAGCCTGTAATATGACGGTAATATGTCCTCTGTGGTATAACCCTGATAAGCTAGACGTATAAATTGGCCAATATTAGTTTTTTTGCAGGTACATATCGCAGATAAGTAACAAGACATTGCAGCTCCATTTGGTTGACCTGTGACTAAGAACTCTTTTCCATAGAAACTGGGAGAAAAAAACCCCAGAGATAATGGAGCAAGTCGATAACCAGCTGCGTGATACCAGTTATCCAGGATCAGTAATGTTCAGAGATGCGGTGAGGCCAGGTACCGAGCCACACAAGTTGAATTCACTGAGTAGAAGGATGAGCCGGCTGGTTTTGTAGCTTAGCCTTTGTCGTGCGCTAGTTTAACAGTCTCCCCCTGTACAGTATGACACACACACGCAGCACTGCTACACTACAGCACACACACCCCCCCACTTACCCTCTCCCACTAGCTATAGAGAGATTTCATATATATCATAGCTGAGACTAATCAATTATAATGTCAATAACAAGACTCATAACAATAACAACGCCGTTTCATGTTTTTGATGAGTTGTGGACACCTTTGGTGTTAACTGTCAAGGTTGCAGACGACCTGTGGACAGATGGAGGGAGTAACGGATGGATGTGACAAACAGTATCTGGACAGACAGACATCCCCTCTAATCATATCTACACTGTGCAGAGTTTAGTGTGATGCTGTGAGACAAACCATTAACTACTTTAAGTACACATTACATTTGAGGTGAGGTGTTTTTATTTTGTTAGTAATGTTGTGAAGCCAACCTCCCCACACTTTCTATCAATCCATCTCCTCTCACTTGCTTTTGCCCTCTTCAGACTTGCTCTTCTGTATTTGGTACTGTTGACATTGCATTATTTCACTTATTTGGCTTAAAAGAAAACAAAGAATTAAGTATCTGTCCTTTGGGGAAAAGAAGTGACAGCAGCGTCTAAAGCAATAAAAAAAGTAGCAGCAGTAGCAATGTAAATAAATAACATTGTTTGAACAGAACAGTAAACATCGTAAACACAACACGCTAGCTTACTTGCTAAAATCATAATTGGTAGGTTGGTGTAACACCATGAAAGCTTTTTACCAGCTAGCCTCAGAGCTCGGCAGACCTGTGAAACCTGGGCTGATGTTTTCCTTCCATGTTTCCTCTTCTTTTTTTTTTGTTAAACCCACTTTTACTCCAGTTTGTCTGACTTTTCTTAAACTTTCCATCCCACTTTCTTCACACTCCCTGTCTTCCTTCTCACCTCACTCCGTCCTCTCCTCTCATTTTCCTGTTGTTTCATTTTTCACTCATCCTTTTTGCTCATCTTGACAACTTTCCTGGATTTCTCTCTCTGACACTTAACAGTTTCCTCTCTCTCTCTCTCTCTCTCTCGCCTCCAGTCCTCACTTCTCAGTGTCTAGTAGTGATTTGGTTTGGTGCGTGACGGGACGTGGGAGGTTTGAGTCTGCACAGCTAGCAGGCTTTGGCTGTGGCCCTGTGAGAGGCGAGGCAGTAGGACTCTAGTCAGTCTCTGGAGACCTGCGCTCATTCAGGACATCTATGCATCACAGTTTCAAACATACAGTTCAGGTGTCCCTCATCTAAATCTATCTCACCATTGCCCTAGTTCGGGGGTCTCAAAGTCAAATTACCTGGGAGCCAAGAGCCACGTTGTTTTCTCCTAGTGGCGCCACATAACCACACACACAAAAAGTCTTTTTAAAACTGTGTTCAAGGTAAATCTTTCTTTTGGGCTTCAAAAAAGAAACATTTTGGTGTCAGGTTTGCTACGCTAAATCTGCACGCTGTTGTCTTAGCTTATAGTTTATTGATTGACTCATTGATCCACAGGAAATAAAACTGCAACAATTCTGAAAACTGATTGTTTAAATATTTTTTAAAGGAAAATTGCCCCCAAAAAATATTTTATCGACTGAATGACTAATAAAAGGAAATATGAGATGAATCAGTCATGAAAATATTGAATTGGTCGTTGCAACACTGATAAAAAATTAAAAGATTAATTTAAAACAGGCCAAAAATTTCTTAACAATGAAACATGTTTGTGGCTTTATGACTTTTGTGGGTCACATCTTGTCCCTGGGCGGCTAGTTTAAGACCCCCGCTCTAGGTGCGAAAAACAACAAAACAAGGTTAATCAAGACTCGTCTGTGTGGTTTCTAAATGTAGTACTCCGCCTCCACCATCAACAAATTACACGCAGCCTTTGGTCTGGTCACACTGTGGAGCACTACATCACACTACAGACAGCAGAGGCAGACGTAGAGGTGGACAAAGAGGAAGAGGTAGACAGACAGAGAGTGAAGTAAAGAAATGCTCCACAGGTAATAAGATCTACCCCATTTATATTCTTTGTACAAGATAGGCCCGTTCTTTATCCTCTCAATTAAAAGCACTCTGTTTCCATTTTTACCTACGACCCCTCTCTCGTTTGTCACGCTAGTAACAATTATTCAATCTCCCAAACAGTCATTAACAAGCGTACAACTCCCCTCTTCTTCTACTTTCTCTGCTTTTCTCTTGCACATTTCAATCCAACACTCCTCCGTTCTAGCTCATCTCGCCTCTTCTTCTCTGGTAATGCTCTTTTAATTCACTGAAGTCATTCTGAATACACAACAAAGCTACAATGCAACACTAATTTTTTTGTAATTCTTTTTCATTGCTTTTTTCCCCCCCAATTATGCAGCTTCTAAATACAATGATGGGAATTCTAAACATATTTTTTAATCAAAGTTAATGATGATTACTATCATTACATGTTAAATATGAAGCACAGCCAACAGATTAATTAATTCATGTTTGTGTGTTACAGCTGTAGTGTGAAGGTGTTTAATTACTCAGAAATGTGATGTCACTACTAAAACAACCAGTGATCAATGTCTTGAGACACACACGCACGCACACACGCACACGCACACAGCTGTGTGCTCCCTACGAGAGATTCGAGTTTGCTAATGCAGATGCTTTGTTCCAGTGTATAGTGACTACTCTGTTGACTAATCCAATGGCTTGGATAAATGTTGGAGACAGACATGTAGGTGACAAACTAATAAAAGGTGGAGGAAATGCAGAAACACATACAAGATACACAAACAGTTTGTATGCAAGTGGTGTTAGACACACTGATGTGACATGATACGATAGTGTGACGAGTTAGTTAGTGTGTAAACGAATGAAGCTAACTACAGTGTGCACCTTTTTCACTTCCCTCCTTCCCATGTCTGCCTGTCCAGACTCAACACAATGATAAATAGAACCACCTGTGTCATCCATCCATCAGTCCATCTCTCCATCCATCTGTCCATCCAGAGTCCTCCATCAAGTCTCCATCTCTCCCCCCTCCTCTGTGGGCTCTTCAGGTGCTCCGGTGGACAGATGGACAGGCGGGCCGGGTCTAACGCAAGGCTTAGCTGCTAACGCTGGGCTAGACTAGGACAGACTGAGTCTGGGCTTGGCAAAGCTAAAGCTAGGCTAGACTAGTGTCTGGCTAAGCTAGGCTAGGCTAGGCTACCTACTGAAGAGCGAATGGAGCTGGTGCTGATGGCTGTAACACTGGCTGCTGCGAGGCGACTCGGTGCGATCCATCACAGCCTGGAACCAACCGGCCACATCCACCTCGAGCACCTCATAACGTCGGATGAAACTATGCTCCTGGACGAGGGAGACGCACAGAGATACAGAGACAGCTTAGTTACATTTGAACATTGGGTTGTTTTTGGGAATCTCAACAAAATGTTTATTGCTCAGTCCAACTGGTGTCTTACCAGCAGCTGGTGGTATTTTGGCCTTTTTCTGTGATCCTTTGTGAGGCTGTGGAAACACACAAATGAAGTGATGCTAATGCTAGTAAGTGAACTTTAAAAGTCACATTTTAAGGTAAGGAAATCCATACAGCAACAAGTGACATGAGATTACACAAGCCTCCAAAACACAAACATCTCACAAACCACACACACACACACACACACACACACACACACACACACACACACACACACACACACACACACACACACACA
>JBBPCS010000283.1:3034408-3046386 GCA_037974645.1 Hollardia meadi
TTTATGAAGGCCTGAAAAGTGGAGCACTGTATTTCATGAATAAATAAATCTTTTATACATATATCTATTTGTTTTTTTTGTTTTTTAATCAACTAATAATCGATTAATCAAAAAATAATTGACAGACTAATCGATTATCAAAATAATCGTTAGTTGCAGCCCTACAAACCATTTCCTGGTGTCCTTAGTCCACTAAAATCAGTAGTGGAAAATATCTAAGTACATTATTGAAGTACTGTATTTAAATACAGTATTGAGGTACTTGTACTTTAAGTATTTCCATTTTCTGCTACTTTATACTTTACTTTATACTTCTACTCAACTAAAATTCAGAGGCAAATATTGTACTTTTTACTTGACTACATTTACTTGATAACTATTTATTAGTTACTTTGCAGATTTATTTTAATATTGCAAAATATAGTCAACAAATAAATTATGAAGCAATATTATAGATTAAGATAAAACTAGATGATCACAGAGGAGACAATCACAAGCTACCCAACAGATAAACAACCTAAAGTTAACCACCTCAACCAGCTTCAAAATGAAAGTGATGAACACATTAATGCATCAATAATTATAATCCAATAATAAAATATAAATTATTCCAAAATATGCCATTCTGCATAATGAGTACTTGTACTTTTGATACTTTAAGTGTATTTTGATGCTAATAGTTTTGTACTTTTAGTTAAGTAAAAATTTAAATGCATAACTTCTATTTGTATCAGAGTATTTCTACACTGTGGTGTTGCTACTTTTACTTCAGCACAAGATTACTTCTTCCACCTCTGACTGAAATACAATATGAAACTGGAAAATAATATAAATGATGTGCAGCCTTTTCTTTTTTTTAAAGTTAAAAGCATTCATTCATTCATTTAAAACACCAAGTCGTGCCTGTATGTATGTAACAAAAGAGGGAGGCAGAATGCTCCACTGTGTTATTTGTTATTATGTCTCCAGCAGTGGAGCCTCTCTGCTCACTGTCTCTAAGTGACGGCATAGAAAGTCTTGAATATACCTCATGTTTGCCTCCCAAAGGAAATGATTCCCTCATTAAAATGCTCGCAACCGCTGCCTTTTTGGAAGATAAATTACAAGCTAACTCCAGAGTGTGTGTGCTGTAGACTCTGAGTGCTGCACTACCCTCCGCCTTTTCATGTTAGAGCATCATGCTCTAACATCCGCCAGCATCATGTTAGAAACTAACTTTTATTAACATCTCACCTGGCCGTCGATCTTCAGATAACCCGTCTGTTTCATGATTTCCTGCAATTTCTGGTCAATCTCTGCACTGTGAAGACAAAACACACAATGACACACTATCTCAGAGAGCCTGATGCTGCACGAGTGTTTCAGTGTGAAACATTTGTAGTGGAATGAGATCGAGACTAACAAATGGATGCTGCATGTGTTTCTGTACATCTCTTCTACCCACACACTCTGCATGTGGATCCATTATGTGCAACACAACCTGCTCTTCTTTCAATGACCTTTGACTCTGCTCACTGTTTTTAGATGAGTGTAAATACATTCCCTTATTAATCACTGCTCAGATGAATATCAGCATGTGTCCACATACTTCTCGAGGCTCTTCTGTAGGCCATATGGAGGTGTGGGCAGGGTGAGCATGTGTCGCGGGCGGCTGGGGTAAGGGTGGTGCTGAGGCGAGCTCTCTGAAGACGATGAACGGCTGCCTCCATCGTTGGCTAGAGGCAGCTGGAGAGCTGAGGCGGGGGGACATGACCCATTAGACACAGACAGGAGAACAGAACGAATGCTACAGTATGTTTCACACCAGAGGCCAGCATGCCAGAAGGTGTAAGATGGCTATGCTTATTCATGCATTCACTGATTCCATTATTTTAGTGGTTTAAAATACATGCACCAATAGAGAAGGTGATAATGTATGATTATGTCTGCTTTACTGGCTTTGTTTCACCAATTATAGAGCATTTGACTTTGCAGTTCCTTCCTGAAATCTGTACTACCAAGCAGGATTTGTGGTAAGCGAGGTAACTTCAGGGTTAACTCTGGGTTTTCAGTGTTACAACGCACCAGCAAAGCCATTATTGTGCTTTTGTATACCGATATCATCCTACAACAGAGACTAATGGAAACACTGAAGCCTTGTACTTGTTACACTTGAATTACTACTACTATTCATTTTTTATTTGCTCCCAAGTTTGACAGACGCCATAAGAATACATCTATGCAACATATTAATTTAATGGAATAAAGAAATATAATTGACCTACTCGCTCTACTACTCAGACCTACTCATGCCCTAATGATGGGACAGTGGTATTAAGCATATTAATTTACAGAATCACACAGTTGGCGATTATTTTCTTTTTTGCCAGCTGCTCCACCTGCATTTGGCAGCTACAACTGGCCTGCTTTAGCCTGGATTATATGTTGAACGTCTTTGTGTTTGTCAGTCATATAGTTTACTCTTGACTTGTCATGTTTGCGATTGGTCATATGCTGCAAACACTGCCTCTTTCATGTGAACGCACTCATGTATACATTGGGAAATCCTGGGTGGACTTATCCAGTTGATAACCACCTTCATGTGACCGCTTAGCATGATTGCGATTGTTGGGGTAAGTGAAGCCAGATAACACAAAGTATGTTGAACTAATGACTAAATCAGAGTGTTTGACAAGAAAAGAAATGTGATCCATCATCCTGATCCTGTTTCCCAAGAGACACCAAGATGAATTGACCTTGGCGAGATCCAAGAGTTCTTTCACTACAGCCCTCCTATTTAGACCCTGCATAGTGTACAAAGCTGCTGTTTTTATTTCCCCAAAGTTACAGCTTTGTTTTTCTTTCGCTGATGTCATGACCTAATTTTAAAACATACAGGACAGTTATCTCAGAGCAAAAGCAGCACCATTCTCAGGCAAGGAGAGACAACACAGGGTTAGCCCACAGCTTGAGACGTACAGTTTGGGGATGTGGACATCCACAGCTCCTTTTTTAAAAGGAAAACTATTGATTATTAACACTCCTGGTCTTAATTTTATTAGTTCACGCCAATTGGTTTTATTTGTCATGATAGCATTGTACCCACTAAAGTGACTGCTGAGATCAGCAACATAAAAAAAACTCAACCAACAGTATGAGCAGCCAGTTGTTCATACTGGTTTTAAATAACCCACCAGTTAATTTGAAGGTAAAACCAAAAGTGAGTGCACCTGTAATGCTAATATTCCCTCATTGTACAGGAAAACTGAGTGTGTCGAACCAGGAACTCCATCATGATCAACTGAAATCTAATGGACATTAACAACAGACAGCTTGGGTAATCATTTTAACCTTCATCTTTGTTTTCAAGTACAAATGACTTTGGTGAGCACAATGTTATCACGACAGACATAACTAATGGCCAGAGCAATGAAAATAATGCCTACATTGTAATAAACCCAATATTAAGCCACAGATCCTGATCGACGCCTCTAAATGACTTTATAACCCTGGACACCAAATTGACAGTTGGAGGTCCAGTTTACAATTTAGTGACACCAAAACATAAAATCCAAACAGAAGATGCAACATGCTTCTAGCCCCATATTAAGATAGTTCTAAATCATACGTTCAAGGACGTCTTAAAACAACGCTGACCATGTAGTACGTGTAAGCAAGTACCATCTCATTTTCAACTTGATGCAACCAAATGCTCAGATAGAAAGTCAGTGACTATAATATATATTCGCTTTAGGCACCTGATTGCAAAGAGTTGAAATCCCTACTTTTTTTTTTGTTATTTGGCATCAGTAACTTTAAAAAAAAAAAAATGTTTGAAATCAGTTTGCAAAACTGGCAGTTGCAGGCTGGAAGCTCTTCTGAGAGAGCCAGCAGGTGTTTGTATCCATGAGCCACATGTGGATGGATCAGCCTGTGAGGGGAGAACCAAGTTAGTGAAGGAGAGGAGGGGTTAGTGTGGAGAGGGAGGAAAACTCAGGCGGTCTTTGGCACAGATCACATCTTCATAGTTCAGCTGGCTCCAGATGGACGGGCGAGAGGATAGATGGGCAGACAGAGCAAAGAGAGGGGGAGACACACAAGACACTCGCAGGCACTGCTGCACCGCCTCCTGCTCACAAAGTGCTGCTGCAAAAGGAAGGAGGGCGATACCAGAAGATGAATAACAGGCAAACAACATCAAACAGTGCGATGTGAAGGAGAGGGAAAGAGAGGAGACGTTTGGCCAAAACTGCATAGCACAGACTAAGCTGGAAGTCAGACAGTCAGTCAATCGGACTCGGACAGGAAGGCAAGGAAAACAGAGAGAGAGAGAGAAGCCACAGTGTTCACAGCACTCCGACAGACGGACCAGTGGGGATGCTGGATTAGAGACTGTGTCAAACAAAACACAACCCGAAACATCGTGTCGTGCAGAAAAGCCACATGCACCGTGATTCTCTGCCTCCAGCGAAACAAAGGTTAATCATCCGACATATGTCCACACACATACAACACACAACAACACTGCCCTGCCACTGGCACAGACACACACAGACAGGGAGAGGAGTAGGGATGGAAAAATGGAGGGAGGATGTAATGTGAGGAGAGGTGTAAATAACTGCTGGGGCTAAAATATCATAACTGGTCAAATCTCTTAGCCCTCAGCAGAAGATTCTTATTCAGTCGTAAACCAATCAGGCACTGGTGTGAAATTAGTGGGTCAGTGTGAGAGAAAGTACAGTATGTGTGTGCAGGAAGGAGGTTTGACCGTAATATGCCGGCATGTTAAAAGTTGTGGTTAATCATGTCTTTGAAACCAAGCTACACCTTTCTTATACGTTACTTAAAGACCATCCAGTTTATTTGCTGGAAAGAGTAAAATGACTTTTACAGCCAGTAGTTGAAGAAGCAATGGATCTTTTTCCACAGTCTGTCTTTCTTAGACTCTAAATTACACTGGAAGGAATGTGCATACAAGTATTAAAAAGACAAATGTGCATAATTACAGCAAGTTAAGTCGCAGCTCTAATCGGAGTAGGAAAAACAAAGTAAACTTATCTTGTGAGAATGTAGGGAACCGTCTGTGTTTTTCTCTGATAAGTTTAAAAAAAGATGAGGGAGGAAGGGATGGGAGGTGAAATGGGGGGACACAGGTATTGGGGAGGGGGGGGGGGAGTTGCAGTGGCAGAGAGAGTGATGGATTGAATGATACCTGCACGCTGGGAAGGGGCTGGAGCAGGACTGAGCTGGATCACGATGACTAAACAGAGGAAAGAAAATATACACACACGCACGCACATTACTGCACTGTTCTACTGAGACAATCACATGTACACACACACACACACACACACTCCATCATATAACAAATAGGGAAATAAAACACAGACTTTTTGACTTCTATAATTCCCTTCTTCTCTTCAAGCATTACACAAAAGCACTGTATACTACAGGATAAAGCTGGTGTTATTCTATCTTTTGTGTCAATAAATCATATGAAAAGGCCAAAATCAAAAAAGCTCTCGTCCATCTTTTAATACTTTCTGACTTACCCTGCCTGCGCCGCTCAACCTCAAGCTCATCGGTTCCTACTAAAGTCATAAATCTATAAAATCAGGCCACCGTGGGCTTTAAATATTTCTGTTTTCAACTGCAGATTGATACTCCTACTCTAATGAGTATTTACAGCAGCAGAATGGTGTGTATCAGCTTGAGTGCGCCCACATTTACTGTAATGACACGTTACCCAGAGTACCGACCCAATACCACTCATTACTTTTTCCCAAATTTAAAACATCTATACCTCACTGTGTGGAACTTAATGGGATCACTTCATGTAAAGTAACCGAGAGCAAAGGATTGCTGGAGAACTAACACTTGAGCCAGTGGCACCGCTGCGACTTAATGATAATAGAAAAGACTGGATTTCAGTAATAACATTGAGAAACTGGATTAAGTGATTGATCATAACAATCGGGTCAGTACTGGATTGGAACTCTACTAGTTTTTGGACAACTGAGGTCTATGTCACAGAGGGATAATCACGCCAAGTTTGGGATACACAGCCAATATGTGTTAGTAAGATCAATTTACTGTTGTTTTGGTGTTTATGAGATTTGTTGACAATAAGAAAAATACAGAATACAACCAGCCTTTCCTTGAACTCAATCACAGTTACACTTGCAATCTTACAGACAGCTAATGAAACCTCACACAACATTTTCAAACAACAGAAAAACAGCAGGTTTCACTCAAACCTCATATGAATGGGACAAGAAGTGCTGATCCATAGGGGAGGAAAAAAAAGATGTTTGAACAATCAGTGAGCAGTTTTAAAAGTTCACCATGTCGCCCTGGTGAGATAATAAAGGTCTTTGTGTCTCCAGTGTTACATGTCAGTCAGTACAGAGTCCCCTGCTGCTGAACTATCCGGGCTGTTCAGTTCAAGGGCCCAACGTTTCTGTTCCACCAATTCTTATATCACTCACTTCATATTCCCTCAATAATGTGAAGGAATTAATTAAATGAGTGTGCGTCAGATTGTTCAAATGTTAGCACTGTGTGTGTAGCAGTACGGCTACTTTTGTATACAACATAGCACCAGAACCGACGGTTGGCAACGTTAACGTATGATGAACGTTAGCAAGATCTGATAGCTTGCACGACATAGCTTGTTTCGGCAAAGGGTCAAAACTGGAACTGAAACTGACTTTGCCGCAAGAGAAACAAGCAAAGACGCTGCTTGATAATTATATGAAACTCAAGAAAAGGTGGGCATTCATGGCACCGCCATAAGATTTCACAGACGGACTGGAAACTACATCAAATTTTCAGATTGACGCTGGGCCTGCCAGCGACTATCACTCAGATTGCTAGCCTGTTAGCTTAGCATGTTTGACAGGACAGAATCAGAACAGATTTCGGGACGTGACTGCCGGTGAGATATTTCATGACAGCTTCATTTTTCAAAACATGTTGTTCTACTCACTATAGAAATGTCCTCACTTGTTCAGTAAGGGGTTTGACAGTAAAACCAACCGACCAAGCTGAGTCGGTGTTTGTTTATGTAGCTAGCCTGTTAGCACGTAGTAGCTAGGAGCAGCATAACACCCCCCGCTCCTTCCCTCCCTCCCTCCGCCTCTCCGATCTTTCCCTCTGC
The DNA here is from genome assembly GCA_037974645.1 of Hollardia meadi. Classification (NCBI taxonomy): domain Eukaryota; kingdom Metazoa; phylum Chordata; class Actinopteri; order Tetraodontiformes; family Triacanthodidae; genus Hollardia; species Hollardia meadi. The sequence goes on from JBBPCS010000283.1 coordinate 3,041,547, forward strand.
TATTCTGGCCGTTACCGACAACCCGGTCCTCCCCGGTGGACACTCACTCGGCCTCGGACGTGATCGCTGTGGACTCATGTCGATGTTGAGGTCGATTCTCCGGCGAGCTTCTTCATTTTCCTGCTTTAGTTTCTCCTCGATTCGCGACAACCTCTGTTCCAGCGACGACATCTTGAAAAATTGAGCACCATGTAGTTCCCAGCAGAGCTCTCGACTCCCCTCTCTGGCAGGAAGGCAGGCAGGCAGGCAGGGCCAGCAACACACACGCGCGCACACGCACATACACGCGCACGCACGCACGCATTTCATTACATATATTAAAATTGGGCCAGACAGTTCATCCATAACCTAGAAAAAAAACAGCTAATCTCAACTCAAGGACCGCATACTCATTTTTTCTTGACCTTTCAACTATATCACATGGTCTTCATGTGATATAGTTGAGTTTCCTCAGCTCCAAACTGTAGATATTCAAACTTTTCCACAATTTTGAGCATCTGCAGGAGTTCTTATCCATGTTTTTGACTGACCTAAAAGCTGAGCTTGACAGGTCTTTCTTGACCTTGTTTGTTCAGGCGCTTTCAACCTTATCACAAGGTCTTTATCAGCAGAGGTGGTTTGCTTAAAGAGCTACAGCGTCAAAGAAACACATCTAAAAACATTAGAATATTGTTCATGCTGGCTCAGTGTCACATTGTCGTGTTTTACACTTCAACAGAACAGAGCCATCATTAAGTCCGTAACATCTGTGCTTTTCCTACTATGACAATTCAACATGTCTGCTGTGAGAAAGGCACTTTTTGGGTTTTGTGCAGGTAATCGGGCAAAACTAGCAATCTAAAACAATTTTTAAAAAAAATTCTGTGACATTTTCTAATCTAAAAAAATGATGATTAATAAAATAAATAAAATTGTACATTTAGAGATTAAAAAAAAAAAAGTTAGTTGCAGCCCCATTTTTTACCATTACAACTCAAGCTCCAATAAAAAAAACGTGTATGATAAAGATGTTCTTATATCCTTTGGAGCTCCACAGAATGATTTTTTTTGCTTATCTTCAGGGTTGTCACTTTCTTAATACAGATACTAAGTTATCTCAGGATGAGACATTTTTTTGCCAACTTTCTGAGCGATAGTAATCAAAAGACAAAGTGGTTGAACGATGGGGAAAAGGATGTTCAACAGTTTGACTCTCACTCCCTTTTTCTTTGCATGAGATTTAAGGAAATTCTGTACCCGACAGACAACACTGAGCTCCTTAAATTCTAAACAAATTGACCCTAGCAGATCCCTTTTGTGTACTAAATGTAAAGAGTCAACTGGAAATTATATGCAGAAGTTTTGGGATTGTTCTAAAATTGCTAATTTTTGGTCTTGTATAACAAAAGAGCTGAATACAATTCTGAAATGTGATATCTGTAAAGATCCTGGGCAGTGACTTAGACTCTAAAAGATCTAAGATGCTAAATGAACTTATTTTCTTGGCAAGAAAACACATTATTTAACGGGATTCAAGAAAAAACAATAACAACATCTGTAACACAGTGATATGGAGAAGTCCTCAGAGTTCTTTCCATGGAAAGATAAAATTAAAGGAAATGAGAGCAGCTTCTTAAATGTATGAGCCACTGACGACTCACCCAATGATTTGTGACTTTACTCAAAGGAAGTGTCACAAAGAATAAAAAGCTAAGCTATGAATGTCATGGAAGCGTTAGTGTGAGAAATAAAGTGTACATGTGTGTAAAATGTATCTACGATCATCGCATGTGCTTATGATTTATTTCTTTTTATCTTGTTTTATGTAATTTTTTTTCCCTGTTACTTTATATTCATCTATTTAAAGCTCAGACCTCTAACAAAAATCAAGATGTAAAAAACTAAATTTAATTTTTACCCCCAAAAGTTATGATTCAATGATTAGTCAATTAATTGATAAGCTGTATATTAATCAACAATTTTGATTACTTATTGTGATTTAATGAGCAGAAAACTTAGACTTTAGCTGGTTTGAGCTTCTCCAATGTGAATATGTGCTTCTTATTAGCTTTTATTATATCTAACTTAATGACTTATTTTATATTTTATTTTTTCATTTTTCAAATGTATTCAATTATCAATTTTTATAGACCAAACAATTAATTATTTGATCTAAAAAAAATAAACAGGTTAATCTAAAATGATCAATAATCATTAAATTATAATAAAGACAATTTTGTAAAAAGTTTTTATATTATCATGACATGATTCCACTATAAGTTGATAAACGATATTGAATCAATAACCAAAGCTTAAAGCAAAAACACGTCAGTGACCAATTTAGATCCAGACCTTCTTGTTCAAACTTGTACATATACACTTTATGTTTTTTATAGTTGCCTTTCTGGAATCTTTACTTGCTCCTTCCTTGGTTTGACACTCCCATACCTATAACAACAATACACAGACACCACATTCACTCCAGGTTTTCTTTATAAAATAAGTCATATCATACTCTCAACATGGTTTTGTATTGTCATATACAAGGTAAGTAAAATCCACACCCTCATACATACAACTCAACAACAAACCTCCCCTGTACTCAGAAATGCTCAACTGTTATAGAACTTTATACCACTGGCTCATATTTTCCAACATTTATCATTCTGTTTCCCTCAAATGATATTGCTCATTTTGAAATGTATCACAGAGAGAACTCGTCAGCTAATCTCACCGCAGTAAGCTCTAATTGGCTTGCTGTGGAAAAGTGCCTACTCAGGTTTGTTGTCCTTGTTGCCGCCATCCAGATTTTCCAAAATCACAAAGATATCGATCGGTTTTGGCTTAAAACAAAGATGATTTTATCACTGTGACAAAAAACAAACCCTGAAAACTGCTGGTGGCTTTAGTTCTTAAAACAGACACTAAAACAACTGATACAGCAAGTGTTTTTTTTTAGATACAATTGTTTCAGAGGGAAATTACTTACTTCATGTTCACAAAACTCTGGTAGCATGTAGATAACTGGATGAACATGTCTCAAACCTATAACGGACAGTCTCTTAACTTGTACATCGAGTCTTAGTGTTCAGATTTTTACAAAAATGAAATAACCTGCTTGCCACATAGCTTTTATGCTGGTGGTTGCGATTCTGTGTCTGCTACACCCATTTATGTCCACGCCCAAATATCCAATTCAAACAAAGCATGTGGTGGGTACTGAAGTTGTTAACTCATAAAATATGACGACTTGTCAAATTGTTGTAACGTGTCGCAAAAATTAAAATCTAAGCAGAACAAATTTTAAAAAGCAGTTGGTAAAAGACTAAAGAAAATAAAAGAAAGTGGTTTTTACCCCGTAGTTAACTCATAATTTAACGAGCATCGGTCGGCATGATTGAAGGTCATCGTCATACGACTGCTGGGAAAGTTTTAAGCACAAGTATGCTCTGAATGTCACTACTTCCACTCTAGTTGAGAGTAACTCTGCGACATCGGATTACTCTTCCTGCTGCTGTATACAAAGGGCCACACGATGCCTCTCTGTGGATTTAATACAAGTACAAATGTAAGGCATTGGTATGAGAAGCCATTAAGCAAGGCCCAAACAGTCAACAGTACACAGAGACAGCAAGCTCCTCCTCTCACACCTGCACAGGTGACTACACTGACACACGACAGGATGGGAGGAGGCGTTTTAAAGGCAAATGTCTGCATGATACACAAGTCACTGGTGTGTTGTACAATGATTAGAGAGGGGGTTTTCATTTTTCCTTCCTTTCGTGATAAAATATTTTGCCCCGTCAGCTATCTGTTCCGGCTTTTACTCTCTCAGTCCTTGATCTGTAAAGACAAACAAAACACCGACCGACTGCCTCCGGTCTCTAAGCATTCATTCACAGTGTAATTAATGGCAGACAATCAGCGGACACTCAGTAGAGACGGTCGTTCCACTCCGGCACAACTGTCGCGAAGAGGTCCGTGAGCTCCTAGCCCACTAGCAGAGGTCAGAGACGTAGTCAAAGTCCCGGAAGCTGTCCTGGTCTTTGCGGGAGAGCACGCGAGGCTCCCGTGGAGGCGTGAGGGTCGGCAGTTCAGTGGTGAACTCCTCGTCGAAGTTGCTGACGTCTTCCTTGCCGCCAATGGAGGGGATGAAGGGAGGGGGCACTTTCCTTTGCAGCAGCGCCTCCCAGTCCACGTTCTGGAGGGAAACGGAGAAAAAGAGACAAGGAATTATTAAAAAAGGTGAATGCAGAATCTGATTTACAATTATTTGTGTTATTATTTCTGCATATAGACACTTGGGACATGAGTATAAAGAGGAGCCGGGGATGCCTGCTATTAATGACATCCTCGACCTCAGAGCTGTTACTGCTGGTGCTAACTGAGTCTTTCCTGCTGCTGCTTCACATTTAAAAAAGCGTCTAAACAAGATAGCAGAGAAAGAAAGCAGAGACAGCTAAAGTGAGCGGCTGGGTGAAGAGCTGCAGGTGACAGCACACCTCAACACATCATCAAAAGTTTCTTAAACCATGTCATGCGTCCCTGTGTGCTTACTCTGAAAAATGGCTGCTTCTTCACTTCCTCAGCGTCCTTCTCACCAGAGCCCAGTCTTCTCTCTGGGTTCCTCCTCAACAGCTGCTCATGACAACACACACACGAGAATGAGAAATTTTAAGCAGATATAGTCAATCGTCAACGTGTGACCTCAGTGATTGTGTCAGTTTCTCAGCTATGTTGCTGCATGAAGTGTTGCATATGCACCATTTGTCACATATTGTGTGTACTCGTGTGTGTGTGTGTGTGTGTGTGTGTGTGTGTGTGTGTGTGTGTGTGTGTGTGTGTGTGTGTGTGTGTGTGT
>JBBPCS010000283.1:3050103-3096399 GCA_037974645.1 Hollardia meadi
GCTGCACCAATGCCTGTGTTTGAAGATGCAATAAAAGTGATGACAGAACTCCTGTAAATGATGTAGGCCTATTAATTGGTAAAATAAATTTGTCAAATAAAGAACACGCTCATACTCGCGCGTCACGAGACAGCCTCTTCTCTGAAGGGATTATTAGAAAGAAATGATTGCAAATGCAAACGAGTTGGTCCCCAAAAAATGCAACTGCAGCAGTCAAATAAAAAATGTGTCAAAAAAAAGGACTCGCTATTTAGACACGCTCATACTCGCGCATCACGTGACAGCCTCTTCTCTGAGGGGATTATTAGAAAGAAAAGATGGCGAACGAGTTCATAAATTTCATATTAACCGTCGTTTCTCATGAACTCTTTGTGCTATTTTCGGCCGAACAATTTCGGTGCATCCCTAAGTGAAATGGTTGAAAGTACGGTTGAGCTTAACATGGCAAACATTACACTTGCTCAACAGTATGTTAGTGAGTAAATGCTGATATTTTTCATTTTATTTGTCCAGAATTTGAGGTATATCTTTAACTATTTTTTTTTAACATTTATTTACATAAAGTGTTCTATTTTTTTAAGTTCGAAATAAAATTAATTTGTCAGTTGTGAAGATGACTGATGATTAAAGATGATTGATTTCAATTATTTAGAGAACTGGTTATCTCAGCGTTAGATGGTTCTGCTGAGCCATGACTAACAGCTGACTGTGGACAAGTCTCGCCTGAAAGTTACGATTTGTGTGTTTGCCACAGCTTGTGTGAGAAACTATGTATAATTGAGTGTGTGGGCATGTAGGGTGACAGAAACTGGCTATGAGTCCATCATATTTGTGTTTTGAGAGCACCCAGGGGAGAAAGATAGAATGTGGAAGTGCATATTAGTGTGCCACAAAAACACCCTGGAGCTTCACTGCCTCCAATGTGTGTGTGTGTGTGTGTGTCACGGCATTAACGATTATGATAGCTGGGCTCAGGTGTGGCAGCAGAGACCAGTACAGCAGGTCTGTGGTTGTGTTTGTGTTTATAGGACCTGTAAAAACAAGTTCAGCTCACCAACAATGATTAAGTGGTCTTAGCTGGAGTGATTTGGGCTCTGAATTACAACTTTTGATTATGTAACAAAGTTAGTTGTCTCTGGCACAATGCATACATGCTGAACACATCTGCATTAGGTCATAATTCTAAGGAAAATGTGAGTTTTCATTGTAAGAATTTCTATGTTTTTTTGTCTTTAGATAAATGTGGTTATTAATCAACTGAATATTAGTTACAACAAGGCTTTAAATGGCATTTATTTTGTATGTCAGTTGAGTAACATGGACTGGTAAGGTCCCAATTGGCAAGAAAAATATAAGTGAATTAATAAAAACAAAAAAAAATTGAATATGTCAAATTTACGGGGTAACTTAATTCAATATCTGTCATCTAGGTTGTGCAAGGGCAGTTTGGGTACAATTAACAGCCGTTTTTATATCAAGATCAACCTGTTGCATAATTTTAGCTTAATCTGTAAAATTTGTCAGCATTCCCATGTTTAATATTGTTGAAAGCACGACAGGCTCAAGCTGGCTTATAGACAATAAGTCAAAGGTTTAGCTTATAAATGAAGTCCTATTTTTAGGAGCCAAGTGTAGAACGATATATGTGTAGAGGAGAGCATATTACATGAGACAGCAGATAAAACAGATTAATTCTCTGAAAAATGGGCATGTTAGCAGAAGCCATCTAACTGAAGTGAAAGTATAGAGGGGTTCTGGGTGGGTCAGGTTATATAAAGTATTTGGGGATAATGGAAAGGTCCAGGCCTGACTAAGTAATCAGCGCTTAATATAAGTCACAGTTTAATCAAGTGGGAAGGGAAAAAGCATTTCAATCCAATCTCTAATTACATTGCCAAATATAATTGTACAGCCTACGCTTAGTTAATTGTCCTCTAAAAGTCCACTCTCATTGAAGCTTGCAAAAAAAGGAGGGTGATGTGTCAAAGGAGTTTTGCTGTATTCAGACCAAACGCGAATTTTCCTGTCGCGTTACTCACGTCAGTTTGATCGCAGGATCATTTATTTTTACTTGCGTTACTCACGCAGTAAACTCAACCCCGCGAATTTAGCCCTTCTTTTCCGGAAAAGAAGAGGAGTTTCTTTCCACCGTCTCTGTCCGTTGTTAACCATGGCTGAATTAACTACCATTGCTGCGCTGTACCTGCTGTGGAAGATGCGCCAGAGGAGCAAGCGCCGTCGTATGTGGGTCCACAGCATCATCCGGAGGCGCACACTGCTGGGGGAGTTTCACCGCCTTCTCCAGGAGCTGCCTCCTTTTCCTCCATTTCTGATTCAACGCGATTCTGATTCCATTTCTGATTCAACGTCAGGACGTCAGACGCGGACATCAGTGACGTCTAGAGAATCTCAATGCTGATAGGCTTTCGTGAGACAGCGTCACGCGAATTACTCGCTCGAGTTGAAATATTTCAACTTGAGCCAATGACGCGAATTTCGCGTCAATCGCGTCGCGAATTCGCGCCTATTCGGGTCTTTGCATTGACTTTGTATGTAATCTACTCGTGCGAAAAATTCGCTTTGCGTTTGGTTTGAACACAGCATTAGGAGGAAAACACTGCATCTCTGTCTCTTCTAATATAACATTTTGTATATTAATACTAAATGCCCACTTAACTCTAAATATGGAGGACAACTTTTGTCACGTGTAGTAGTACTCTCAAAGACCTATAAACTGACTTTGTTTGGTCAAATCTATGGATTTCCCCTTTAAAAAGACTGAGTTTCAAAACAAATATATAATGCTGTGTCTGTATCTGGGATTCTGTCCGACTGACCTGACACAGGTAAATACTGTCATATTCATATGTAGCCTGTTACAGATAAGTCTGTGTATGCTTTGATTATAATTTCAAATAATGTGTTTTTACAACAGTAAAAGATAGAGTGGCGTAAACAGACAGCATATAATTCCATTCTTTAACTTAACCATCCTTCGTTCTTTGTTCACATCTTAATTCATGTTCTTTCTGGAAGAGAAGTTCAACATATCCAGTGTAATAATGATGCATTACAAACTGTAAACAAATAAAGTATTTTTTTTACATTTTGATCTGATTTAATTCAAAAGTGATTAAACTGTGGCTCCACCCAGTTCCCTAACCATCCATCCATGCACGAGTTTTCAGCCTGAGTGGGGGGAACTCCCAGTGGGTCAAATGTTATCAGTGTAACGTGATCTCCAACCCATTCTAATGAGAGGCATTGTCTGTGGGGGGACTTTAATAACTCCAATAGCCTATTTTTATCTTATAAGTCACACCCTCTGTGTCTTGACGCACAAACATACACACACACCCCACAGATAAACTTTGACAAAGAGTGTTTGTATTGCTATGGCAGATCTCATCAAAATGGCACAAGAAAATGTTTACCTACTTTACTCAGTCAAAACATATCTGAAACACACATTTTTAAAATGTTTACTTAAGCAATTGTACAATAATCTACTGCATTATTTGTAGGTGGTGATAGCCATTAGCCTCCAACATGAACATATAAAATGTTTTCTGGAAATCCACCAAACCACCACCATCAACATACATTCACACACCAGGGTTGTGCCTAACAACAATGGCAAGACTTATTTAGAAAGGTAACCATGTTTATCCCAAACCTCTAATTATTCCCAGAGGACAGCTCTTGGGGTGCAACGATAGCCAAATGGGAAAACAAGAGGATTGTAGAGGGTGAGAGAAGGAGAGCAGCTGGTGTGTAGCATAGACAGGAGGTAGGGAGGGATAGACAGTGGGAAAGAGTAGAAGGGGGGGGGGGGCAAGATAACACAAGGGCAACATGGTAGATCACTTTACACTCTCGACTGTTGCTGGTCCAGAAACATTCAGAAGGAGTTTGGTCAGGCTCCACTACAGAGGCAAGAAAAGGTTTCCTTAGAAATGTAGAGAGGCAGCGGAAGGAAGAAAACAATACTACACTGAAAAAACTAATGAAATTTTCAAAATGTAATGTCTTTAACACTGGTGTACCACAGTACTATCACAGTACTACAATGTAACTGTGCTGGTGTAAATGTAAAACTCCAACCATCGACCATTGTAACCACATCCCCTTGGTAGTTTCCCCCGCTTGCAAGCACTTTTAATGTTTCAACCAATTTTAATTTTTAATGCTACTCCCTCAGTATAAAATCTTCTGCTTGATGAATGACACTCTTAATCAGACAATGATGACATGATTTATAGGCCTCTGCTGCAAATCCCAGAGTTTCATGGCGAGCAGTCCACAATTTTTTTTTTCTCTCCACTTGCTATACTAACTGACAAGCACTCCAGGCTAAAAGTAATTTTTTAGAACAGAAAAACAACCCTGAAACTACAGTTTATTAACTGTTGACCTGGTAGGTAATCATGTTTAAAAACCACATACAGGATAAACCATCGGTGGACTGGTGTTAAATTTTCCTTTGCATGGTCAGATAAAATTATTTTGATGAGTCAACCTTTTAAGTTTAATATGGAGAGATCCCCATTGACTGCCTGATGAGGCTTATACCAATCAGCACTTGTGCTCTCTCGTTGCAGGGGGAACTCAAGGGAACCATGCCTAGTTTATCCCATTAAGTTGGCCGATATTGCTTTGTTCATGGACTGTTTACCAGCCGACCCCCCACTGTGGGGCAAATCACCATGCTTGAATCACCATAATGCTTGCAAAAGGATGAGAACAGTGCACACTTAAAGGGTGGCAGGGTGAAAGATGGTCAAAAATTCAAGATTAGGTGAAATACAGATGGAAATAAATCTTTAAATCTAAATCTCCATCAAAACAAGCTGTTACCCAATATTTTATAATATATATAATGATAACATCATCACCACAGTTCGACTATTGCATCTTTTTATATGTCGTGAAATATCTTGTCTTATTAGGGGAAGAAAACATTTCCCCAAAATGAAAACCCCTGCCACAGATTACAACGTAATGCTCTCTGTTGATTTATTTCCACATAGATCTTTGACCTTTTCATCCAAGAACTGATAGCATTGACACCTTAATATTCTTTCAAGTGCAAAGTCTAAAGCTATCACCAAAAGCAACAAGGTCTTTAATAAATTCTTTACCCTATTTGTCATATTTTCTGGTTTAGGAAAGAACACCAACTACAATTTAAACATTAATTTTACATTTCTCACAGCTGCAGAGATAGTTAATCTAGCTGAGTGGCTGTTTAAACAGCATGGCACCACTGAGCGATGGGGCTGGGATCGATGTATGTGGCCCAGAGGCCCTGCCATAATGAGGAGGGGTTAAGGGTCAAGGTATGTCAGAACGCAAGGCTGCTGGTGTTGACAAGCCAGGCCCGGGCCCATGTGAGAGGGAAAGTGAGGAATTACTGCTGTTATATAATGAAACTTCAAAAGACTAAAAAATAGGAGTGGTCCCAAATGCAGCCATGAGGACACAACTTCAGCATCTGTAATCTATTGGGCCTACAGAACAGAGCTCTCACAGAAAGCCAGTGGGGTCCACTGGCCTAGGGTGATAGGTGATGTCATGACAGTGTGTGAGCTCAGTGTTTACTGGCCTGTGTGTGTGTGTGTGTGTGTGTGTGTGTGTGTTTTACTGGGGAGAATGAGGGGTCTATCTGAAGCTGGAATGCAGGGGTACATCACTATGAGGTCATGAGAATTATGGGCTGTTTGTACAGAGGGAAGGAGAGATGTGAATGAGAGATAAAGAAACAGAGCAAAATCCATGAAGAGAAACATCAGCTTACAAAAGCTGCTGGGGCCCAACTATGATGCACAAACTGGGATTTTAGTTTTCAATCCCAACACCATTAACCACACTTATGGGGTTATGGGGTTTACCTTCCCAGCCCGACGGTGGGCAGCTGGGTTGGTTGGTTGGTTGGTGAGGGTGTGGTCACTAATATGCTTTAGCCAGGATGAGGAAAATGAACTCACAGTGAACTGAATGTGATCTAGGCTGCTGGTGTCAGACAATACAACCTATTGTACTGCTGCGGCTGTAGAGCCTCATCATCAGCATAATGCCCTTTAGACCTTCCCTTCCCTCGACCCTCCACCCTCGGGCCCTAGCAAAACCTTACCCACATCTGAACTGCACCCATCAAAGCAGCAATGATGCAGCTACAGCAGTGCTTTCAAAATGGCAATGTCACAGTGCAAAAGGTTGGGTATGAAGCATTTATATATGATCCAAGAAAGACATAACAATCACTTAACAATGGCCTGTACAACAATGTCACTCATGAGAGAATGAAAGTATCAGGGAAAGATGTTTGAACATTGCTAGTTTACAGGATTGGAAGCTTCACCATAAAAGCTTTATACAGAGGCTGTTCAGGAGATTTTGATCGCATCACATGATCTTCATCAGCAGATGGAGTTGCCAAAGTGTCATGAAAATGTACCGGATTCAATTTTTCTGAGCACTTTAAAGCAGCTTTAAAGTCAATTTTGTTTATTTTATTTATATAGCCCAGGGTTAGGTCACAAATCACAATACCTGGGTTTCACAATCTGCACAGAGTACAACACACTCTGTCCATAGACCAGCAATTTGAGTGAGGACAAACTACCCAAAAAACCCTTTTAAAAAGGGGGGAAAAATGGAAGAAACCTCAGGAAGAGCCACAGAGGGGGGGATCGTACAAAAAATGTCTGTGTATAGAACAAACCATTAAATCACAGAACAGTATACAGGCCATCGAAATAACAGAATATATTACAGTGTATTACAATTACATAGTGATAAAACTCCAGAGGATTATCACATGAATCTGCAGCTCCCTTCAGCTTTAAAGCTTCTTCAGCTCATTGTTTAGCAGTTGCAACTTTACTGTTTATGTTGATTCTTACTGCTCTCATAGCAAATGCTCAAAAACCCCACTGTACACTACCTGCTCAGTACCAAAGAGCGGACAAACACAAATAGCAACTAGCTGGTGAACACAGTGCAGCATTTAGAAGCTTAAGTGCCAGATTTAAAAAAAAAAAAAAAAAATCCTTTAAGATTTAAGTAACATCTTACAAACGTTGGCTTAAAAGTTGAAATTGAAAGTTAATTGACACAAATTTCTCCCATACACAGAAGTGTTTATGTTTTATGTTGATCTTTTGTTTATTTATACACCCTTTCAGTTCAGCTGTATTCTTTTTTTTATAGTTTGAATGACAAACCTGAAACAAACAAATCTGTGATATCAACACAGAGTTGTCCCTTGACAAGTACATGTAAATCCTGCAGTGGAAAATGGTGACCGACTGATTGGCTCACTTACTGGGACACAGATGTCTGTAAAGTCTGTAATGTAGACACCATATGAAGACACTAAATAGAGCCCATCAGAGGACAGAGCCCGAACTGTGTCACTTAACACTTAGAGGCAACGCAACATAGATTGTTCCTACAAGAGAGGCTATGTAGAGAGCTTTTTTGGACATCATCACAAGAGAATTCAAAAAGTGAAATTAATTTTGAAAGAAACAATCATGCTGCCTTCGAAAATAGTAGACAGAAGTGAGAACATGTTTATTATACTTAGTCTCAAATTGGTTTCAATAGCCAGCTTTGTCAGTAAGCAAGTGAATGAGTGGATGGTATATGTTCAGTAGCTTTAAGAGAGCAGGGTACACACAGTGTTGGTAACTGTTTTAAGAATGCTATAATTTCCTCAAGCATCAGACAGCATAAAGCACACAGTCAGTAGAGCCAATATGAGGTTATAATCATGTGTTATGAATGTAAATATAGCATTATTCTTATGAGAGATCATATCACATGATTGGGAGTACACAGTCCTCTTAGACCACATTGTTTTATTAAACTGTGATGCGTGACATAAAAATGAATGAGAACGTTAGCTCTCTCTCCAAGTCTCCAGTTGCTCAACTGTTCCTTGATACATTATTGTGGATTCTGGCTGCCTACATGGCCAGAGGGCAGTGCTGAGAAAAGCCTACTTTGTGCACATAGCTGTCATCTTACGTCATGGTAAGGCTTATGGGAAGCACTCCTATGCATTCCCTGGAGTGTCTGAGTCTGTGTGTCAGTTGTTATATCTGTGTGTGCATATATGTGCATTTGCAAACATGAACACTTCTGCTCGAGTACATTTTGTGAAGCTACTGTGTTGCCTGGGCTTTTTCCACGAAAAATACATGATGCCACACAAGCAAACACCACCACAGATCCCTCAGTATACTGTATAGAAAAGCAACACATCCCCCATCTACTCCATTGTAGTCTACCCTCTAACCTTTATGAGGAAGTGTGACATAGTTGGCTTCAGACTTCTATTGGGGCTGTTTAATATCATCTTCCTGTGGGGGCAAACAAATGGCGCGACATGGGAAGGGTTTTTCAGCTCCACTGCCTGCCTCATATGTACAATAATGAAATCTTAAAGGGGAACTACACCAATTTTGCACATTAAAGTCTGTTCACAGCTCTTTCCTTCCTTCATTGGCCATTCTTCTCTTTCTTATCCACAGGCCCACTGAGATTTTGGCCAAAACAAACAGAAGCAGCACCCCTATGGTAAAACAATGAAATGTCAGATGTGCTTTCAAGCATCTTGACTGCTGTTTGTCTGCTGATGATGGCAGACTGACAGTTTTTGTGTTTGTTTTTTCAGGAAAAAGACATAGTAGCAGTTCATCTGAGCGACAGAAAAATCAGCTGGCTTTAGGGTGTGAGCATTGTACAGCTCCAGCCTCATTGGGTGGTTGATTCAAATATACAATTTTCAATCAGTGATCTACTGTATCTACCAAGCTGGCAACAATTGTGTAAAATCATTTTTACATCTGTTTGGTAACTAAGCTGTCTAGCCTGGGAACATTAAGGCGCTAAAGCTAGAATTAAGCCTCCTTGAAGTGGTAAAGTAACCCAGCACAAAGCTTTTAAAAGCAGTTGGATAACATGCTGGTCTTAAGAAGCATAATTAAACACAGACCGTGGCTCATTTTACTACCAACATGTGCTGGAGTTCATGATTTCTTGAAGCAAATTAAAGAGTAAAAAATGTCAATGAAGACACTGTCCTTGTGTACTGAGACACATATTATCAAGCTGCAAATAACATTTTTTTTAATTATTGATTAGTTTTCAGATGATTATCTTCATTAATCGATTAATTGTTTGGCATATCTGCTTGAAAAAAGACTTCAACGATTCATTGCTTACCAAAATAGCTGCTGATTAATTAATTGATTAATTATTTCAGCACTAAATGTTAAATTTTATACTGGACTAAAGCTGTGTACAAACCTGAGGACAAGAACTTAACAAACCACACAGGACAGATAAGGGATAAAAGATATTTTTTTTGTCTTCGAGAGTCAGAGAGGAGCATATACTTAACAAATGACAGTGGACAGCAGACAGGACAACGGGTATAAGTAATGTAAGCAGGCAACTCCTCTAAATTATACATGGAAAAATAAAGAATATGAATTCTCACATGAAACAGAAATAGACACCATTCCATAAACATGTGCATGTTGGTCACTGATAATGCAATGGAGGAAAAGGCCAAATATATATGAATATGGAATTTTCAGCCAACTTTAATTGCAACCAGCCCGTTTTAACTCATATGTTCTTAGTCAGCTTCGAAAGGGATTCCCACTACTGTCCCACTTCTGCCTTTTCACGTGCACCTGTTCCTCACTTGGCTACTTCCAACTGTATGGTATCGGCAATGCTAACTCGTCTCCTGTTTCACTACCAGCAGTTTCTTGAATGACATCAGAGTTCCTAAACTGCAAACAATTGCAATTGCAGAACAAACAGGCGAGGCATATACACCTGCTTCACCTGCATGACAGGACCTGTATTTCTCAACTGTGTGCAACTTGCATGTGTTGACACTCCCATGTCAACACATGCTTAGACTTAAATGTCACAGTGTGTCAAGCTCTACCAGAACAATGGCTCACTGAATTAAGTGGTATGAATTTCATAAGGCTCATCAGCCTCCTCACACCCTTTACCTGATAGTCACTCTAAGCTTTGTGACTCTAAAGAGCAAAGCAAAGATCAATTTACCCTATTTTCTATATCAGGAAAGTGTGGGTGTTTTACCTCAGCACACAACTCCGCCCAGTAAAATGCAAAGTCAGCAGCCTTCCTACTTAGTGATGCTCGTGACAGAGTAATGCTTGATGGGAGTTGGGGACGTTGTGTGTAGCGTACGTTGTTGTAAAACAAACACCACTATTGTGCCTGCGTGCACCTGCCTTTACTCTCTCCATCTCCACACGCAACACAAAGAAAAGACAGCATGACATATATACAATACAGTTACACACCAAGGTGACCGAGCACTGCTGGAGCTCTCTGCACGAAAACCGCTCCAAAACCAGAAAGTATCACATCATACATTATTTACACAAGACAAACTATCCATTTCCAATTCAACTGAGTGGTTGGTGGTTCCTCATAGTGGGGCCCCAGGGCCACCAAAGGCACCTAAGAAGCCTCCAGGGAGCCCCACAGCAAATCAGTAATCTTTCACTCACCCACACCCAGGATGCATTAACAGGCAGCCCTGTTAATGCATCTTAGATAACCACCATATAGTAGTGTCATTTTTGTGTTGTGTTGAGGTGTGCTTCAATACAAATCTGTTCTCTAATATATTTTTATTTAATCTGTGGTTTAATCCAGTGGTTCCTAACTTGGTGGTCAGGTCCAATGATAAATCCAAGGGGTCACATGATCAAAAAAAAAAAAAAAAAAACTGTTACTAAAAATTGTGTTTATTTTTTCTAACTTTTCTGTAATGTTTGCTTTTGGTGGTGAAATACTGTATACTTTTACTTATTCGGCCGATAATAAATCTTTCAACTGAAATTTCAGAAGGAGAAAAATCACATTTTATTTGAACTGGTCATACCTAAAGGTCATGTGATGAGGAATCATTGTTTTTAAGGTGTCACCAGCAGAATAAAAATTTAGGAACCACTGGATTAAAATATCCATTTGGGGATCGTCTGACATACCCAAGATCCTGGTCAAGACAAAGGGGTTACAGGTCAATAAAGAACACTTTATTATTTTATTATTATTTATTTAACTTCATCCACTTACTTGTATAGAGTCGTTCGCCATCATTGTCCCTGTTGCTCTCTTTTCAGTCAGTTTGCAGTTTCACAGACAACCTGTGCACATGTGGGATTCGTACCTCACGTTGACGTATTGTCTCCTTTCCAAGACAGCAGAATAAAACGATAACCGGAGAAGGACCGGCTATTTGTCCTGTGAGTGTTATCTCAACTTCACACAAACGGTCTGTATTGACACAAAGGCAGTCAAGAGGTAATCCGCATTGTTGGCTTGCCTGGCCGCGCCTGAATTGAACCTCCTTCTGCGTTTCAATGTTTTAAACCAGCGTTAGCCCTCACTTCACAAAAATAAAAATAAGTTCATTGTCTGCACGTTTTAAATAATAGACATTCAATCACATAAGAGGACCCAAACAAAACGACAAAGCTCCAGAGTCATTGTTCATCTTATTCTTTGGGTGCCATTCAACAGCTAGCAAGAGCCTCATAAATGCACCGGCAGCCCTCCACCTTTATGTCCTGGTGATAAAGCGGTGATAAAGTCACGTTCACAAGCAACATAAAAACGAAAGAAAGCCCTCTTCTCCCCTCTCTTCTTTTTCCTGGTAACATCCGTGAAACATGAACACGCCTCAGTCTCTTGTCTGTATCACATGCCGTACAAAAAAAGCCGCCTGTCAGTCCTTCACACGCCGCTAATACAGCCAAAATACAGACAATACAAAGCTTATGTGTCCATTAAAAAAATCCCACAAGTCAAAAACGTGCAAACAAGAAAAACCCATTCTTCTTTATGGTACACGGGACGGCTACAGACAACATCTCATCACATTCAAACAGCGGGTAACTGTCGGGAGAGGAGCACACACGCCACTTGTACGCTAGACTCTGCTGCGCGCTCACGACGCTCGAGCAATGCCGCCTGGGCGTTCATTGGTCCAGGGTTTGGCGGCGAGTGCGCGCCCGGATGTGTCATGTGACCTGCACTAGCTATCCTCGTGTGTCAAGTTGTAATGAACCAACTGTTGAATGTGTTTTAAAAACAACTACGTAGTGCTTTATTCAGCGGAGGAGGAGGTACTCAGTGCCTTTATCTAGTAGCAGTAATGTAAGATTCCAGAATTAAAAACTTTATCTCAATAAAAAACATCAAAAACGTCTCAATAAAAGTGCATAAATATGATCATCAAAATGTACTTTAATGACCAAAATAGTACTCAGTATGCAGAAAGAGGGGCAAAGTGTTATTACATATATAATGATATTGTTACTTATGCATTAATGGGTAAACAGCATTTTATTACTGTATCCGGTTGAAGTTGAGCTCATTTTTAATTGTTTTACATAATATTGTGTCGTCTAACCTTTAGCAATTAATCTTATCTTAACGGGAAAGTTTACCTCAAAATCAAAAATACATATTTTCCCTATTACTCTTAGTGCTATTGGTCCATCCATATTGTTTTGGTATGAGTTGTCAAGTTTTGGAGATATCAACTGTAGAGATCTGCCTTCTGTTGAATATAATGGAACCAGATGGCACTCTATATCAAAAAATAATTGATGAAAATCGAGGTGATAAAAATGCACGTGAATTGAAAACCAGAGGGGTAAAAAGGGTTGTGAAATGGAAAATGAAGTGATAAATTATCAAGTGACTTGACTATTTTAAAGCAGATTTGATTAAAACAGCGGTGATATGATGAAAACAGAGCCACGTTTTATAATTTTCCCCTTCTTACATGCATCATTCATCATTCACAACGAAATATTGTCATTTATCATTTAAGGAATATGGCCTCAAGGGTGGCAGTAACAAAAAATATCTGGGAAAAAAATGGAAGTTCTGATAATCAACTGGGCTCTGTTACTGTCTGTCATTCATCATTAACAACACCTAACTGACATTTAACAAATCATTTTTGTTTCTTCCGCCCAAAATGAAAAAAAAAGATCATGCTTAACCCTCATCGGCTGACTGGCCTGCTCATGTTTTTCCGCCACCAGTCAAAAACTCGATCAGTTAGATAGTGGGTGTGGTTTTTGATTGGCATTTTGGCGGAAGTGATAAAAATGACTTGCTGAAAACAATAAATGTCAGTTTGGTGTTATCAATTTTGAATGACAGACAGTAGACAGTGACACAGCCCGGTTGATTATCAGAACTTTCAAATAAAATGTCAATCAAGTTTATCAAATCAATTGACAATTTATCACTCTATATATTTAATTCACATACATTTCATCACTTCCATGCTCAAAGTGCCAAAAAATAAATCTGAACAACTCAACAGCAATGTCTCTTCCCAGAAATCATGACCTGGTTACTCAAGATAATCCACATACTTTGTTGTCAGCAGTTTCACGAAGGAACTATTTTCTTTCTGTATCACCACGCAGAAGAAAGCATGCATCTACTCATGGAGGAGAGGCTAGCTAACTAAGCTAACTACACTAGCTAACTTTACAGCTCAGCCGAGGAAGCCCTATCATGAGTACGAGCCTCTCGTCCTGAGTTGATGTGTTTAAAAATTTGATTAGGTTCAGTCGGTCATAGTTTGGCATGTTGGCATGCTCAAGTACAGCTGAGGTTGATGGGAAAGTCGTTATTTTTGCAGACATCACTAAAGTTATTACAATTCATCCTGCGGCTGACATGAATGTCTGAGCCACATTTCATGACAATCCATCCAATAGTTGTTGAGACATTTCATAGGGTGTGTCCAGGGAAACAAATTGGCTAAAACCTTGATGGCTGCTCTTGGCCTGAAGCATCTATTCGTGTTTCAGTCATTAATGAGAAAAAGTGTTTTCCTTATTCTTATCTTATTTATTATTTTGAGCTGAACCAAAGGCTAAGGCAGTCTGGTCCTACAGTAGTGATACTTGTAAAAGGTTGGTGCATGGCCTTTAGATTTTCCGACATCTTCAGAGGTCTTAGTGCTGCAGACTAAACAAGTAAACTTGGGTGTTTAAAGGATTAAATCTGACTCGAGTCCAAGTTAAAAGTGTACTACATACCGTCATTGTGTCAGTAAAAGATGCTCCAAAGAACAACTGAAGTTAATTTAATTCCACAGAGTCTAAAAGCCTCTGTGAGTTGGTGTGGGAGAACCTCCTAATAGTGTTAGGTGATGTTTTGGTGGTGCGAGTGGGTGTCTTTAGCAGATAGAGAAGACAGATATAGAGAAGTTGAACTGGACTACATTTACATAACTGATTTGCATGATGAAAATTACCCAGCAAAAAGACATGAAGGAAGCAGGAAGAGAGTGGCCTCAGTGCTCCACGGTACACACTACATCCTACTTATACCGGACATAAAAAGCTGTGCTGTCACTACTGACAATACATTGAAAAACACTGAGTAACTTATAGTCAGCACAGAGTGTGATTCAAGCTGCTGTGAGTGAGGGGAAAGATGACAATGGTAGAACATCACAAATGTATTCATGAAAGTGTTGAGAAGTTGGTAATGATTCATGATGGGGTGTCAAGATGTCCCGATGAATTAATTGAAACAGTTTTCAATAAACTATTTGTCCTATTGTCCTGATAGAAATACACTGAACTTTTGAGAGATGTATTTTTCTCACGCTCATTAATTAATTAAATGTGTCACATTGTGTGTGTCAAGAGGTGAATAATGCAAATGTTTGTATTTTAATTAGATAGTGGGCTATTTGTTATGTTAGCCAATACACAGGGCTATTTAAATGTTTACAATAACGGCAATGTTAATATTATAGATTTTTGGTCTTTTTCTGTGGGCTGTCTTAACTTTAGAACTTTAATATTCTTCCTAAATGTTATTGCATTCAAATGGTAGCATATCAGGCAAGTAAAAATGAAAGATAAACAATACATTTTTTTTAAAAAAAATCAGATATCATGCAGCTTAATAAACAGTCTTAACACATCAACAAAACAAATGATAACATAGATGGATAACTAAAGATGAGTTCTTATCAACCTTGGATAGAATAAATTTGAGATGTTTAAGTATGGTTTCAGTCTGGTATGTGATTTTGAAATTTCTGCCCCAAAACTTATTTTTTATTTCTTGTACAACTGAGAACAGCTGTGTACAGCTGAGTAGCAGTGACTTTTGACCTTTCACATGCTTCAGGTCAGAGGGAGCGTTGACGAAGAAGAGAAGGTAACAGTTAGCTTAACCGCTAGCTACGTAGCTAACGTAAAAGTTAGCAAATTTGTCATTAAAAGTAACATATGGAAGCATGACCTTATATGGATTGTTTTGTGGGTCAATGCGGCCAAAAACCCAAGTAGCCGACTAAGCTAGTATGATGTCGTTATTTCAGGTTGTCCCTTTGCTTAAACGCCGGTATAGCTAACACCGCGAGTGTTAGCTAGCTCGCTAGCGTTAACATTAATTAGCAAAACGTTAGTTAACAGTCAACAAAGCTAACAGTTAAGCACAGCATATGCAGTGTATGCTTGCTCTATAAAATCATTATTGTTGCGTGTTATTTTCAGCAGGCTTTCTGGGAAACGCGAACTTACCGACAGCAGACAGCATGACAGATATTGAAGTTCAGGTTGAGTTCCAGTTGGTCTCAAACTCACCATCAGGACAACATGCGTTTGAGGGCCTGCAGGAGTTCATGAGCGTTGAGAAGGAGTCAGACTGCATGGAGAGTCTTCAAAGTACCGGACAAGGAGGTAAAACTCAACCCCCTCGCATCCGCATTCTAAGAAAACATGGATGTCTAATTTGTATCTGTGTCACTGCGTTTGTTACCACTCATTCTCACAGTTATTAAGCCCACATTTGACAGCTTTTATTAAAACAACCAAATAACCGCGACCCTGCCATGCCCCAAAACCCCATTTTGTAGTTACTTGCGTTTTGAAATGGGAATAGTAGACTATAAAGATAGTAGTAGTAGAATTTTTTCTTTCTGTTCTCTCTGTTACTATAATGTACAATAATTTGGCAGAGGTAGAGAATCCTTTGTTGTTGTTGGCTGACGTTGCTCTGGCGCTACCCTGTGGTGATGAAGCGGCCTGCAGCTGTAACTGTGAGGCGTGCAGACGGCTGGAGGGGAGCCTGGAGTCCATGCAGCTGCAGCTCCAATTAATCATGAGCAAAGCAGATGACTTACAGGACTGCCTTGTCAATGGGTAGGATTCCGGCTAGTCATAATGTACAAATGTTACCTGGGTATTTTTAGTATTCTCTGGACGCTTTTTTTGTGTGTTTTTGCAGTCAGGGCCACACAGAGACAGAGGCTCTTGTCGCTGCAGTGCCACGTTTCCTGTACGCCTGCCAACCGTACTTTAACCAACTGGAAGCTGCAGCTGGGAGCATTGGGTCCCAGCTCACCCCTCTGCCCTTTGATGCCTACACAAGGGTAAACAGTTTTTTTTAAAAGGGCTGGTTCACCCAATTTACTAAAAGACATATATTCTGACCGATGTATGTAGCCATGGTGATAGTTTTGATTTGATGTTTTGTTTTATTATGATTAATGGTGTAAGTATTTTAATTTGCCAGGAGATTTGGATAGCAGAGAAATGTTGTCTAAAAGACTGACATATATCTGGATTCGTTGTTTGTTTTGATTTAGTTTCATCTCATTCAACTACAGGAAATAATAGTTATGACTGTTAATCCAGTTGTTGGAACAGTGTTGTAAGGGGGGGCATACTGTATCTGTTGCTGAATGAGAAGGACATTTGTGTCCCCTGTGTAAAGTCACTCTAAACGTCTGCTCTGTTTGTGTGCCTAGCGCATGCAGCTGATGGACTTCTCTCAGCAGCTGTGTGAGAGGTTGGAGCAGCTGGTGTTGACCTACGCCAGCCACAATCTCCTCTGTTTGGACGAGGCCGAGCCTCACAGGTACACACACGTTTCTACTAATACATGTTTACTCATTTCTCTTTTTTTACATATGCTTATTTTTTGTTGTTGGGTCATCATGTCGCAGTGGCACAAATACAACATAACAGAACAATAAGTCTTCACGGGGTCATGAGACATAAAAATATACATTTACTCATCCCATATTAAACAATGAATCTACTCATGCAGCATTTGGTTTAGTGTAAATGGTCCACATTTCCTAAATTCTTTCATTTAACTCTTAAAACATGAATCAACTTTTCAATAAATACATTTTTTTGAACAGTGACACACCATAGCTCTTAAGTGAAATTAAAGGGACATGCCAAAATCAAAAATACATATTTTTCCTCTTTCTTATAGTGCTATTTATCCATCTAGATTGTTCTGATGTGACCAAACAGCACTGTCTCTTTCCAGAAATCATGACCCAGTTACTCAAGATAATCCACTGACCTTGTTGTGAGGAGTAAAGTTAGCTAGCTTAGTTAGCTTAATTAGCTTGCCTCTCATTTATGTGTAGATGCACGCTGCCGATCGGTGATACAGAGAGAAAATAGTTCCTACATAAAACTGCTCACAATAAGATCTGTGGATTATCTGGAGTAACTGGGTCATGATTTCTGGAAAGAGACGTTGCTGTTGAGGTGTTTTTTTTTTTTTTTAAATCCGCTTTGAGCACCATAAGACAAGTGCAATCTAGTTCCATTATATTTGAGAGAAGGCAAAAATCTCTATAGCCAATATAGAGGGAAAATATGTATTTTTGGTTTTAGGGTGAACTACACATATAATAATGCTCTAAATGCTTTAATAATTAGTTTGAGCTTGTGTAAAGTTAGCATAACGTTATATACAACCAATCCAGTAATGCCTTTTGGAGTCAACAAAATATCTGCACATGACATCTGAGAGCCAAATGTGGTTTCTCAAGCCTGTAGTCATTCTGAGTCTTTGTAGTTCCCACAAAAGAAATTAAATCAATCTTTCCTTGCTGTCCACTCTTAGTTTGCTTGACATTGTTGGCAGCATAAATGTATTATGCGAAAAATGTTGATTCTACCACTTATATTGGCATTTTCTGTTTGATTTTTATGCCTATATTTTTCCTCTTTTGCCACTATAACAATCTTTTATTTTCTCAGTCGAACTCTCCCCACTCTTGCATTTGTCCTTCCAGTGTGTCTCACTTCTTCATCGGTCAGAGTCACCTCGGACGACTGAGGCTGTCCATGTTCCTCTACTGCAGGCCGACGCCGTACCTGGCCCAGGTCGACACGGGTCTGTACAAACGCATGCGCTGGAACGTGGACAGACTCGGAGATGAGCCGCAGACGGATGAAGACCAGGGTGGAGAGAGCAAGGAGAGGGAGGCAGAAACAGTCGGTGACACAGAGTAGTGAGTCTGGATGTTATCTCCACCCTCTATTTCTCCACTTTTCATAGTAGATGAAACATGTTTTTCATCCTGCCCTCCTGTTTTACTGCTAATATACATCGCTGTTATTGATCTCTTATCACCAATGTCCCATTCAGTTACTTTCTGTGCTACGAGGATATTCCCGACACACAAACAGAGGCTGATGGGGATAGCCAAGGTGTGACTCATTGTAACGTGGTGAGGATGTGGTCCATCGGTCAGTGGGTGCAGGTGAACCCTGACCCCGAAAAAGAGGACACCTATGACTGGTATAATGTTTTTTCCATGCTCGGTGGTCTCTGGAGGAGTAAAGTGGCATTCTTCACATTAAATAGACAATTCTTAAACATGTTAAAAAGCATGAAACAGATCATCAGTAGTTGTGATAATTCAGCAACAGTTTTCTTAATTTGTCTTATTTGCTCCCGTTTTTTTCAGGATCATGTGCAGCATTCCTCAGGCCAGCTATCAGAGGCTGTTGTTCCTGGGCAGGGATGAGCCGTCGAGCTGCAGTGCTACAGACTTCCTGCTGCAGCTGCTGTTGTTGCGGCACGCAGCAGAGTGCTGTTAGGCCCTGCAGGAGGGAGGGAGTATCTTATTTTATGCATGTGTGTGTTGGTGCACATATGACATCTGTCTCTGGGATACACCAATCCTGATGGTTGGCAGAAGGATAAACAGGATATGGAAAAAGAATAATTTAGATCACACAGGACAGAATCCTCAAGGTAATTATTAAGAAAATACTGTATGTGTTGTTGCGTTTATACAAGATTCCAAGGTTGAACATCTGTTTATTTATGGATGTCGGTGTAGAAACACCAGAGCTAGAATAACAAAGCACATGACGCTAAAAATGACACTCCGAGTCAGTGACCTGATGCATTCAGGGCGTGTTGTTTTTTTTCCCACATTTAAAGCTAAAGAGGCTTGTGTTTTCTTGTCTGTCAGGTTGTGTGTATTTATGGTGCATACTGTGATGACTGTTGTAAATGTTTGCTGCACATTGTTTTGACACTTTATTCTGTTCAGTGTGTTGATTTTGTGAGTTTTAAAAAGATTTTTATAAGAATTTGTAAATATTTTGAGTTTGAGTTTTAAATTTTTAAGAACCGTTTGTTGTGTTGTAAAGAAGTCCAAAAGAGTTATTAAAAAAACATTTTATTTGCATGAAACATTGCATTGAAATAATTACACACAATCACATATTTCTGTCTTTCAGAAAGTTCAAATAAACAAGGAAAACTGTACATTTTGAAACAAGCTGCCATAATTTGGGCTCCACAAAATGAGATCGCCCATTTTCTTCATTTCAACAGGTTCATCAAGCCATTTAAAGGCGTCATTATATTTTTAATAAATTAATGTCCAAAACGTGAGACTAAAATAACTTTGAGCCTTAGTAACAAATTAAATTTGTCGACTCATAGTTCAGTGTTCTGTGTTCAGTTTGACCTTGTACCTATTCAGCTCATCAGTTCTGTTGACTGGACATTAAGAAGGCAATTTACTTACAACATTGAATAAAATCTACCATTTATAACCAACATCCTTCATTCTCTATTCAATATAAATCTATATATGACTCTTAAAGGGCTACTATACTTCTAAATCTCTAAAGTACAAAAGTAAAGTGGAGTTTCCCTTCATTACAATGAGCAGACTCTAAACAATATACACACACAAATGCTTACAAAAACACTACGCAGACATGTTTAAGAAAGCACAGTCCAGCTTTGCATTGAGCACAATGTGTCCTCTATGGAGCTACAGGAAAACAAGCATAAACACCTGCTTACTTTTCAGATGCTACACATAGGCTTTAATAAGGGAGCGGACAAACAAGCAAAGGTAAATGGAACTTTCTTTGCTGGATTAAACAGTGAGAAAGGGCAAGAATCTCTTTAAGAGTCAATTAAATGTTAAAGCACTGGATGCAGATTCTCCTCAGTTTCATACATGGCTCAATGATTTTAATTCTTTTAACAAAATTTAGCCGTTGTGCTATTTGAGGCCGGAGAGCAGGAAGCAAGTCAAAAGCTGATAACATACAAAAAAAAACTGATTCAAATGGACATGAGTGCAAATTCAAACTCTGATTTCTGTGCCCTCGTGCTCCATTTACAGTAGACGAAACTGCCAGAATATGACTGCCTTAAACACTGACTGACAAAGTATCCAGACCACAGACCGACATCAACATACAGCACAGATATGAACAACTTTTACAACCAGTGAGACACGCACTTTCATACCATAGCTCATCACAGTTTCAACAATAATAGTTCATACTCAGAATTACCTGATATCGAACCCTCCCAGCATTCCCTCCATACTCATAATTTTCTTCACGTCACACAATAAAGTGACTCCTGACCTTCACAGCAGTATCGGTTAAAACCCAGAGTTAGTCGTCATCTTCTCATGTAACACCTGTATAGTGGACTGCGAGTGTTGAAGACTGTATAATTGAAATAAGATCATCTAAAATGAGACCGTACGTAGGAAGGAAGACTAAAGTTCTTATGGTGCTACAGAGCTGCTGACCATATAGTAAGACTTTCCTTCAGCAGTATTTGATTTAATCATTTAAAAATCTCATCCCTCAAAATAATTATATGTACATAACTAAAACGTCATTGTTGCCTGATCCCCATTTTTCAAAAAGAAATACATTTGATAAGGAACTGCAAGATCCAAACAGCTCAGACTGAAGACATGTAATGATGCTTGAGCTTGGGCTCAGGTTTTCAAAAAATAGAGGATACTCCTCATCTCTAATCTATACATTTCATTGACCATAGTTTGCAAATAAATTACACCAAAGTAAGTTGTAAAAATGGACTGCCCAGCCATAGTCTCTAGGCCTCTATGAGCAACATGTTTGGTTTGATTCACATTAAAAGACTAGGAATTTGATTAAGTGCAATCTCAAAAATCTGGCAATCGGTGTTCTTTTATCACTATTCAGTAGTAGACATCTCCAGTGTATTCTCATTTTAAAATAAGGTGGTGGGGATGTGTGTCGACATGTATGAAAAGTTATGGTTTCCTTTAAAGGGGCTTCAGGTGAGGAACACAAAGTAAAACCACCAAACCAATCAGCCAATGTACCTTTGAGCAAGTCTGGCCATTTGCCACCGTCGGTATGAGTGTGTGTGTGTGTGTGTGTGTATGAAGGTAGGGTATGGCCATCCAGGGTCTGGTTCCATGTCTATTAGTAAGCAGTGATGCATCATGGGTTCATGTCAGTAATCACGTGGTTTCAGGTGTGTGAGTTTAAAGGACTGAAGTGTGATAGTCGATGTGAGGTTTGTGTTTGCAGTGGTGTAGGATATCGAGTGTGAGGTGAGAAAGGTGCACAGTTTCTCTGTGGTGTCATGTTGTCTACTTGAGTTTCTGTGGCAGAGACGAGATCCCGGTTCTGAACTAGCAGCACCAGAGACTTTCTGGCCCTGAATAGAGACTCTAAAGCAGCATCATAACTACAACTGAGGACACAGAGGTCATGTCCTTGTTTTATTTGTTGTTGTTTTTTTTGGGGGGGTGGGGGGTTGGTAAATTTGGAAGTTTAGAAACCCGGAAGTAATTTACATTCCACAACTTAAATTTCACAGATTGATGTCAGTATGTTTATTGTTCACTCAGTATGCTTAAATTTGACTATTTTTAGGCCAACAAAAAATACATCAAGGAGTTGGAACGTGTTTCGACCCTTTTTTCCATTGGACTAATTACATTAAACTACTCGATGCATGTTTCAAGAGTTTACGTTTTTTTGATTTTGTCAAATAAGTAAACAAAGTACTTGACACTATGAACATGTTTGACTTGATACTCGATATATTGAGGTTGCAACCATAACCTTATCCAATCCTCAACTTCGTATATCCTAAATCTACCAATCTACTTAGTTTGGGGTGGTAGCTAGCCTGAGAATTGTAATTCAGGGCAAGAAAGTTTTTGTTTTTTTTAACTTTTTATGCATATACATAAACGGCATATATTCTTGGAGAAACAGCCAACAATTGCACTGTAGCAGCACCAAGCATTGGCATCTGTGTTGTGCTTGTTTTTACAGTACTGTTAGAAATCCCTGTCTCTAGTGAATCTATAGCAATGGTTCCCAACCTTTTTGGCTTATGACCTCTTAAAACAAAACTCTGTCTATGTGTGCCTCCTTATCACAGGTTGTATCCGTCTACAGGTTGTGACCAGATCAAATAATGACCATTTCCTCTAAGATTGCTGCATTTGAATACTCTTTGAATCTATAATAGGTAATAGGTAATTTATTCAAAATTAAAAAGGAGAAACAAGCAAAGATTAGCACAAAGTCTGCCATCTGCTCTTCTATTTTGTTATCATCTGGCAACCCCTCAGATTTATCTTGTGCCCCTACTGATCTACAGCACCACAAATTTAAGGGTCTACCTACAGGGCTGGCCAGTATATCAATATAATTAATCATGTATCTTTGTGATCCTATCATGGATGGTTTTTACACTTTATGTAATATATCATCTAATTCTGCATGTCAAAGCAATTACCAATTTCTCTCATGTTCTTTTCCTGAAATACTTTACCATTCGGTACAATGGTATGATAAAACAATGAGGGATCTAGTTAATCCTAACAGATTTTGTGATCTTAATCAATGTCAAAGAATTCACCCAGCCCATGTAATTACTTTAAACAGCCTGTACAGCTGAAGTTAATAGGAATATGTCATTGTGTCTGGGCTGCCCTGCTTACACGTGTATATCAACCTGTTTGTTGTGTGCGTTAATAGACAGCACTTGTGTCATCTTCCCTGTATTCGTGAATGTTCAACAGTACTACAGATGTCATGTATTTAAAGTGTGCGAGTGTAACCACACATACTCCCGGCCCCCTCAGTGATGTGTCTCCAGCTCTACCACCGTCCACTCTCCCTGTGGGGAGCTCCCAGTGGCCTCTGGGGAGAAACTACTGACAGAGGTGACGGTGGCAGAGGGAGGAGTGAGTGGAGGCAACAGGCTGGGCCACAGGCTGCTCTCCAGGGGACTCAGTGTGCCTCCTGCACCCCCTGGCAGCAGCAGCAGGGATGAGCAGCCATCTCTGTTCAGCAGCAGTGTCTGATTGATCAGCTGCTGGACGATGTCCACTTTCTTCCCCCAGTCCAGGTCCAGGGGTGAAGGTCGCTCTGGAGACTCAGGGGGGCAAGGGGAGGAGCTTTCTCCATCCGGGGAGGGGTTGCTGGGTGTCTGAGGAGAGTCTGGGAGAGGAGGCAGAGTCTCGGAGGATGGTGACGATTCTCGATGTTTGTCTTCATCTGATGTGTCCGTCTCTGCATTTGGCGTCTCCTGTCTGGGCTCCTTCTTCTCTTTAGTAGGGTTTATCTCCTTTATTCCCTCTTCTTCATCTTCAACCTCCTCTTCATCACTATTCTCCAGAGATTCATAGATGGTGCAGAGGCCAGAGGAAGGGGACAGCAGGACCGTCTGACCTTTATTTGACTGTTGCAGCTCTTGTTGCCACTGCATGATCTGCTGTCTTTGCTTCAGTTCCTGTTGCTGCTGCTGCAGTTGCAGTTCAAGGTCTCTCCTCTGCTTAAGCTCTTCTTTCCTCAATGATTCCTCCTTTTCCTTCTTTGCCATCTCTGCCTGTTCTTGCATATTCCTCTCCTCCACCTCTTTATTCCTCTTTATTTCTTCTTCAGCTTCCTCCTTCTTCTTCTTCTGCTCCTCTTCCTCCCTCCTCTTCCTTTCCTGCTCAGCCTCCTCCAGCGGTCGGCTCTGCTGCTCCCTGCGCTGCTGCAGCTCCTGCAGCTGTCTCTGGTGTTGCTCCAGCCTGCGGAGCTGTGGGCTCAGTGCCTGCTGCACCAGGCTCCTGGGTGGGAGGTCAGCACAGGTCAGCTTTGGCGGAGTGAGCGTGGCGCAGTGAGGTTTGACGATGTCGCAGTAGGTTCTGGGGTATGCTGCGTGATCGCGCCGGTGAGGATGTGGTAGTGCACTGAAGCCTGTGTGTGAGAGGAAGCGGGAAGGAAGATTACAGTAGCGTGATGTTATAAAACAGGTCACAGGCAGCAGAACAGTGACAGCAGTGCAGTGTGAGTACAAGCAGAAGGATGTAGAGGGAAGGGGGAGGTCTTCAAAGTACTTATACTTGCTAAAGGAAGAGTGAAAGCAGCGTGAAGCCAAGCGCAAACGTTTGCCAGTAGCCTAACCTGCAATTGATTGTAGCTACTTTGAAGAGGTGACAGTGGGACATTATTTGAAAGCAGTGCAATAGTGACAGACAGTCTGCAAAGTATTCAAAGGAATGAAGACAGTATTTTTTTTTTAAACCACCAGAAAATAGTGACCCAAGTTGAGGTGACTGGGGGTGACTGGGGGAAATTTGTGCAGAGAGCAAATGTGCAATTTTAACATGATTTTTTTTCTCCTATGTAAATTTTTTTTTTTTTTTAAATGACACCCTGAACACAAAAAAACAAACAGCCAACTTCCTGTATATGCAATCACTATTAACTATGGTGAGAAAATAAACCACAGAAAAGCTTATTGCGAGCTTAAACGGTCATCACCCGTGAATGGAGTTTATAGTTAGTCAACCAGTGACGCATGCAGAGCTCTCCATGCATTTATAGACATCCAGCATCACAAGAAAAATTAATAACTTGGCTTTAGGCAGCTAGACATTATTCTAACTTAAATAAATCCTAGTCCTAGAGCCAAGCTATCTGGCTGACCCTGAACATTGTGCAACAGTGTCATGCACAAGCATAAGTTACCATTCATATAGTGCTGTAGAACAATGCAGCAGGAATGCTTAAAAAAGGCAGAAAAGAGCTAAAACAGCAATACACCTACAGTGGACTGGAGGGAAATTAAAGTTGCAGCAGAATGGGCAGAGCTGGGTTCTTGAGGCTGGACGATGAGATGTCAAACTTCATTGCTGCTTGAGATGCAGACGTTCCATCCATGTATTAGAAGGTCTGGTGGCATGGATAAAGAACTCAAGGCAATTTTATTACAGTTTCAGACCAATTAAGTATTTGAGGTAGGGCACTCCGTTTAATGTATCCAGTTTTCAAAGGCCACAACTTATCTTTGTGCGCGAGTGTATAGCAAGAGTAAGCTGTAGGCTACATGAGTGGAAGTGTATGCAATATAATGAGATGTATAGAGCCACTGGTAAAAAACTGGAAGTTTGTAAGACCTTGAAATGAAAGCCAGTGGTGTTGGAAGATTTGTCTCGCATAGAGATCCATAGATCACAATGCTTTGCATGCCACTCCCAAGTGCCCATTTCAATAAAACTGTACGGTGAGAGAGTACATCATGGTAAAAATCTAATCTTTATTTAAAGTTTCAAGGTTCATTCCTCCAAAAGATGTATAAACACAAGAAAAAAAAGCTTGGTTACAATTTAAAGTGCAAGAAGAGATGAGGTGTGATTGGGGATAAGGAAGATTGCCAGTAACGTACAAGAGCAAAATCAAACAGGAATATACAATCAAAACTCAATTATCAGCTTTGTTCAGTAAAAAGTACTGGGATAAATACACATGGAAACATGTTAAACAGTTTATTCCACTTTTTTTTGGTTATGCTTCATTTCTTGTTTTCCCTCTTGGAGAGCTGTACACAGACAAGTCAAATCCATGGCAGTTCAGGGCAACCACATCATTTTATGTCAAATAAAACAGAGACCAAAACCCAGGCACACTCACACATTAGGAGCAAATAGTAGTAGCTATTGCACATACAGGAATTTAAGCCATATACTCAGCATGGAAATATATCAGAAGGAAGTACCACTGCTATCCTTTTTCTTTTTTCTTTTTTTTTTAATTTGTTCCCTTTCTTGCTCTCTGTTTTTTAAGTTTAACTTTGATGAAGTCCACCCCCAGAGATTTCAGGACAAACACGGACAACGAGAACTACAACAGTGAGATATTGTGGGAAGGCTGGAAATGGGCCAGAGGGAGTTAGGGGACATTACTTGGGCTGTTAGGGAGATGATGAACTATACATTACCTGCAAAAGAGTTCTCAGTCTTTTCACAGATAGCAGAATAGTAGGGAGGCTGGATGTCATCTGGGTTTTCCTCTGGTCGCTGCAAAGTGCTAGGAATTGATGAAGGATCCGGGGCTTCCTCTGGCCCCAACACTTCCTCCCTGACATGCTCAGCTGACTCAGCTTCCTGCTTCCCACATTCGATGTACTGCTGCTCTGCGAGGCATGGCTGGATGTGAGGCTGCGGGACCACACCAGGTTCCTTGGCCTCCTCAGGCAGCTCTTCTAGGGAGAAGATGCCAGGGCTCTTGATGCAGCTCTCGCCTGTGGACTGGGCATTGGAGTTTGAGGCTGTGGTAATGGTGTCAAAGCCATAGGATGCCAACGACGTAGCAGAAGGTGGGGTAGTGTCTTCACCTGCACCACTCTCCAACTGCTCTATCTCAGCCTCCTCCCCCTCTTCCACAGTGGACAGGCAACGCTGGGTGGCAGGCTGGCTGTCAAAGGTAACATGGCTGACCAGTGGACTTTCCAAGGAATCATCCAGCTGAGCTTCTCCCTCTGTGTCGCTGGCCTCATCCTCCGTTACTGAGCATGAGGAAGACGGGTTGGAAGTGGGGGCAGTTGCAGGGCCTCCCAGAACTTCATCAGCAGGCAGGGTCTCTGCCTCAGCCTCCTCTTCCTCCTCTCCCTCCCCATCTCCTCTCTCCATGTGGATGCCCAGGTCCTGGTAGTCCAGGTCAGGCTGTAGGGAAAGCACCGCTGCTTGCACCTCTTGAGGCTGGAACTTCCTGTCTCGATTGTACTCACCGAGTTCCTCAGGTGTGCTGGTCTCACTGCTCAGGGTGCTTGCCAGAGACATTCCTGGAGCAGAGAGGGGCACTTGGGCTGGGGCTGGGGCTGTGCTGGACTCATTCATGTACACTTGGGCCTCTAGTTTTTGTGGCTCATCTCTGATAGAGGAATGATGGAGGACCTCTTGGTTTTCAGTAGCAAATGGGCCTGAGCCTAGTTCTAGCCAAGCTTGGGCTGGGGTCTGAGTTGGGGTCTCAGAATTTGCTTGCCAAGGGTCTGCCAAGGGGCTTGCTGCAGCCGCATCTTCCACCTGTACTGGCTGAAGAGGTTCTGCCCAGGGATCAGCAAAGGGGTTTGGTTGGTCCCACTGAGCAGCAGGGGCAGAAGGCAACAGAGGAGGGGGAGGTGGTGGCTGGGCCACTCTATTCAAGTTGTCCAGCCTTTCATCTTCAACAAAGTCATCCTCATCTGCATTTCCATAGCTTTCTAGACCACTCTCTGTCACCCCCTCACTAGCCATCTCTACATCTTCATCTTCCTCCTCATCATCCACATCATTGTCATATCTGGGTCTCTGCGGTTCATCTGCTCGCTCTGAGCCAACATCCATGTCACACACCCGATCGTCATCATCGTCTTCATCCTCATCAAAGTCATTAACTGGTATGTCAGGGACCTTCTCAAAGTCAGGGGAACCTGCCGAGGCTCCTTCCATGTCGATGGCTCCTTTGAGACTGCCGTCTCCCAGATCGTCCATGCTCTCTGTGCCCTCCAAGACACCAGGGGCGCTCAATTCAGACGCACCCTGCTGGCTGCCGCTTACCTCCTCAGAGTCCAGCTCAGAGAGCAAGGCACCACCGGCTCTCCAAGCAGACCCTCCTACTGGTCCTGCCGACCCAGGACGAGACTCCTCTGTGGGCTGTGTGGTTCCGCTCATTTCAGATACAGAAACCAGCTGGCTTCCCTCCCTCTCCTCTTCATCCTCCTCCTCATTTAGATTGGTGGGAGGGGTGGCATTTGCTGCTGCTTGGAGGGCCTTAGATGTGGAGCAAGGTTGGTCTGTCAACAGGTAAACAGGCTCCTCAGATAGGTCAGGAGGTGTGTCCTGTGTAGGCTCAGCTGCTGCAGGTGTCTGCTCCTGCATTGTTAGTGAGGGAGCACTGCTTTCTAACTGGAGTGGAGATGTTTGTGATAAGGCTGACCTGACAGGGCTTTGTGGAGGAGAGGAAGCAGCTGCATGGCTTTGAGCAGTCGTTTCTGGTACCACCTCCGGTGTGATATCTGGGGACAAGACTGGGGGAGGAATCTCTGGTGCAGAGGCAGCAAGGGATGGTTCATGCGGTAAGGACACTGTAGCTTCCATTGGAGTTTCTGCTAGTACAATTGCTGCTGTGGCAGCTGCTACTGCTGCACCAGCAACACTCTGTATTTCTACAGCAGGTGTGGTAGTATTTGTAACCCCAGTCATCTTGGTCGCAGTGAAAGGTGAGACAGCCTGAGTGGGTTTGGTGCCACGTTTTACCTGAGGGGTGGTGCGGTTTGCAGGTTTGTTGGCTGGAGAGGCAGGTGGCGTTCGGCCAAGGGCTGGTTTGTTAAGGGCAGGGAACCGAACTGCAGCTACAGGTTTCTTTGTGGGAGTTGATTTCACAGGCTGTTGAGTTTTAGACTGTGACACCTTGGGGTCTGCTGCCTTCATTGTTGTGGACCATTTAGAGACAGGGTTGATCTTTACGGTGGCTGTGAGTTTAGAGGGTTCAGGTTTTCTGGTAGCAGCAGATGTTGTAGCTGTTGTAGGTTTCTTAGCCACTGCAGCAGAAGGTGTTCGACCAACATCTGGTGCAAAGAGAAAAACAACAAACTCAACTCACCCAATCTGATTATCAATAATAAAACATTTTTCAATTTTCTGAATCACTCAATGTCAGCTGAGCATTTTTAGCTCAGGCCATATCAATGAAATACTTCTATCACAGACACAAACAAGTGCAGTCCACAGATTCATAGGGTAGCTAAAAACAGGGATTAACTGTTCAAAAAAATGTTTTTGACACATTAATTTAAGATATTGCTGGGGCTGAAGTCAACCACTGTATGCTACTTTATTACAGACCTTTTAGGCAGACTACTTGAAACTGTCCAACCAAAGCAATCAGATCTGTTTATGCAATCCATATGCAAATCCATTCCTGCACATGTGTGTCTCCTGGTCAGAACATACCTTTCTTAGCAGCAACAGTTTTGGGAGGCTGTGCTGCTGTGGTCTGGCCAGTAGAGGATGCTGTGGTAACTCTGGAGGCAGTGGTTTTGGCAGTTGCAGTGGTGGAGGGCTTGGATGTAGTTGTGGTGGGCCTGGATGTTGTGGATGCAGGTCGAGATGTTGAGGGACCTGTAGCAAGCCTGAAGGAAGAAGAAAAACATGTTCAATTGACATACAAACACTGAAGGAAAAAAACAATAAATACAAGTCAGAGCAGTTTAACATTTGTGGTCCATTTACTTTGTTGGCAAAGATCCACATATGAAATCACAACCCACTTCGACATGCATTTACAAGCATAAATAAATGACCTGTCCTAATGTAAATCACAAAAGCAATTTCAACAAAGAGAACCCATTAACACAGCGCCATCCATGTACTGCCACGCAACAATGCCGCCTCCATTCTCCAATCACTTCCAGGAGGAGAGGACAGGGTGTAATGAGGAGGATGACAGGAAAAAAAATTGAAAGATGCAAGGGAAAATAGAAAGCTTGAACAGGAGAAGAATGACAGAAAATTAAAAAATGCAGAGGTAGAGAAAATGACAACTGAGACTACAAACTGTGACAGGAGCAGAGAGAGAAAGAGCCGTGAGAGCTTGGGGAAATACATTTTTTTTTAAATGAAAAGACAACAGAATAACAGGGAAAAAAAGAATAAATGTGATCAAACAAGAGGAAGGAAAATTTTAAAAAGAAATAAATGGAGAGGGAACAGCTAAAAACATCCAGCATGTGGGAAAGTAGGAAAGAAAAGTTTTAAAATCAATCCTGTATTAAGTTTGCAATCTCAGAATCAGAATGCCTTTATTGTCATTGCATGTTAACGTACAACGAAATTTGCTATTTTCTACCATCTACTGCTCAGTCTGAGTGGATTAGTGCAATGTCACATAAGAATAAGCCAACAACCTACAACAGCAACAGTTAACATTACATTGGTTCACTTAGCAAATTTGAACCAATCTCCATGTCAAAACTAAAAAAAAAAAATCCTCTGATGCCACCATCCTGCTTCTCAGACACTCAACACATGAGGTTTATAAAAGAGTTCTTGAATCAGCAAACTTTAGTTCTGCAGGGGTGTAAATATGACACCCAGCCAATCCCTGTGTCTTTAGAACCATACTTGACAGAACACCTGAGGGTGCAGCCCAATTTAAGACAGACTATATTTTTGCTTTATTTCATTAATTACTGACTGTTCACCAGGCTAGCGTAACTAGAGATGGGACTGATCTGATCCAATATCAGTATACAGTTCCCACCCAGATATAATTCACTCATAGGATATTTGACAGATGTAACCGATCCAGGTTTTTAAAGTGCGATTTTTTTTTTTTTAAAGTGAAATGCCTCATGAAGTCATCCAACCAAGGAAGTGAAAATAAATGTTATGTTTAATGTAACGTTATCTGAAATAAACTGTGTTCTATGTCATTGAAGCAGACCTTTTTCAGCCGAGCTGTGTATGTGAGTCGGTCTCACCATCAAGTGTTTAACAGGACTGACATACTGGACACTATAGAAGTTAATTCTGGGGTCAACAATGTTGTATATGACATACCGTTTCTATCATTAAATATCTTTGGAGTGAGAGACTTATTTCTTTTCGCCAAGAAGATAACACTCGCACTGTCTGGTGCAATCATATCCCTTTCAGCTTTGTAATACAGCCTTGAATTGCAGTTTCTTTGGAGATTTTGTAACGTAAATCCAGACTGATAATATCTGATGACTCCCATGATAAACCCAACATTGAATGTCTTTTGTGATTATCCATTCTGTGGCATTAACTTTTTCTCCCCTTTTAAAATTTTATTAGCAACACAGTGATCCGAACCATAATGTACACACAATTCTACAGTGCCCCACAATGGTTGGAGGATGCAATCATACAACTCCAAGGTTCTCTGGCATGCACTAACATCTTTGATGGAGACTTGAATAACAGGGTCACTATGCTTACAACCTATATTAACTTCTGCATAAATAACACGATTAAAGTCAAAACAAAGAAATATTCCATCTCCAAAAGCGCTCTGGTGTCAGTTCAATGTCTGTATGGCCGTCTGATATTCAAATTCAAGATGTCAGAATCTGATCAGAACTGAAAAAAAAAAGAAGTGGATCGGTGCATCTCTAAACATAACCAATGGCTAAACTCTGCCTCTTTCCCTCTCCTCACTGGCATTATACATTGCAGATCTACTTGTTACTCATGATGCGCATGGGCTCAGTTGAGTTGGAAAACCACTTTTGAAAATAACCAAACTTGAACCTCATCTAAGCCCAAAGCTTTAAGCAAGAAATGGCCTGTACTGAAAACTTGACATTTTCAACACAGTTCATCAGGTTTGGGTCAAACCCAAATCTTAAAATCTATTGCTTTCTGATGAAGGGTTTGGATCTGTAGGCACACTCTCTCATTTTCATTCCTAAAAGAAAATAAACTCTGCAATTCATCCAGCACACTGGAACAGCTGGGCTCGGGCATCTCTCAAACAACTATAAAACCTGTATCTCTTGAAGTTTCTCATATGGGCAGGTGATGGACTGCTGCAGATCAACCCAACAGATTTCCTTCCAAATTTAACCCACTTGAAATGGAGGTTCCCCACCTTTTCAATTAATAATTATTCATAGTATTAAGTATGTAGCACCTGTAATATACTTGCAGGGATCTTAATTTAGTGACAAGACTAACTTGTGATATTATTCAGTTACACATTTCAGGGCCTTGTTGAAGACCACATGAAGTCAAGTTATTAAATAAATTATCACAACTTTCCATGTCTCACACCCTGTTATAGGATTATATTCAACAATCAATGAAGTGAAATTCGGTGCTATGCCATGTCTGTGAAATCTCCACACAATACATAAGCCTCGTCAGGCTCCAGGACTTTTATGTAGTCTGTGCTGTAATGCACTACTGCATTGGCTAACCTACAAGCCATCGGTGAAATGAGTACTAACCACTATTTTCTACACTTGGACCCTGGTGTGCAAAAACAATGCAGAATCTCAGCACTGTAAATAATATGACATCTGTTTCCAATATAACATATCAATTTTCATAAAACAAGAGCTGCATAATCAAATGTAACTGCTTTGAGGAACTCTGTAACCTAAACATCAATTACAACAGTCTGCATTACGTCTTCTTTTAGACTTGGTCTGCCAATATGCTAGATGATGCAGACAAAGACACACTGACTTTGATTGCTTCCAGCATAGTAGTATGCCTGCACACAGATGCCGCTCCCACATCACAATAACTATCACAATGACCATTTGTTTCCCCAAGATCACAGACAGCCAAATACACAGACATGGGCACGCATAGAGATATTGTAATTGGCTGCTATCAGACATAAGATGTGGGTTGTAACTGCAGGCCAAAAACTGGAAAGTGTGTCACTCATGAAATCTGCCTTGAACGAATGTTGGGTAATAATGATGAACAAGAGAAGAAAACTGAACAAGCAGATACATAGGACTGGAGAAAAGGGCACAGGTCTGAGGAGAAAAAACAATATTAGAATGGGGGAGAAGGCAGGGAAAAGGTAGCTTAATTGATGGCGTTTTCATATCTAATCCTGCATGCAAAATATGCATTCACAGGACCACTCAGGAATCAAGGCAAATAAACTGAGTGAATTACTTTCTTTAAGGGAAAAGTGAGCGAGACTGAAGGATGAAATTAGCCTAGACACAGAGGGGGTATGTGCATATACGGTAATTATACACACACAGAAAGGAGAAACACAGAAACTTTACAGCAGTAAAGAGCAGTACAATAAATACATTAACATTGACTAAACAGTAACACCATGAAATACAGAGAGGGAAAGAATTTAATTATTGTGCTATATTAACTTTTTGCAGTCATATTAAATCATCATTGACTTATGCCAACAACAGAAGAAACAAAGAGCAGAGACGAGCTGAGAGGATGAGCAGAAAGAGAAGGAAGTGAAACAAACACGTGATTTTAAAATAAAATTTCAAGGTAAGGGAATAACAAGCTATCTAGTGTTAGTTTTGGCAGTAAAAAAAAAAAAAAAAGACTCTTTTGTACACAGACACAATATAACCCCAACCCTTCCTGTTTTATGGTGAGTCATAACTTGTAACAGTTTGATCCTGGGGGATGACACAGAGAGGAACAGACAGATCCACTAATGCCTGTAGTCCAAACAGTGCCTGTGGGTGGTGGCTGGTTGTTGTTAGTGTATTAGTATGGATTACATTTCCTGCCAACAGAGGGTTGAAATCAATACAAATAACAGTCAAAGGGAGGATGAGAGGCGCTACACAGCCTTCTAGAGGTTTTTAATGACCAACAGGAGGTCTTCTTAAGGGCAAAGGTCAGCACAGGGACAAGTCACAGATACATTTAATGGCTTGCTTTACAGTCTATTCACAAATTTTTATGACGTGCATCCCCATGGTATTAATGTCCTGAGCAGCTGAAACCTCCGATTGGTCAAAAAAAAATCAAGGCATAAAAATGAGTTGAAGCCACACCTACTCCATCCATTCATCCATGGCTCCCTCTTATTCCTTCTAAAGACACCAACTGCTGTAGATGAAATTATTAAAGCCAAGAGAAATGAGAGGACTTGTCCCTGAGGTTTACCTTTATCCCTGTTGCAGTAAGCTCATTCTTCACATAAAATGTAGTCCAAGTACACTTTCTTCAATCCTTGCCCTTTTTACCCATGTCAATTTAAGGGCCTCCTCAAAGACAACAAATGGAAATGGAGCACCCTAACAATACCTTGTTTGGCTCGTGGGCTATCCAAAACCAGCTGCTTTACTCCTTCCCGAGAGGAGCACACATTCCTAGGGTTTGTGTCATCTCCTTGACAATAAAGAGTGGTGGCATGAATCAGGTCAGTGGACTTAAGATGAAGTGTTGCAGCCTAGCAATAGCACGGCAGACAGAGTTGGCTTTTAGGCACCCACTGTCACTGTGATAGATGCCATGGGTCTTTTCTGTTAGGGCAGTAAGCCTGCTCCCCACCGAGACTGCCGGGGAGAAATGACAGTTTTATCTACAATGGGACAACACAGAAGTAATCAGGACAGAAGTAATCAGGAGACCAGACATGGAGAGAAACGGACAAACTGACAGGATAAAAGTGTTACACAAAGCCAAGCCTATGGTTTTGGTGCAATTTTGATAAATTATCCATTGCAGCCAATTCAGTTTTTATTACACATTATATTTTGTATTCGACAGATGGTGACCCTTTGAATATTGATCATCTTAGAGATGGTTCCGCAACATGAAGGCATCTCTTTCTCATGTTACACAACTACACTGTGAATTTTACAGTCTCTGTAAGGCAGCTAAATGATGAATGAGTACGAAATAAGGGAACAACAAGATGGACTGAAAGGAGGGCTTGAGGAGATTCTGGCCATATGCCCAGCACTGTACAAGCACAGACGGCAAGAAAAAGAGATGAGCGAAGAGAAAGGAGATTGAAAGAGGGGGGTGGGGTGGTAAAAGACTGATTGGTCAGTCAGAGCAAGGACGCCATAACCCATCATTGGAGTAGAGCAGACCAAAACAGGTGCCAGATTTTTAAAGCATTTGGCTTTTATTCCAGTTATCAAGGGTTCTTCTCATCAACCATTGGGAAAGAGACAACCTCCTTTCATGCAGATGAACCATGTGTCTATATATGCATGTCTTAGTTACATAGATTAAGAAAGAAAAACAGAAATATCAACACACAGCTGAAACAGCCCTGCCATAGTACATTGTACAATAAGAGATCCAGTTTCCTGCCTTTTCTATCATATCCTTACAAATCTCATTCCCACCTTCCCTAAGAACAATTCCCATTTCCAGGAGCTCATAGTTGAACATCATCCCCGAATCTGATTTGCTCCTTACAAATGAGGATCTGGTAAATGTAAAAAAAAAATTTTTTTAAACCCAATGCGTTTCAGTCCTCCCTTTGGGCCAATTATCATTAATACTTCATAAGAGAGGCTGGTCTTCACATTGGCCATAGGCTTTGTGTGCTACTACACTTTCAGTCAGCCATATCGTCTATGCCGTTTACCTCAAAAGGACTGCGCAAAAGATTTTCCCTGCAGATACTTGACTGAAAAATGTTCATTTGTCTTCCTGTGTGGCAGTTTGGGCAACAACAATGACTGCTGTTGTCTCAGCAATAACTCAGTGGGAGTTATAAAGAAGTGGTTATGTGCCATTGGGTGATTTCCCAAATCATTTAACAACATTAGATTTTGTTGCATGTGTTATAGATTTTTAGTGTCATCATTATCAGTGTCACGAGTAATTGAAGTCACTGCTGGTGTTGACCGAAGGTCTGTTTGTGTTACTGCCCAACTCTGAAAGAGAGCCAGCATGAACACCAATACCGACTGAAAAGCACACCACGTCCACTGATGCCACACAAAGGATTCAACACTTTACTGACTTTGCCATCACACACAGGTGGCACGAAATACAACACGCATTATCAGACACAAGAGTAGACACCTGCTGCTATTCTCCTATTGTCCTCTCCGTGTCTCAAGCAGAGAGGCGAGTGCCTAATGTCACGTCCTGGGGAACAAGCCAAGGAACAGTCACATTAGCATGATGTGCTACTGTAAACAGACTAACATCTGAAATACCTCAACTAATTAATTCAGGGGACAAACTTCACCATGTACACACCCTTCCCCACAATCTCACATATACTGTAAAACATTGAGAAACCACTGTTCACTTGACCTCCCCACCAACCCAAACTCTACATGGTGCCACAATATTAAATGCTACATAAAACTGATCATGGTCCAACGGAGAAAACAATCAAAATCTTCTTGACAATGATAGCACTGTCTAGTGCTAAAACAATTGGATGATTAATTTTTATCAAGTAAAACTGTTCTGAAGTGGTTCCAGCTTCACCAGTGTGCAGAAATGCTGTTTTATTTCCCTCCGTCTTATATACAATTGTAAACTGGGAAGGTTTTGTCTGATCAGTAGTTCAGAAAAATCACCTTGGACATTAGGAACTTGGGATGAGCATTTCAAAAAGAAAGTTTTAACTGACGCGTCAGTCTGACAGCATGGTCTTATGTGTAAAATAGGAAATTGTATAAACTATATTTCCAATAGAAAGAGATGAGGCATAAAAATTGGTGGCTATACACAAATAGGATTTTTTAAAATTTATTCTAGCAACAATAGAATGCAATGACCCAGTGCCACTTCAGCAAATCAATGACGCACATGATTTCTTTATTTAATAAGAGATTGTTAAGAGGGAGGACAAGTGGAGAGAGAATCTAATCAGGCCTCTCGGTAAAGAACGGTGCATCCTGTAGAAAGATGTTGGATTGGGGAATTATGGAGCTAACTCTACAAACATGAGAGACAAATTGCTTTAGAAGAATGTTATGTAGTTATTGCTGTGGCTACTGGCTGATAATTATGTTTGGCAACAGATTATAAAAGCCTGTATTTCACCTGGATATCTTGAATTTCTTTCAAGTAAAAATTCTTCACCGACAACAGCTTTCTAGTCAAAACCAAATCAACTATGAAATTCTACAGCAGCCAAAATGATCATTTGAGAGCATATCTTTCAGCAAGTTTAGTCCCCATGCAAACCACCAGTTCAGTATGAGAGGGATTATGATTTGAGTCAATAGCTCTCTGCCCTTGGGAGGTGGGGCCGGTTTCTGCCAAGGGGTCCGTTTGGGACAAAGCGGTAGTTCTTCAGTATTGCTGCCTCTGTTAAAACCCTTGTCTCAGGTTATTTCTGCCAACATGACTCACACTCTTAAAGCGTAATCTGACCCAATAATGGCCAAAAGACCACAATGGACATCGTTCTCCACTGCTCTCTTTCAGGGCATCAAGATAAACAAAGTCACCCTCTCATCAAGTTAGTAAGGGGGATTACAAAGTTCAGATCTCAGAGAGGGGAATGTGTGTGAATGACAGACAATGCAAAACAGAGAAAAAAAAGAGATGAGTGTTACAGGCAGTAAAATAAAAAAGGGGATTCCCAACTGCAGAACTTAATATAAATGTCTATATTTGAGCGCCTGACAGACAGCATCACTGATGGTTATATTACTTTATCACCTGCTTTCTGTTTGTGATAGACACTCATACCTGGTGGTCTTTGAAACGGCAGCAGCACCAGTTTTTGTTGTGGTTGAAGTGCAGGGTTTTGGGGCAGTGGACGTCGCTGGTCTGCTGGTAGTAGCTACACAAAAAAAAAGAAAAAAGAAATAGACTTGAAAATGACACTGCATAGAAATCAAAACAACCAGAAGAAAAGGAACGCTTTAGCAAAGGTTGCCTTACATTAAATATTTTCGGGCACAATATGAAATTAGTGACGTAAGTATTATCTCATTACAATTAAGTTTAACTCATCTCATTCTGACTTACCTGTGGTTTTGGGTCTAGCTACACTAGCAGTTTCAGCCCCTGGTCTCTTCTTAGCAGTGCCATTCACTGTTGTTGGTTTGGTACCATTTGTTACTGTGGCAGCAGCAACAGAGGTAGTCCTGGCCTGTCCAACAGGCTTCTTGTCAGGCACTCTAGTTTGGTTCTTAACCATGGAGGAAGCTGCTACGGCGCCCATTGGTCTTTTAGGTACAGCCCCCGCTGCTGCAGCTGATTTTGCAGTTGTTGCCGTTTTCTTGACTGCAGCTGCAGAAACATTGTTAGAAGCTTTGACATCATTCACTGTGCGGTGAGAGGCAGCACCTGGTCGTAAGTTGGATCCGGAGGCCCCTGCAGATTTGGCTGTGGGCTGCAGTTTATTTGCAGTAGCCTTTGGTTTGATTTTGGGGTCTGCTGTCACTGGCTTGCCATTGGCCTTTGAATTAGTCCCACATGCTGCATCATTTGCAGCTTCCTCTGGTTGTGATGGGGCTTGCTCCAATATGTTTTCCTGAGTTGAGGAGGGTTCTGCTACTACTTCAGTGGGCTCCATGGTTTCCATGGTAACCCCATCCGGTTTCATTCCCTCCTCCTACAGTGTGGATGCAGACGTTGCTGCTGTTGCTTACACGGGGCTAACACTCCTCTTGAATGGCCAGTTCCTCTTACACTTTTGATGTCCTGTAGAAGAACAACAAAACAAGGATCATAAGCATGTCAATGATATTTTTACACTTCTTCTGAGACGTAGAATTGCACTATGCTGCACTACTTATAAAGTCATATGAAAAACATGTCACTGTCAGCCAAAGGAAATGCCATTAATGGTAAGGGGCCTCCAAGGATTTTGGGGAGTCAGCAGTGGGAGATGCCAACAAATCTTTTCTCTAAACAAGTCACTCTCCACCAATCTAATAGAGCTACCATGATAATAATGCATCTTAATGCTAGTGGCACCAAAATAAACTTAGGAATCACCTTTTAAATAATAAAAGGCTTTCAGCATCTTAAAATTGAAAGGTTTACAATTTTAAGTAAAAAAAAAAAAAAGTCAAGACAGGCTTCACAATTTCCTGACGTGACACCGAGAACACAGAGAAGGAGGTGGAAAACAGGCTCCAAATGGAACATTTGTTGGCCATTGTCTTCCTCTCTGTTGAGCAGATGCAGACAGTAATAGTTTGTGTGCTTGTAGATTCCTTAATTGACAGC
Organism: Hollardia meadi; assembly: GCA_037974645.1. Classification (NCBI taxonomy): domain Eukaryota; kingdom Metazoa; phylum Chordata; class Actinopteri; order Tetraodontiformes; family Triacanthodidae; genus Hollardia; species Hollardia meadi. The sequence continues at coordinate 3,089,216 of JBBPCS010000283.1, forward strand.
ACTAGCAGTGGAACACCTAAAATTAATATAGTATAATACAGTATAAGAAGCTGCAGAGAGGATCTGGAGAAAATGAAGGAGAAGGGTGAGTTGGAGGTATGAGTAGAGTCATACAAGTATTGAACTCATTAACCTCAGTGAGGTTCTCTTGCTCTGGTTCGACAGAGCTCCTCCCGGATCTATTGTGGGTTTACTCCACCCGCTGTATCACCTCGTCCACCCACATTCACCCCTTTGCCCCTCTGACTGCAGCAACTTCTCCCCACCCCCTCCCAATTACTCCTCCTTTTTCCTATAGCCAGTTGTTCCTCTACACTCCTTGTTCACATCATCCCCTCCTCCCACTGCTAATAGATGTGCTTCCAGTAAATTGCTACACAAATGGTCTAGCCAGTTGAAGCTCTGTGTGGCCTAGGAAACAAGCTGTACAAGAGATGGATTGAAGAGGAAATGAAAATAAGACAGGGGTGGCTACAAAAAGAGCAAAAACCAATGAGAAAATGACAGAGTTATGGAACAAAACAAAAGCTTTAAAGGAAGAGAAGATGAGATTTATGAAAAAAAAGTTGAAGGAATACAAGGAATGGTACACAAACACTTTGACAGGTTAGAATAATTACAAGGTAAGAACGGCAGGAGTATTAATAAGAATGGCCAGCACCAGAACACCAGAAAGAGAGCAAAGTCTGCCCCTTCAGTGTAAATAACGAGGTAGTCATGGCCATTGACGATTTATGATATGCAAGCCATTAAACCAGATAAACTAAAAACATCTTGAAGAAAGACCTGATACTATAGTATGCATTTAATTAGCCTCACAGTGTAGAATAACAATCAAGGACTACAAGCTTTTGCCTTTAGGATGGCTAAAGCATCCGTTTAATTTAGGGATGCAGATTTTGTACATTTTCCTTAACCGATAATTGAACACGTTAACAAGCAATAATCGATTAATAATTAATAAGATACAAAACGCATGTCTTTATTTTCATTTTGTTTTATTCTAGAATTCTAGCAGCACATTAGTTGTGTAATTGTTATGTAACGTCAGTAGCTCACGAAATCCCTCTCAAGTCATCTTTTCCACCATAAAGCAAATCCTCTGAGTTATTGCCTCTGCTCACACAAGCTTGCACATCAATACAGCTTCTCCGAGCTAACACCGACGTGACAGTTTGTTGAGAGGACGGTCCACTTTCAACTTTAACTGCAACCAACTGCTACCGACTTTTCAGGTGGTACAACACTGATGTTTGACTGGAGCTGTATTTTAAGGCGCTGTTGCAATATTAACATTGAGCATTGTCCACTTTTACAGGGTAATGCTCCCATGTTGGACAACGTTTTGCCTTTTTCTTCTTGCCTCACCATTTCCTACCGACTGCTTCTTCTTTTGTTGCGCCAGTAGTTTTTTCTGAACTGCAAAGGTGATATGCGCCCCCTTGTGGTATAAAAGTGAATATATGAGAGCTACGGAGAAATGGTGCATAAAACACATTGTCGGTTAATACATTTTTAATTGGTTAAATTCTTAACAGCGATTAATCGAGTAATGATTAATCATTAACATCCCTAGTTCAATTCATCTTGAACTGACAAATTTCCAACAGTCATTTTGGAATCAATTGTTTTGGAGAAGCAACACTCATTCTTGTACAAAGGTCAGGAAACATTTGTTTCCTCACCTGTTACACATTAACCTCGAAGGTAACAAGATACTGTGGCAATTTTAATGCCAGATCCAAAAGTGTACATTTGCAAGCATATTTATAAAGGTAAAAAAAGGTCTCTTAATTTTTAACTGGGGTTTAGCCAATCAACAACAGTGCTTCAACATCAAAGGAAAAATGCATAAATGGAACACTTGTTGCCAATTCAGGAATAACTTGTTTGGCCAGTTAAGTGCAGATAAACGTTGAATACACGTCTCCACAGACGACACAAACACCCACATTGTTACATACAGCCACTGAAACCCACTAATCTCTTGTAGAAAATGAAGTCCTACCATTTGGTTCATCCATGGTAAAGTTACAAGCTGGACTCAGTGGTTTTCACTCCTGCAGACTTCTCTTGTCTGTCTGCTTCTCCTCTGGTCTCTGTGGTTACGAATCTCACACAGAAAGGAAGCCGAGTAGCGGAGAGTAACCTGCCTACCAACACAATGTTTGGATTGTTCCCTCTTTTGGAATATAACACGCCTTAAGTGAGGATCAATTAGCTAATGTGCAGAGCCTTTGGAACAGTGTTTTGCAAATCAAATCCATTATCGTCACTCCATTTATTTTAATGGGAAGAATGTAAAGCCATTAGCAAATTGGGAACCTTAAAACAAAAATCGAAAAATTAAGTACAAATCTGTCTCTCTTTCCACACCACTGAAAGAGAAGGGAGACAGGAGTTGTGACTACTACTACTAATGCCAGGAGATTAGCAGATAGTAGAATGAATTTCATTCCTCATGTGATGACCTCCTTCAGGGGAAGTAAAAGAATCATATCTGAACCAGTTGACACTATGTGACGCAGCACTAAGAGGAAGTGAACGGCTCATTGCAATCCCATCCACACAGGTACACAGTGGATGTGATGTTTTACGAAATTATTGAGAGAATGCTCTGTAGTGTGGGTGCCTGTTTTCATATCCATCAATTTGTGATTCTTCAAAACTGTTGACACCTAACTGGCAACATATTATGTCAGAGCTCCAGATTTTATGTTCAAGAAAATAACTGCAGAACAATACCAGCCGCATTTTTACAAGAAAGCCGCCATTGTCTGCCCTTCTCTCGGTCCACATCTGCACAACAAATACTATTTCAATGAAGATTTCAAACCATATTCAGGACGCAGCATACCTTCTTTCAATCCAGCTCCACATGGCTAAGATCGCAATTAGCTCAATACCCTTAGTGACAATTACAATGTGTTGCAAGTATTGTGATGATGAAAGACAGAGGCCCAAAGGCTGAAACAAGTGTAGCAATAGATGTTAAGCCAAAGTGGGAGACGAGTGTGTTTATCACCGTTAAGTTGTTTGAGGGAGTCTGTCTAGACAGAGAAAGAACTCAGAGGCCTCAGTGGTATTTACATTCCACTTCTTCTAATAAAGAAAGATGGCCTTGTGCGTCATTAAACCTTACTCATGACTTCTGTCTTGAGGCAGTGTAATTATATCTGTCGTACCCCATCTCTCAGTCCCCTGCTCCAGACAGTAGAAGTGTGTCTGAAAAAATGGGTCACTTTTAATACGATGTCTAATACAAGCAGAGAGGGATTTAACTGCGTTGAGAGCATGGCAGGGGTTTGGAATGCACTGTGTAGACTGCTGGAGGTGGTGGTTCGGGGGGGGGGCTGTTGATACTGATGCTGGGGCTTAATATCATCTGTAGATTTAACCCACAATGATGTCTGTAATTATAATATGGCAAAGAGACAATGAACAATAAGAGTGAAACAGATTCATTGTGTGTCTAAACTAAATAAATGCAAACATTTACGCAAGCCAGTGAAGGAAAATTAGAAACATGTGTTACCCATTTCAAGGTCTAATTTTCCTTATGTGGCTTTTATATTAGGGCTGAAATTCTTTGATCAACAGAAAAATACTAAATATTTTGCCAATTGATCAATCCTAAATCATTATTCAACCAAAGATAATAAATATTCTTTTATTCCAGCTTCTCAAATGTAATGATTTGCAGTTTCTTTTTGTCTTAAGCATATTGTTTGTTATGATACCAGATTTTTAAACTTTGACTAAAAAAAGGAAGTCCTAGCAGGCACACAAAGTAGGATTTTGTCTTTGTCTCAAAATCTGATTGAGATCTTTTTATGGCTTTGGTGCTTTTGATACCATCAAATGTGGATATTGCATTTGTTTAAAATGCACAATATTGAAAATGTATTGATACTTCAATACTTATGACAACCTTAGAATATAGTAAACTGAATATTTTGGGGGTTTTAGACTGTTCAGACAAAACAAGATATTTGAAGACATCACTTTAGGCTCTTAGAAAGTGATTTTTCACAATTTTCTGAGATTGAAAAGATCAAATGATTGACAAAAAATGTTTTACATTGATTAATTTCATCTTAAATTGCAGGCCTAGTCTGCATTTTAAACTAGCCACTTCAATTGTGTGGTGTTTTGACTTTAAGATTCATGACAATGCTACATCTGCTCCAAGATGATTAATGGGAGAAAGTGCATGTCTAAAGAAGCAGTGGTATCAAGTGCACATCCGACCCATCCACATTCCAGCTCTGCCGTCTTCTTCATGACTCCTCAGGGCTACATAGAGACAGCTGGCTGTGTGTGTGTGTGTGTCTGTTTATGTGCATGCATGTAACTGCACAGGATGTGGAACTGTCAGAGCGAGGCCAAAGAATGTGTGTGTGCTGTGTATATGCATCAGACAGAGCAGTGTGTGAGTAAGCAAAAAAAGTTTAATATCAAAGTGTGCATGAATGTAACTTGCACAAAATTTACACGCAGACAAAAAAAAGTGAAAAAAGGGAATTTTGTGGCCCACCACTTCCTGCATTCTTTCAATTCCAGAGGCACAGTGGATTCAACTTTACATTCTTTCCAAAATCGCACTTTTAGACATTTAAAACAAACTAAAGTTGGCCTGGTGAACTTGACAATGGCTACAGGTCTGGACAGTGTAACTAGAGTGGAGTAAGACAGTGTTTACAAATAAGATATGAAGCCCCTCTGTCTGTTTGTTCATTTACCTTCCTCTAGTGTGTGCGAGAGATAGGCATGTACACAGGAAAAAACACAGGCAGTATTGTGCATGTGTGTGCGCATGCAACTGTGAAACGAGAATGAAAAGGCTAAGAGGGAGAGGGTGATCCACTTATGCAGTGGAACCACGAGCAAAACAAGAGGTTTAACCGTGTTTGGGAAAGCAAGAGGTTCTTACTTGCACCAAGCTCAAACTCAGCTCATTTTGAGAGCAACAGATCAGATGCAGGGAATACTGCTCAGTTTCACTCCAATTCCTTCCATTACTATCACAACTTGCAAGATTTACAGAACCTCTCTTGAAAAGGGAAAGTAAATTGACTCAGAAATGAGAGGCTGTGTGTGTAAAGCTCTACTGCTGCATCTGACCATACAAGGCAGTAGTGCCGTTTATGCTGTGTCACCAAATGTTCATTTCAAACACATATGGGGCTTTTCCAATGGCACTTTTTGACCACACTGATTCGAGTTTCCATTACCAGTTCAACCACGCAGAGTTGTGCTGAGCCGCGCCCTAGATGGACTACCAATAGAGTGGGGCAAAAGCGAGCCCAGCCTGCAGGCTACGGTGACATCTCACTGACCAAAGCCAACCTCTGATGACCCCCTTCTCTTTCTCAAACAAGCGTGTGTTGCAAGACTCAACTCATGTCTGTGCAGGAGCGTAGAGAAAAAGACACTTTTTGAAATCAGTGTTCAGTTCTCAGTACTTTTGTAGCTTCTAACTAAATCTCTGTGGTTTGCAGTTTAGTTTCTCTCCTGCATCCCCATTTGTACTTTCAGATATTTGCTTTATTTTGCCGTTTCATTCTGTTCACTTTCAACTGTAGTTGTGTTAAGTTACTGCTGATGAAAACCCAATAGTTCCTTATTTTGCTGCTTTTAAATAACACAATAGCAGGGGACTTTGTTGTGACATTATTGGAAATTATATGTGTTTAACACCAAATTAGCGTAGCTTCCTTTGCAGCTATTATTTAATACAGCAGGGGCGAAGAGAACAAGCAGAAACAGCCACAGTGAGATGTTCGATGAGGAGCTGTGGACAACAGATTTAACTGCACCTCTTTAGCTCTCCTCCAACAGGTAAAAAAAAGTATTTTACCTGCCGTGGCAATGGCCAAAAAAGAAATAATGTAGTTTTATAATGCCATGATAACCAAAAAAGGCAACAAATGTATTAAAGCCAGAGGTACAGCTTGATCATCACATTGAGTGAGTTCTCTGTGAAACTTAAACATCTTATTACACCGATTTTAGTTAAAATGGGATTAAAATCTGCTTTCCTCACTAGACCAGACGACACTCTCTGGCTCTGCCACTTTGTTAATTTTTATTTACATCTCTCAAACTTAGTCAACAAGAAAAGATGGGAATACCTGATGTGGGCATCACAAGCACTAAAGCGCACTGTGACTGGAGCAAAGTGATACAACATGATCTGATCTTAAAATGATGGTGACGTCTTGGATCAGGTTACAAACAACCAATAAGTTTCAAGCCAATTAAGGATGATGTAGCTTGTCAGCTACTAGTAGTGTCCATGCAACACAGCCATTGGATAATTGACTTTTGGCACAGTGTCCAGCTGGTTGTGGTGAGCCAAGACATGTTGAAATTAATATTCCTTTGCATCTATGAACATTCCAAATTCCATATCATAGGTTATCTTGAAGTAATAAGACAAAGGCAAATAAACCTGCTGTTTGTTATGAGAGGTGTTTAATTATTAATCCAAAAGCATTCATCAATTCAGAATGGATTTCTTGTTCTGGTTTTCAGGATTGTCTCAGCTGTGATCTCGCAAGCTTAAGGCCATCTCAGACATGTGTGGTCTTATCAGGGACAATGTCTTTCTTTTCAAATGGTTTTTTTTTTTTTAAATAACCAATTTTTCAGCTGTCCAAAACTTTTTACCCAATATTACTCATAGATGAGACATGGCCAAGGTGAGTATACTGGAGAGGACTGTCGACATTACAACACCCATTAATTACTAGATGCATCTCAGCAAGTTTCCCAAACCGGCAAAAAAACATGCAAAAAACAAAACAGCTCCATCACTTATGGGACACTCTCTAAAACAGACCACACACTGCATGTACACCCCATCTGTCTAGTAGAGATCACACAACAGGTCTTCACAATTCAAGCTTATGTTGCTGGTGAAGGGACATTAAGAGCTACTGTGATCCCTGGTTCCTCAGAGCTTTAATACTTTGTAATAATTTCATTAAAAAAAAAAAAAAACCAGAAAGAGCATCTGCATGACAAGTGACCTAGTTCAAGCCTTTCATGAGGTTTGGCCTAAATCTTGCCATTCTGAATTTAGTTACAGGAAAAGCAAAACCAAGTGTGTGTGTGTATGTATGTATGTATGTATGTATGTATGTATGTATGTATGTATGTATGTATGTATGTATGTATGT
>JBBPCS010000283.1:3096499-3118078 GCA_037974645.1 Hollardia meadi
TGTATGTATGTATGTATGTATGTATGTATGTATGTATGTATGTATGTATGTATGTATGTATGTATGTGTGTAGAATGCAGGTCTACCTACTGGGGCCCCTCACCCCTTACAGAAAACTATCAACAAGACAAATGACATAGGCTTGGGCCAATATTCGATATTATCGAATATTGCGATATTTGCTGTCATTTGCAATATTTTTCACAATATTGAATAGCTGTTACGGCATCTTCGGACTTTTATTTTGAAAAGAAAATGCACGTGGAACTGCCGTGGCGGCAGCATGATGTAGGCATGCATGAAGCGCTTTAATACACAGACAAAAGGGAATGACAAGTCTTCTGCAATGGCCTAAATTGTATATAGTTATTTATACATCTCTTAATATGTAAGCTGTTCAAACTTTATTATTTTATTTCTGTATTAATTATTAATGTATATGTCATTTAGACCCGAATGATGTGTCACACTATTATTATTAAGTTGTAATTTAAAAGTTCCAGTTTTTCTATTTAAATTTAATAGGTCCTATTTTTCTATTGAAGTTTTCTATTTACAAGTGTTGTATACAGAGTACAAGTAAAGAAGTGAACAGCATATCAACCTCTCAGTCCGTTATTTATTCGTAGGCTAAGGCTACTACCCCACCCCCCCGACGATAATATTGTCTATCGCGAGATTTGGGCGGGACAATATCGTGACATTAAATTTTGGATTACGCCCAAACCTAGAATGACACTCAATGCACGTTATCTGTAGACAAAGAACCGCATTAACCCTCAATGATTTTCACTGCCTGGCTTCTCTTCATCTGTCCACATAACAAGACTGTGTGCAAGCGTTGACAAGCACTACATCTTTCAAATTTCATACCAAGACCGCATTTGCACTGACAAAGCTTGTCCTGAATAAACTGATATGTACGTTATGTACAGATAGCTTTCTCCACAGGACAATAAAGATTCATTGGAAATGCACAGCATTACAATATTATGTCCACTGCTCCATGGGACAAAGTAGTCAAAGCTGTAAGCAAAAAAAACCCAAAAGGATAGGGCTTGATGCTAAGCATGCAGCTTATTCTAATCAATTCCATAAGGGACACTAACATGTGCTAAGTGACTGTAAGCTACTCAATAAGGCCATTAGGAGCAGGTGGTTAAATGTGGCTACATGTTAAGTGGACTAAGCCAGTTAGCCTTTAAGGGAGTAAAACAGGATGGACTAGCGGCTACTGGCAGAGGAGTGGTCTAAATGGCTGCAGGGAAATGGGTTACAATCTGTTCTAAACCTGGCATCATTTTAGAGAAAAAAAGACACCAGCCAGGCCCTGTTGCCAATAGTCAGCAGAGTGGTATCATCAACCAGGAAGGAAAGAAGTGATTTGTGCGCTTGTACTCAGATCTGGTCAAAAACAACAACCACCATGATCATCTCAAGTGTTTGCAAGCATAACTGAGTATAACATTAGGGTACTATGAGGGGGAGCGTGGGCAGACAAGCCCCATTGTCTGCACTTTGCACCGTGCGACGCCCACAGGCATGATGCCGAGGGGAGTGGGGGTGGATTTTGAGTGGATTAAATGGTGCAACGGGACAGAGGAGCAGCTGGCATGGGTAACCTCACCCAGAGTAACCAGGGATGCTGAATAGGCTGCAGGGTGAAAGAGGGAATTGATGACATCATTCATACATACTGAGCAGATAAGGAAAAGACCAATTATTGGGTCCAATATTCAGCATTTTTTCTGATTATCAAGGTTTTTTGTCCGTTTACAGACAATATAAAAATAATTATTCATAATAGTAGTAATATATAGTAATATTTATATTTTGCATGCATACTGGAATGGCCCCATGTGTCATTACTTTCTTGTTCTTTCACTACAGCATTTTTAGCTATTGGATGTTACGATCATAACAATATCCCATGATTTCTACACAGGCAGATTTTTTTTAAAAACTAAAAAAAAACTAAACATTTCATCAAAATCAGGAAATCACTATAAAACTCATACCAGTTTTCCACTAAGGACCTTTACCCCGTGTCATCTCCCTCTCTTTTATATTTGCTGTTGCTTTCCACTGACAAATAAAAGTAGTAGCTGGAGAAGACATGAAAACTAAGGAACCAAATTAAGCAATTTGATCAAGGATGGTTGGCTGTAGCAAAACCAGAGTTGTCATCAGTTTTACTATTTTAAAGCCAGCCAACAGCTTCTCTCCTGTACACCAGCCAACTGGCCGTATCCAGGCGAATAGTCAATACAATGCTGGACAGCCTGAGGGCCAGATCAGCTTCAATGCCTCTGACTGAGCAGGGTGAGCTGAGGCCAGATGGACAGTGATCCCACATCTCCCCTGCCTGCCTCTCTGACAGCCACAACCTTCAACTGTGTTAAACACAAACAAACCAATTACAGAGCACACAGGATTCACTTTCTCATGCACATAAAAAGGCGAAGCAAAGGATGATATCAGGATATGCCCAGCATGCTCAACACATAACTTTTATTTGAAATTTTATTAGAACATAGGATAAGAGTCAACATTTGAACTGTTGACCTGTTTAAATTTACAAAATTTCAGTTTATAAACCAACAAAAAATACACTATACAAGAAATTGATCTACAGTTCTTTCTATCAAACATATCAGCACTTTACAATGCTGCAATATGTACCACAAATGCACATGGCCCAGTAAAATATGTCTTTGGGATGGCATTCAAAAGCTCCAAAAGTGAACTAACAAACAGACTATGAAAGTGCTGAATTTCTCTTTCAATAATTACAGAGTAGTGAGCCCAGCTTTACAGTCCCAGACAGATTGAGTGCCTAAAAATGCAGCGCCAGCATCCACCACTTTATCCTAATGAGCAGGAGAGTGCCAGCCTCCAAACCACAGTGACGAGAGTTACAGTACCACACTGTCTCAGCACCCCACAGCTGAGTAGCCAAGAGCAACACAGGAGATACACAACAAACCTGAAGTGTGAATGATTAAATGGCTTAAATTTCATCCTAAACAGATGCAGTAACGCAGCCAAGGATTGAGTTTCCACGGGTGTGGGACGGAGACTGACACTGGTTACATGCTGCAAAAGCAGCTGACTTCCAAGCAGATGCACAAGCTCTACCCTGTACAGTGGTTGTGCTTGCCATTCAGCTGCCCTGATTTTCATTGAGTTTTCAGACAAGGGACAGGTTGAAAAGTGCCAACATCCCTGTGCTACAAATAATAGCATGTATAGATTAAAGTTCACCACCATCTCTGTTAGGCAGTGATTCATAAACCAAACTAGATCTGTAACGATCTATTTCGATTAAGTGTTTAGTTAGTTTTTGTTTTTAAATGGAGGTTATCACAATAACAGAATTTTAATTCATGCAATACTATCATAAAAAAAAAAAAAAAAAAACTATTCTCGATATCTCTATCAATACCACAGCAAAAAAAAGCTGTAGGCACACAAAATAGGATATTTTTTCCTTTTTCTAAATTAGCAACATGCACACAGTGCTGGTACAGAAAAGATCACTGAACACATACCAACAAATGTAGGGATGCACAATATTTATCAGACTGATAAATTATGACCCTGATAATGGGAAATTTTATATTATCGGTTATTAGTCCAAAATGAAATTATTAGCTGATAAATGGAGCCGATAATATGAAGCCAAATTTCTTTCATTGACTTTCACTGAAAAAGCACGGCATCTGCTCACTCCAATACAGCAGCTAGCATTGCGATCTGCCAATAAACACAGAAGTCACGCTCATGACAGCAAACTGCTGGACCTGGGTAGAGCCACGCAGTGTAAACTAGAGGCAAATATGTCGCGATGGGATGTTCTTCAAGTGTGGATATTCTTCAAAGGTTCACAGAAGAGGGGAAAAGACAAATCTTTTTAGATCAATGGAATAATCATCATTTTTCTTTGCTGACTATGTTAGCTTTTATTTCTCTCAGGTGTGCATAAAGTGGAGGTTAGGAATGTCATTTTAAAATACAAAAATGTGAAATTATCAGTTATCTTATTGGTATCGGACATGAGAAACAGGTATTTATCGGTTAGAAAAAATACACATTGTGCATCCCTATTTGAAGTAAATTGGTTTATATTGCTGCTCAGATGTGAATGATTTCACTTTAAAATCTGCTCCACAATGACTATAAAATACCAAAAGACTGATGCTTGCTGATACTGTAGAGAGTAAGTGGAAGTACAATCTGTTCTCACACTGTGGGATCATGGCTGAGAAAAGAGTTGAACCCTTGACCCCAACCTCCACAACCATCATAACCTCTTACAGCTGTTGGACTAAAGCACATGAACCCACGCTAAGCTGAATAAACAACACAATTATCGACCGTAAGATTAATCCAACAGTGTAATCACACCATTTAACAGGGTGAACCTGACACTACAGACAGTAGATAACTATTTTTTGTTCATATGCCTATCATCTTGGATAAAGTCAACTTTTTGGAAGGCTGACTAAAGTTCTGAAATTTGACATTTACACAGTTTCAAGCTTTACAAGCTTGAAAAAAACTCTTATAGTAATAGAGGAGCAGGAAGTATTCAGGGGTTTTTCTGTGAAGACAAGACATCAGGTACATCAGGTCAGTGTTTCACTCAGTCACAGCACAGCAGGTTTGATTTGTTTGGCATCCATTTTAAACAGTCACACTACAGCAGATGTTGCACAAGCCAACCACCTGTGTTTCAGGCATGACAGCCAGAAAGACAAAAACAACCACATCCCTGATATTGGGCACCACAGACTAGACTTGGAGTCTTTGGTGTCCAATTGGATCATTTTTTTCATTTCTCAATTGAATGAATAGAAAAGGGGCCACAATTTTTAGTCTCTCAATCCAGTATACTGTGTGCCAAACCATTTGCTGGTGTCCTTATTCCACTGAACTACAACATGAAACATAACTAGCAATTAAGATAAATGGTGTATGTGAATAACAAAATGACGGCGAGGCAGAGTGCTCTGCTGTGTCGTCATTAACGTTATGTTTCCAGCAGTGGAGAGCAGCCTCTCTGCTGCTTTGTTCGGGAAAAGCCACTGCAGGACGGAGAACGGTCGCAGAATATTGAGGATACCGAGCCTAGTTATCATCATCACCACAGAGTTGCTTTTAGTCATTTAATGCTACTCTGTGTGTTGTTCAGCCCGTCTCGTTTGTTACTGCTAATCGCAGCTCTGCTCCGTTAACGTTACTCTCTGAGTGACAAAGTAAAAAGTAAGTCTTGCAAAGGTAATTATTTAGACCCTCAAGTCAAAACGTGCTTGCAATTGCTGCCTTTTGTGAAGATGAATCACAACATCTTTGCCGTTTTTGTTACATTAGCACATTGGTTGTATATAAAGATGGACGACATGAGAGCGCCCCTAAAGTGAGGACAAAACATCTCAATCGCCCCCTGATGGTGGGCTGCAGTATAGGTCATGAACTCCTCCCCCTCAATAGTGTCAAGTAGGGCATGGGCCAAACTCAAAGTACACCTTAAATAATTTTTTCTGTCGTTTAAGATAGTTCCCCATCACGCGTATGGGCGGGAACTCGATATCTCAACTCCGCAGCCCGGTCACTACTGCGCAGACTCTGGCTCTAAATGACATCACCAGCGCAAGATGGCAGCACTCGTATCCGGGATATTTTGGCTTCATTTTTGTACAATGGGAGAAAGTGGAGACGCGTCGTCCATCTTTATTTATGTCATTGCATGAACATCACATTAACATTTGTGAATCAAAGGAGTATTGTTCACCTTATGCATGTAAGAGACGATTTTTGCCCCCGCCCCTACCACAAACCTGCCCCAAGTCTTAAATATAGACAGTCTGAAGTACCAAGACAACATACAATGAACTTGAACTTGTAGCAACCAAGTGAACCAACAGATTTTTAAAAAGGAATAAAGTTTTGTTATTTAACAAATATAATCTCATCATGAATAAACAGGAAAATCACTTCTATGTCACACCTCCTGCTAAAAGTTGTAGAGAATTTTGTTTCTGTACTACTGGTCATTTTATGAAGGTGAAATTTTCTTTGCATAATACTTACAGCTTCCTCCTTTTAAACCACCTAATCCAATCTTTTGAGCCTTCAAGATTATAGCATGCTGAAACAAGATAATTACTTCGAGCTCCTCTTCAGGTTTGCTTTGGCCTTCAGGAAGAGGAAAGGGAAACGGTGGTGTAGACAGGGGATGTGGCTGCGCAGTGCAAAAACAGTTTGCGTGCCAATTCAGAGGCTGGATCTGGTAAAGAACGTGGGCCTTTCACAGACAACACAAATACTAAAGAGACACAAAACTGCACATACACGTGTGTCACACTTTGTTCTGCACCCAGGTGATGATAAACTCCTCAGCAACAACTCACACACCCTGGCAGCAGTAGCATGAGGGTTTTCAGAAGGAGACACACTCCCCAGTGAGTGTCTGCATGTCAAATACCGTTTTGAAGCCATCGATAGCTCCCTCACCCGAGCCCACCACACCCACACAGCCCAAAACACTATTATGTAATGCAGACTGTGAGCCAAAACAGCATCCCTCCATCACCGAGATCTGCAGACGATGCCGTCTGATAGTCTGCCTCTGAGCTCTCTGTATTCCTCTTTTTACTCATGTTGCTCTGCAAAGTCAAGAATGAGATCACTCCATGTGCAGGTATGCAAATATGAAAACAGAGATGACGGTTATCTTTGCAAGAAAAAAAAATTGAGAAGGCATTGAGGGATTTGGGTGCAGACCACTTCTTATCTATCAATATATCAGTGATGTATGACATGAGGCTGACACTAAATTTTAGTTTTAAGTGGCTTCAACTAATCTCAAATGATAATCAAAGACACAACACATCCTCAGGACCCCGATGTAAACTAAAGATCTTAAGGCAATAATGAGATCAATTATCTTATAGATCAGCACAAGGGCGAGTGTTCTTAAAGTGTTTAAACAGCATGATACACTTTTTGTCGATTTTATACCCCCTCCACGTGTCCATTTTGTCCATCATTATTAAACTACGTTGTCCGGGACCCTGCCAAGGACCCCTAGGTGGTCCCGGGACAGCACATTTTTGCAGCACACTGTTTGAGTTTTTTTCTAAGCCTCAAATGGAGCTTTAATAATACCATTTGTCTCTGGGAACAAACACACTATATTCTCCCAGGTTTAGCAAAAGGCCCAGTTTCGCCTTAGGAACAATAGCGAAGCAGGCTGTGGCAGCTTGCTGAGAGAAACACATGAAGCCAGTCGGTACATTTAACCGGATACAACCAAGATCATGCCAGGCGAGTCTTGTACCACTGTACACCCAAAATAAGTGGCTTTCCGAGACTAAAACATAACGTTACGTTGAAATCCCCACCCAACCGTTCCGTGCCATGCCATGCTAATGTTGCACTTCCATCATCACATTCAGCCACAAACCGGGTGCTCCACATTACAAGCGTCCGTCTTCAAAACAAATAACGACTGGTCAATTTAAAAAGGCCAAAGAGAGGGTGAGTTCCACCAAGTAATACAGTCGTTTTCTGAGGTATTGTGTGGTTAAAATAACACAAAGAAACAAGAACGTAATGCAGCGCAACTGAAATTGTTTCGCTCGCGCTAGAAACGTTACAGCGTAGTAAATTCCTCGTACCTTTTAACCGCCGACTCCTGGATAAACAAACAGTCCCTCCTTTTCGGTCCAGCACTGAGGTTAAAATGCACTTAATGTGTCGACAGAGCCGTAAATTTCACCGGACTAACAATGGAGACGCGCAGTCAGCTGCGGTCGTCCCACTCCGTGTCCTTCCCTCCACGTTTGAGCAGCGGCTGGCGGCGGAAGGCTACTTCGCTTCATGAAAGATGGACCCGGGCGGGGGTAGTGACAGAGAAGTCCGGCAGCAGATTGAAGGCTAAAGCGAAGCGTGGTGGTCATAAAAGAAAATGCAGATTAAATCCCGCGAGCGGTCCAATCAAAAGCGCGAGACTGGTGTTTATGCAAAGCAGCCGTGACGTCGAATGCAAACCAAGCTCGAGCTGTCTATGTGGC
Organism: Hollardia meadi; assembly: GCA_037974645.1. Classification (NCBI taxonomy): domain Eukaryota; kingdom Metazoa; phylum Chordata; class Actinopteri; order Tetraodontiformes; family Triacanthodidae; genus Hollardia; species Hollardia meadi. The sequence continues at coordinate 3,104,578 of JBBPCS010000283.1, forward strand.
GCGGGGGGGATTCAAACTGGGGTCCAGGGCCACGAAGGGGTGCTAGGTGTCTGAGGAGGGAGGAAAAAACAGATTTAATTGTTAATGTATAACAATAATATTTGCTTAGATGTAATGCAGCTTGCAATGATGACAGTACTTTCTCTTAATTTCATCAAGCTAAGTTGTCAAAGGAAGCCAGTGAAAAGTGGTTAAAAGATGATTCCCCAGAGGGCAGGGTGACAAGAGAAAGTATAATAGTTTCACTAGTATCCAGGCACATGGGTGTGTCCAGACTTTTTTTGACTGGGGTGGCCCAAGTGGGGCACTGACTTATGCAGGGGTGGCATGAAATATCTGCACAGGTCGACTTGTCTCCACTTCCTCCTACTGTACAAAAATGAAACTAAAATATCCTGGATACGAGCGCTGCCATCTTGTGCTGGTGACATCATTTGGAGCCAGAGTCTGCTCAGTAGTGATCAGCAGTGACTAAACTATTTTACAGTTTATTATTATCACTTGATTGGACACCAGCTCCACTGTGTGAAATAACTCAGGGGTTCCATGGAAAAAAAGATTACTGGTATTTTAATTTGTGGAAGTAATTGCAATGAGGTTTCAGTGCTTCTGCTGTTGCGTTGCCACCTGCTGTATAGGTCAGGAGTGTGACTCTCATTCATTCTGCACCAAGTGACAAAAAACAGCCGCAGAAGCAATGCAATCTCTTCAAACAGGGGTTCCCAAGAATCTCTATTTTGGGGCTCCGATAAAAGCGCTGACACTCCACATACACTCTTTGCCCTTTTGTTCCAGCCACATGTTTATTCTTTGTGCTTAAGATGAAATTTGAGACATCGAGTTGCACGAGTCTTCCTTATTCACAAACACAAAGGCGTTTCTGTTTCCTGAGATTTGGATAGTTGGGAGTATGCCTGAATAAAACAAATTAATTCAGAATGAAGAAAGTTTCTCAATAATGTGTATGTGTAATGTGTATTTTAGCACAGTGTCCACTTCCCCATGGTACAAGGCCACAATAGCTGCAACTTGAATGCTTTTTTTTTTTTTTAAATGTGGAGCTGCAGCTGCAAGCTCCACAATAGAAATCAATGAAAAGGGAGGAGACGCACAAAGACTATTGCAACTCAAAGGGAGAGAAGAGTGAATAGGTCGAGGCATCTGACATTAACTGTTGTTTTCTCTTATGAAACTAAGAGACAAAGAGAAAGAAGTGAGACATTTAGAAAAAGCCTTGGGCAAAGAGGAATCAAAGACTCTGTGAGTGAAGGGAAGAATGAAGGCTTACCAGAAATCATCAACCACAGACTCGTCAGCACACACATTTTCTATGTGACCCAGTAAAGAGAGAGAGAAAGCGTGTGCGTGAGTCACGTCTCAGCTCTGCCTCTCCATCTCTGCTCTGTGCAGGACTCTGGCAGATGTTTCATCTGCAGCCTGTCAGCCTTTCCAGTCGGCAAGGGGCCCTGCGCCAGAATGAGGGGGGAAAACCCAAAACTTTCACTTATCCTGCAACTTAAACTCAACTCACTGTGAATTTGGAGCTGTATCATTTAAAAACTTTGCAACAAAACAAACCAAAAAAAACAGATTCTTTACTCTTGAGTGTGGATTCATTTTGACTTAACTTGGCACTAATAGCATCCATCAATACCTCAGAGCTGAAAAAGCCACTCAATCCCCTCACATCCTGCCCATCCATTCCAGATTGCTTCATAACGTTGTTACACAAGGGTGTGGCTCAGTACTGGGCTCGGGTAGGAATGTTTAACAGAATCAGGCTGCACTGATAATCTACAAGGCGTTTATACACAGACTTAGCTGCTTTTAAATCTGTTTATTTAGTGTGTGCTGGTCACCCATCTGCCCAAACACCTCCTATAGCTAAGACAGCTGCACACGCCGCCTGTGGCACAAAACACACTCTGCAAGCCCACACACAGACTGACACAACAAACACAAACTGAGGAGGCCGCAGATTCAGCGGCTCATTATATAAGACAGGAAAAAGAAAGTGCTGCTGCTGCAGACCTGCATTTTTCATCTGAGGCACTTTGTTCATGTAAAATGCCCTGAACTTCAAACAGCGTGACACAAGTGAGTGACTGGAGCACATTTGAATTCAAGCTGAGACCAAGCTGGCGTCAACAAAGAACCACACCCAACATCAGTGAACTGAATCTACAATTGATGCACAAATAGCAGCTTCTCGAGCATGACATATAACCCTTGGGCTTTCTTTGGGCATCAAATGCACTATAAAAGTAGTCATAGCCTACATATAGATACATTATGTGAAAAAACAAAAACAGAAAACAGTTCTTTTCGAATAATGGTTAGCTACATACAGCTATGAATTCTACCATTCTTTCCCTCTCACACAGTCTGACACGAACCATCAAGGCATCAGAGCGGTAGCCTACATAATGTATGACAATATTAGGTTAAGTGGGTGGAGGGCAAAGATTTGCTAAATCAGCTGCCAGCTGCTCAATAACCAGGAAATGAGCTCATCACATCGGAGCGTTCAGAAGAAAAGAATTCTAATATTATCTCTGCGAACGCTCTGTGGTGCTGCGTCTCACCTAAAACATGCAGGGTGTTCACAACTGTCCATGTGTTAGATTCAAGGATTTATGTGCAAAAGTCGAGATCATAGTTTTCTTTTAAATCCCCCATGAGCCAATTTTTTTTAAATCTGTAAACTAAATGTGTTGAAAAATAAACTTGTAGACTGGTATGTGTTGCATGAAGCCTCATCCAAACACATGAAGGAACAGAGGGACTGCACCCAAACTCCTATATATCTGATTTGATCATGATACAAAATTAAACTGTTTAACTGTTAAATAAATATTTTTATTGACAGTGAAAAATATATTTACACAAAAGAGAAAGGCATTAACACAACATACACTTTTTTTAAAGCCTAGCAAACAAAACAAAGCACAGATTAAAAAACAATAATATGAAATAATGCATCTAAAGAAAAACAAATAATAGGTAATAATAAAAATAAAAATAATACAATTCAAAAGGACTCAGTCATCTGACTTGTCAGGCACAATATCTAGAGTCAGAGATTTTTAAAAAATGATCTATAGCAAAGTTCTTTAAAGAACCTCTAAGCAGCTTTACATTGTAGAGAACCTCCCCAACCCACCAGTCAGGATGGGGGTGAAACATGCTTCCAGTTTCAGAGAATTAGACACCTGGCTAGCAGGGTGCTAAAAGCAATAATAATAATAATAATAATAATAATGAGTTTGATGGGGGAAAACTGACCACAGTCTAATTGTCCACAGCGTTGTACATGTATGAAATATTCCTTCTCTGATCGAGGTCTATAGTAAGAAGTGTTGATCAATGTATTTGGAGTGCAACTTGAAAATGGGGGATACTGTTTTTGAATAAAATGTCTAATTTGAAAGAAAAAAGTGAGATGTGGGAAGCTGAAAATCTGGTTGACAAGTATGCAAAGGACATGATTTGAAGAAGATTTCCATGTCATATAAATTTTTTAACTGATGTTTTGTCCCTGTCAAACCAAAACTGAAATGCAGAGTCTATGTTAGATGGGGAAAGAATAGAAGGTCTGTGAAGAGCAAAATGTTTTTAAGTTCCTTCTATATTTTAAGAGGAGTAACCATTGGACGAATGCTAATGGTAAAGACACACAGTAGCCTCCACTATACCTCCACTCGGCCTCACGCAGGCTGTTCAATGGTTAAATCCCCCATCCAATATAAAAGATTTGAAGACTGGCTGCCCAGTTAAACTGTAAAAAAAAATGGGAAGGGCAAGACCATAAAATGTTTAAATATCAAAGATGATCAAGGAAACTTTTATAAGTAGATTGGCAATAAATATGACAGCAAGTAGATGATTTCAAATGACTCATGTCTCTGATGCTTGCATTTCTTGAGTGCAGATCATTTGTATGAAAAACATGATACCAGCAAGATGTAAGGTTTATCTAGGTAATACCAGACAATAAATAGATGTATATTATATAATTTTAAGTAAAGGCCATGGGTCAATTTGGCACGTTTTGTCATCTAGATCCAAAGTCCATCAGCATATTTAGCGTAAATGCGACACTGCTGAGCATGAGATGACTGGAAAACACACAGTCATCATATTAACCTGGTACCAGAGATCCTCTCATTCACAAAAGAAACTAGTTTCCTGAAAACTCCGTGTGGAGTCCAGAATGTGAGGCCCCATAGGTATTGTGCGTTTCTTTTTTGCGGTACAAAGAAAGAAAGACATTTCATAATATCTAGTCACTGTGTTACATTTTTAAACAAGACATCATTATGAAGACTACAAACAGACTAAAAAGTACAATGATTCAGAATGACAGGACATTATTACAGAGCTACAAATTTGTATCTGTGGTCATTAAACAGTCTTCTTGTTATCTAGTCTAAACCCTGCTCCATTTTGTAAGGCAATTCAAATCATTTTTCTCATCAAGTCAGATACAGTTTGTAGGCTGCTTTCAGTGTTTTATAGAGATTCAATTCTTGATTCTAAACAATGGATGAACTATTTGTATCTTGACATACTTTGGCATCATTAAAGAAACACGTGGGTCTTCTTTCCATTTGTAGCCATAGGTAATGTTGAGTGCTTCATTAGTGATATTATATTGATCATTACTCAGATAAATGCAATACAGCACACAGTCTACAACAGCAGCCAATTGTAGCTTGACAAACATAACTATACTCGTAAAATCCATGTTTGAAGGCAACATGATGCTTGAGATAGAATCACTGACTGTGTATAAAGATGGACGACATGAGAGCTCCCCACAACTGAAGCCAAAACATCTTGATTGTCCCCTGATGGTGGGCTGCAGTATAGGTCAAAAACCCCTCCCCCTCAATGATGTCAAGTAGGACATGGGCCAAACTAAAAACTCAAAGTACACGTCAAATACATTTTTCCCAAAGATGGTTTCTGTCGTTTTAGGTAGTTCTCATCATGTTGATGTATGTTCAAGTGTTCATTTTTCTGGTCAGTTTGGTTTTAATTAGTTATTTGATGCTTTAAAAACGGGGTGAAACTGATTGACAGTTGTGCCCTTCTTGCGATTGAGTCGGGCGGTGCAGGAACTGAATATCGCAGCTCCTGGACCCGGTCACTACTGCGCAGACTCTGGCTCCAAATTACGTCACCAGCACAAGATGGCAGCACCCGTATCCAGGTTATTTTGGCTTCACTTTTGTGCAAGTGGATACGTGTCGTCCATCTTTATTTGTGTCAATGGATAGAACTGCAGCTCAAAACACAGTTTGAAACTTAACACTGGAGGTGCAGCTATACGTGAAAGAAAACCCTTTTTCCAATATTTTTCTGGAAGCCATCACCTTGATTGTCTTAAAAAGACTATAAGGCAGATTTCCCTCATTCTTTATGAATGTACACGTCACATTGGGAACTGATATGATAGAGTGTAGGGGATATTATGGTATTTCAAAGAGTAGTAGGGTGTAAGAAAAATGCTTTGTGAGATGTATAAAAACCTCAATCTAAGAGCCCTGTCATCAAAATCTAAACTATAATATATATATAATATATATATATATATATAATAAAAAGGAAAAACATAAAAATAAAAACAGTCAGTACCATGTATGCGCTACTGCAGTCCTCATCATAGCACACAGAGTTTATCTCCTGGTTCCTGGTTCAGCACGATGCATCATTAAATACACAAGAAAAAAAACCTCTGTTTTGTTGTAGAAACCAACAAGAAACAAAGAAATGGCTGCGCATTAGTCATCCATGATGGCCAAGTCCTGCATCAGCCCTGAGTTTCTCCTTCACGGAGTCAAGGACAGGAAGAATAAGACGTCCGATAAGAAGAGTGTCGTTACACTCTCCTTCAACAGAGTGCTTGTCAAGCTGATGGTGACTCCTCCTTCACACGAGTGCTGAGTTTGACCCAGATACAGTGTGTTGGTACAGAGACACTGCATCAGGATTGTGTAGCATATTCCTGTGGTCAGCAGGGGGGGACAGTGAAGTCAACTTCAGTTCACTAGCAGGACGTCTTCATATGTTGTCATTCTGGGGGAAATCAAATAAAGACGGCTCATGTAACCAATTTCTACAGTCATGATATTTTCACATCATAATCATATATTCTTATCTAGAGTCACATAATAGTGGTATTTAGTGAAACATACTTTCTAAACAATGTTAGAAAATGATTTCTTTTTAAACATCACAAAATGCAATAATCTTCAATGAGCTCACTCTAACTTAAAATACTTAAAATCAGATCTTTAAATTCAAATTCAAAAGTACATACTTTAATTAATAATGAAACTAGATGTCTGTTGGTCATGATTTCTGGAAAGAGACATTGCTGTTGAGTTTATCAAATGTATTTTGCGAAGTGCCATCTAGTTCCATTATATCCAAGAGAAGGTAGACGTCTCTACAGCTGATATCTCCAAAACTCCACTCCGACCTGACCTGACCTGATTGCGCTTCTGGTGAAACCCTTTTAAAATTCCCTCAAACTCAAAAATGCATGGTGGTGGTCAAGCTAGAAACAGGACTGTCTATCTGGCTGAAATGATGAGGTGAACAGTTTTGTTATCTGATATAATCAGGGAGCTCACATCATGTCTGTTCCCTGTCTTTCCTTTGCTGCTATTGTCTGGTCTTAATTATCCCTGCTGACGTGTTGTTTAGATACACCTAGATATAATTATCCCAGAATAAATATTCACTCCTTGTTGTTGTTGATCTTGTCCCCCCTCCCACTCTCTTCCTCACCTGTCGCAGCAGCAGAAGAAGGAGCACGGCGAGGACTCCAGAACCCTGAACTTCCCAGAGCTTGGTGGATCCGTACACTCTGCTATGAAGGCGTGCAGGTCTGTGATGTGGACGGGTTCTTGGGTTTGTTGCTGTGGAAAAGAAGAGTATACATTATTATTTTATTATATTTTTCTCCTGTGTCTTTCCTGTTTTATAGCTCTGAGGATTCTGAGGATAATCAGGTTTAAGTCAACACCATTTCCTACCTTGATGGTCTCATAGGCTCCTGTGATGAGGGCGATAAACAGCGATAGCACCATGTAGATGAAGAGGGAGATGAAGGTGTACAGGTACACTTGACTGAACAGCCACACCAGTACGCTAGTCTCCTGTATCCCCGTGAATGTTACGAACATGTCGTCACCATTAATGAGGGAGAACAGGCACTCTGACACCATGGACAGAGATCGGAACTGAGGGAAAGAAAACAATAATCAAACCTCTGCAAACATTAAGAAGTGAGAGTTGTTTATACGATAAGCAAAGCCGTAGTTACAGTAAACAATGTTCCACAAGTGACAGTAAGGCATAACCTTCTGAACACAAAGCTTCACTGAGTCATGTCCTGTGGGTGGAAAAGTCTCTTTTCAAATGCTTCCAATCATGTATAAAGTACAAAAAAACCTACTATAAGTACCCAAAAGTTGCTTAAAACACACAATGTTAAGGACTAATGTAAAAAAAAAAAAAAACCTTTGCATTTCAGTGAAATTAAGAATTTATTGTTGCTGTTATGAGTATCTGTCTTTCTTTGCAGTTTGTTCTTTAATTTTACGCCAAATTGTTTGTGTAGCTACTTACAGACTGAAATTAATTGCAGTGTCAATTTAAACAAATGTATACTTAAATGCAAATGTGAATCCTTAAAAAAAACAGATGATGAGTATTATTTGAATGAGAGCAAAACAACTGACTTGTATGTTAGGGGACATATAAAAGCAAGAACCAGAATATGTGACTAGTGAAATAAAAATGTACATTACATTTAGCATTACTAATAGCAGGCTTTAATCAATATTTTCATAAGAACAATGTATCAAGTAAAAATGTGACCATGAAAACAACGTTACAGAGCTTTATAGTGAGTTTCAGCTTACTGTTAAGCTGCCCTCCCACAACTTATCATTTTTGGCCACAACAGGCAGCAACCAACACTGTACACTATGTGCTTAACACCACACACACAAAAAAGAGAGTGAATACTGGACTTAAATTTGCCAAGTGTCCAAAAACACTATTCCAAATGAATGATCTGTAAGTGATGGATGTGTAAATAAGCAACTGTTTGCTAACAAGTTCATCATGTCAACTTACAATATGTCATTGTAGTCTTCACAACTTGCTTGCGCTGCCCCGAAGTGGTCAAAAATAATATGTAATTGTAGGTTTAAGTGATTTTCCTGGACCAAATGGTCACATCTGTGTCTACAAGAGTTTAACTTTTGTTTACCTTGACATGGTATGGTCCCAGGACGATCCAGCCACAGAAGCAGTAGCCCAGATAGATGACGGCCACGCAGCAGCAGAACCGAATCACATTAGGGAACGCTGCTCTGAGTGTCACAATCAGGATCTATGGGAGGCACATTAGAAAAGTCAAGTTGTGATGTGAGAGAGAGCAGAGAGACTACATTCACAGGATTTCTTACAATACATCAACCTATTGGGGTGGTTGTGGCTCAGGAGGTAGAGTGGTCGTCCACTGGATGGGTCGATCCCCAGCCCCTGCAGTCTACACGGGCAACATACTGAACCCTAAAGCACTCTGAGCTATTTAAATGCAGTCTTATTAGTTAGTTAGTTAGTTAGTTACTTACTTACTTAGTTATTAAATCAACAGCAGCTTACAACATTATCAGCTGTTGCACACCAGTATAATCTGTCACTTACATTGTACTTCTGGAAGAATGTGAGGTAACGAATAACTCCAACCCACACCAGTAGTGTGGAGGTTCCCAACAGGATGCCACACAAGTCATATGAGGACATATTCTATCAGAAGAGAAGAAAAGATACTTAATGGACCCAGGCAGCACATTTCACAACAAACACACAGCAATACAGTGACAATGGCTTACAAGAGTTACAAGAGTGCTCACTGACATCAGCTAAAGACTTCTAGAATTCAACTAACATCAAGGAGAAACTATAGAAGATATTGTCTTTTAGGGGTGACGGCGGACACACCTTCGACTCAATGCCGATTTTGATGATACTGCCAGTGATGGTGAGGATGTCGCTGATGATAAGGAGGATATACCAGCCGTTAATGAACTCCAGCCGGTCAGCCCAGCACACTTTACGGCCCAGAGTCTCCCTAAAGAACTGCACATACTCCTAAATAAACATACAGTGACAGAAAGAGAGGAATTAGCAAAGCGCTGTACATGCAGTGCCACATTTATTGACTTTACATTCATGTACAGAAAATACACACATATGTTTTAAAATCCGAACATCCTGAGTCTGCCAACTAATATCACTTTCTCCCTTGATTTTGGCCCTATACGATTCTGCATGAACTGGCGACAATGCTGTGATTCAAAGCTCTCATTCTGTTGTATGTTGTCCTTTGATTGGAACAGACTTTCCGTACCTGTTGCAGCATGATGCCTCGCAGTATGGAGCGTCCACACAGCAGCAGTGACAGCATGCACACCAGAGCCACGGCCACATCAAACGCTACACGTGTGTAGTTCCCAGCTGGAGGTAAAAGGGAGAAAGAGCAGCTGTTGGCTGTGTTTCAGTTCAATGTAGTAGTATTAGTAGTATCACTACTGTGCTGTGTTATTTAATACTGTGAGTCTTATGTTATTTACTCTTTTCAGTCCAATCCATATACTCATCTGGTGTCTCACCTTGTCCAGAGACGCTCGGGTCTTTACACTCCTTTATAGTTGCCTGGTTATCTAACCGGATCTTCACCCTGCCGCTGTGAGCCTTGTTGTCCAGGACTATCTGGAAGAGAAAGGCCACCAGCAGACAATTCGTTTCCTTTGAAACAGTGTTTTTCCAGAAAATAAAATCAGTGTAATGAAATATAGATAGGAATTTTCACATTTTTATTCAAACAGAGTTGCAAAGGGCCACAGCTACCATTGAGAACACAGAGGTCATGCCCTCTGTATTTATTGAAATTTGAGGGGTTTAATAACATAAAGAGGAGCTTACATTATGAATTTACACACACTTTTAGACTAAATATTTTAAAGTTCATTAAGCAGGGAGATTAGGGTTAGTTAGTTTATACAGAAAATATAATTGAACAGTTAAATTACTAAATATTTTTATATTTATATATTTTTTTGTGCTTGTTTTTTGATGTTTATTGTTCAGTGTCTTGTCTCAATTGTGGGTTTGTGGAGAATTTACTAAATATAATGTGAAATGTTTGCTCTGAGTGGGCGAAAAAGGGAAAAAACTGTGTAAAATATCTAAAATATCTGAAACCAGCCCAAAGATCCAGACTTTACATTTAATGAGTACAGTAATGAGTACTTTCAACAAGGATATACTGGATCAATGTTGTGTCTGAATTGATGCTAATTGACCCAAATATTTGGCTTGGCGGTGAAAAAAACTATAATAATCGAGTCATATGATTCCAGTCACTTAATTACAAGTAATGAAGTAACTACTTGAGGGACTTTGCCATTGAGTCCTTTCTAGGTGAGGTCATTTCTACTAAACCTTTGACCACACACCCAAATTACCAGAAACCTCTGAAGCAGGTTATTATGTCCCAATATGATGAATCAGAACAAAACATTTAACAAAAACTTCTGGGTGGTGCATGCGCTTGTCCTTGCCTTGATCGCTCACCCTTATGTAAAAAGTGTAGCAGTCTGGGATCTCATTGTTGATGATGGTCTGGATATTGATCGCCTTCAGCTGGAACTCTATGGTGACGTTAATGAACCTTGACAAAAGAAAATGGTGGTAATTAAGAGGGGAAACAGACACAGATTAGGTGTGTGTGTGTGTTTTTGTATTGAAACCTGTGTTGGTGTTCTTAAACATATGCTTGCGTGAGCAACAAAGATAAGTGACTTGTTGAATGTCATTATCAGATACTACAGAGATAAAGCTCACCACTGGATGCCAAACAAGGAGGGGTGGAAGCCATGTGAAAAATGAAGCCTTACTTGTGGAACTTGAGTGTAAAGTTCTTGTAGCTGTTGGTGAGCGGAGCTGGAGGGACAGACAGTGGATTCACACCTATGCAGTCTGAAAAAAGAGGAGAACAGAAAGAGAACCCTCATGTCGAGTAAATACCGGCATATACTGTAGTTAGAATCAAAGAGGGGGGGGAAACAACTGAATTTCCAGTTTCTGACATTTCTCTCTATATAGTGAGTACAACATACCACAAAACAAGTATGAGTAATGGGTAACCTTATCATTCAAAAACAAAATTAGACGTAGGTAAGTAGCAGATCACAAAGAAGCATTTGACATACTTGCAATATAAGGTGAACAAAGATTTTAGCGCAAGATTGTTTCCACTGTTGATACTTCCTCTTAATTTGGTCAAATTTGACTCATAAACGCAGTAATATGAGGAAGTAAGAAACTCTGAGGCTACACAACAGCTTCTCTGAAATAATCTGTAACACTTTACTTTAACACCCCCATTTAGCATTTACAGACACAAATCCACTAAACAGTTATCAGTTATGACTCACTGTAATGTGGTTGTAAGTAGAAATTAGGGTATAAAGTGTTTATTAATATACAGTATTTGTCAACAATTATAACCTCTCAGATGAAGACATATTTTATATTACTATACTATCATTATACCCCATTTATGGGGGCCCATAGGAGTTATAGTTATAGGACCAAACCAGAGTTATAGCTGTTGACAAACATATTCATTAAATGTTTTAATACTGTTATAAATAAATGACTATGAAAAGAACAAATCATAATAACTCGGGTTCTGTCTTTCTTTTTTCTTTCTTGACAAAGGACAAAAACAGTATATATGATAACACAGTAAGTTGGATAACAAAGAACAGCCATTTAGCGAAAACCTACATGAAGCCAGATATTTCAAGTATGAAACCGACTTTCTATCTCATAATTATGAGATCAGTTGTTACTTCGTATTCTGTGACACAACAGCTTCTGTGATCAATAAGATCAAAACGTTGATCATCCAATAAATACAGTAATTGGGAGCAAGATACAATGTGCAGACTTTATTCTTCTTTTTGATGTTGGTCTTCTGTTTGTCCTGCGTTCGATCACCAGAGTGGATGTGCACGCTCACTTTTTCAACGACAGCTTCTGTGACCTGATTAGGTGCAGAGGCAAATTGCCATACCGCACTGCACCTCATTCCTTTTTACCACAAAGCCTGCTTGGGTGCATTTCTGATGCATGACTTTATCCATGAAAAATCCCATATCATCATACACAATGCACCTTCGTGCAGGTCAGAGTGCACATTTTGCTTGAGCAACCCCAAGAGATGCATGCACAATTGGGACATTTTAATAATAATACAATCCGCATTACTCACCGACATTCATATCTCCGTGTCTTGAATCAAGTAGCAAATTAAATAAGGTAACCCTATCACCATCATCATCTTCTTCTCTGATAGAAATTATTGATAACCTTGAAAACAATTTCAAAATTATGAGATCCTGATCTTGGGATTATGAGATAAATGTATGTCTGGGCATATTTTCGCCTCGTACTTTCAGTAGAATGTGATATGAAAGTCGATACAAGACTCTGGGCACACTCCAGCTTTGGAAGCTAGCTACTTGGGCCGGATCCAGACTGCATCCTTAAATTGTTCCTCCCACTCAGACGTCTCCTTTTGAAGTGATAAAAGAGGTTACTCCTTCAGGCAAACAAGATAGTCAGATAGTCTGCAGACAATTGTACCTGGCTCTCTGACTATTTAAAACCAAATAACATGCAAACTATGCATAAACACCCTTTTTGGACAATCTATTCTTCATGTGGTCTGCCTCTGCAACACTATCACCACTTTTTTTCTTATGTCTGTTTTAGTATAAAAAGGAAGTGTGCACTTGTGTTTTTTAGGCAACTCAACAGAGTTATCAGCTGCCCTGGTTAATATGCAGTGGCACAAATACTCTCAGTGCACTTTATATGATGTGACAATTAAACTTGATTCAATTCTCGCAAAACCAGTATAGCTAAATTCACACCATGGTACATATCATGGTACATGTGCTGTTCTTACCCATTACAGCCCCCCATCTTTAAATGTGAAATGTCGTTGCACAGAACTCGTAACAGAGAGAAAAAGTTTGCACATTAGCACGACTCAGAGCTGATAACAGTCTTCTAGCACTGTTAGAAAATCACAGGCTGGCAATATCTCCTCCACCTTGTACAGTGTAGTTCATGTACCTGTGATGATGTGTGGGTCTATAGTGAAGGTGTCATTGGCTGGGTCGATGCTTCCCTTCTTGTAGTACTGCTGGCAGAGAGAGAGGGCACTGCCATTCACACCAACATCGTAGACGTATGCATAGCGTCCCACCGTGGTCTCTGGTAAGGCCAAATACTGTGGGAGAGGATGAGAGGAGAGTAACAGAATTGAAAATTTTTCAATTTGAGCAGAAAATTTGTTTCTCTATGATTCTACTTCATATACGTACAGAGACGAGAGGGA
>JBBPCS010000283.1:3118178-3130689 GCA_037974645.1 Hollardia meadi
ATTGAAAATTTTTCAATTTGAGCAGAAAATTTGTTTCTCTATGATTCTACTTCATATACGTACAGAGACGAGAGGGACAACTGGTGGGTTTCTGTGGAGTTGAGTTCAGTCAGAGGCTGAGCTAGCTTACAGCTAACGTGTGTACCATGACTGTATATAAAGATGGACGACATGAGCAAGCATCTCGATCGCCCCCTGGTGGTGGGCTGCAGTATAGACCATAAACTCCTCCCCCTCAATGACATCAAGTAGGACATGGGCCAAGCTAAAAACTCAAAGTACACCTCAAACAAATTTTTCCCAAAGATGGTTTCTGTCGTTTCAGGTAGTTCCTATCACGCTGATGTGTGTTCAGGTGTTAATTTTTCTGATCAGTTTGGTGTTAGTTATTAGATGCTATAAAAAGCTAAGTCATGCTCAAGATTGGGTGGGCAGGTGTATGGGCTGTAACTCAATACCGCAACTCTGCCGCCTGGTCGCGACTACACAGACTCTGGCTCCAAATGATGTCACCAGCGCAAGATGGCAGCACTCGTGTCCGGGATATTTCGGCCTCATTTTTAAACAATGGGAGCAAGTGGGGACGCGTCGTCCATCTTTATTTATGTCAATGGTGTGTACAGATGGGAGAGCGGTCAAATTCCTGTGAATGAAGCAAAGCTAAAAACTGCTTTGCTATCTGATATATTAAAAATAATATGGACACACGCCACCGTTTTCAGTGTGTGTTTCATCAAGTTTTCAGTCATCAGCTTTGTACAACTCACTATCTGTAGTTCCAGTTTTAATGGGGTGAGTCCTAACTTTTCACTGGTTGTTGCCTCAAACGTCTAATCTGATGTCATGATGGGCCTCAATGAGCCACCCTGTCAGTGATCTTGATGAGATTTTACTGACTAAGGCACCAGCACTAAATTAGTCATGTAATATATTTCAGTTATATTATCATATTATTTATTGCAAACCATTTCACTCTGACAGTGTTCTCAGTGAAGATAAACAGGTAGTAACACAGTTCTGATTAATATTGATCAGTAGATAGAAATACATGTTTATAAAGCAGCTTTTCCATTTTCCCCTGGGCTTACCTGATCCACCGCATAGAAGATGTGCTCATAAACGTCGTTCTGCGTGTAAACAGCCAAGGAGTCGTCTGAGGACTCGGCGTAGTCTTTGAGGAAGAGGTGCTTGAAGGTCATAGTGTTCTCCTCCTTGAAGGTCACCACCACCTGGTTACTGAGGCCAAACATCACTAACTGCAGCAAAGAGGGGAGGGTGTTAAAAACATTGTCAGGTCAAACGTAAAGGAGAGGCGGGGGAGAGAGACATGTCAGGAGGAAGAGGAGTAAGGATGAATAAAAACCCTGAGGCTGTATGTTCCACGTTCATCTGTAAGACTGCAGGCTTTATGTTTAAGAACTATGCTGTAATTAATGACTTGTCTGTCAAATAATCAGAAAATTCTCTGTGTTTTTTTGCACCTCATACAGTAAATCACCGATAGCTCCCACCCAGGAAGTACAGAGGATAGTCGTGCACTGACAAATACAGTAAATGCCCGTATTAATTTCTGAATACAAACTTTATTTGGGTGGAAATAAGAATAATGCTCCCTCTTCCATGACCACACTACACAATTCACTAAAGCCATGCAAGCCAGCATGCTTTATAGTAACATAACTTAATTCATACAACGTGCAGAGACGAGCTGAGAAATCCAGTTCTAAATGCTGACATGGGGCTTTCACACAGTGTCTTATTTATGACCATGATTTTCTTTAAAATTCAAAATTAATACTATTAGTAATTTACAATGACACAAATAGACTTCCAGTGAATTAGTGAAAATTATTTTATAGGTGCCTGTGCCATTTTTCTTGTATTTGAGGTTACTGATAGATTTATACTTTGTTAAATTTACAAAATGATAAGTCAGAGTTTGTGCTGAAAAAAGGATAACATGCATGCAATGTGGGGGAAGGACAACTCAAAAGGTGCAAAACAAAGACGAAAACAAATGCATAGAAAATCTCAAATTAACCAAAATGATACTGAAAAAATGTTCCTCAGGAAACTTTTTATGATATCAAATTGTTATTGGTCAGTTATTCCAAAAGAAGTCAGAACTAAATAATGAAATACTGTCAGCATGGAGGCCACAAACAAACAAACAAACAATCTTGTGGTGAGAAACAAAAGAGCAATACAGGATTTAGCTGGAACATGTGATGTACCTGAACTGTGACAATAATGATCTTGAGCAGCTGCAGGATCAGCTTAAAAGGCTTGCGGCCCTTGGCGTGATATTTATCACAGGGGCTCATGAAGAAGTATTTCAGCTTCCTGCAAAGGGCCTCCTCTTCCTGATGAGCCCCGAACCAATGACCTGCTGTCGCCGTAGGAAACCGATGGTTGTTGTGGCTGTTGCCATGATTGTTACTCTGATGGTCATGCTCACCGTTGCTGTCTATGAAGCCGTAGTGAGTCACTGAGCAGGATAGGCCTTCTTGTTCTGAAACAAAAAAAAAGGAAAGGAACATTTTTCAGATTTTGATCCAAGTTTTCTAAGAAGTTAATCTCAGTCAACACAATCATAAGCACTTAATACATCTCTGATCAGAACTCCTACTCAAAGACAACTGACACACAAGCTGAACAGACTGACAAAAATATTATCCCTCTGCTGTGCAAGCTCCCATTGAGCTTCTAGTTGTTAGTGAAAAAATAAAAAGGTTTTTAAACCCTGTGCACCATGGAGCACACCCTTTAAGCATCTTACAATTGTTTCTGGTGGTCAAACTCAAAACCCTATGTGTGTCATTACTAGAGCCAGATCAATAAATCATCCGGGCTGAGGGCCAATACTAGTTTAACACAGATATATTGGTACTGGTGTACATTGTCTGTTGGACAATAAGCAACAACAAGTTACAGAAATGCTTCCAATGTGTTTCATTTTAGGCGCACTTCTTAAAAATTGTGTTAAATTAATAACAGCCCATACTACTTTATTGGATTACTTAAACTCTGAAATATCAATATTGGTATCTGCCTTAAAATCCAGTATTGTATGCACTTACAAGATACGCCTTAAGATTCTTCTATCTGCTGGTATTTCTTAAGTGTGGCAGACTTGTGACTCTTTATTGTTTTCTGGGTTTTTCTCCAGAAATTGTTTCAAGGTGACCAGCCACCCTGATCCTGATACATATCGTGTCATGATATATTCAATTAGTAGATAAAGTCCTAAAAAATTACCTCACTCATTGAAAATACTTGGTGTGTGAAATAGCTACTCTGCCTAAAGGTTGATATGTTATTGAAAGAAGTGTATTGTATTTATTTTCAGCTACACTAGTATCACGGCTCTGAGGATTGCAATGTTGGTCGGTGCAGTCAGCTTTTCCTCTAGCACCGTCATGAGATCGAAATTTTAATGTGTCCAATATTTTGGTTCATGACTGAATATCTACAAGACTAATAATATTCCCAACAGCCTCAGCTTTACTTTACGTTTTGGATTTTGCCAAACTAAGCTGGTGAACAGGGTAACTGATGGTAAGGTAAGACTCTGATGTTAGCATTTAGCTGAAGGCCTGCTGTGCCTAAGTACAGCCTCACAGAGCTAGCATGGCTTCAATCTTGTTTATTATACATCAGTATTTAGTTGGACTTTGTTTTGAAAGAGGTGACGCATGTCTGCTATAAAACGTAACAGGCATGAATAAATGGAACTAGGTCACATGGATGTTACAGTAGAGAATGTCAAGGCAATGATAAAATCATATGTCCATGGAAATTAAGGAGGAGCTTAATTAAGCAGCATATCTAAGAGAAAAGGACAATAGTTTCTATTGTGCAGTCAAACAATTGTGACTGTAATAACTGAGCCGACAGGGAAAGCAACAATCACATGAACTGAGCTGGTCTTCCAAAGTGCTGACCCCAGGCCTAGTCGTTTCTTGCAAAACGTGACTCCACTTTCTACTCATCGACACTGACTACTTCCAGTGACAGCATCCTGTCAGCGCCACACATCTGCCTGTGAACCTGAACAGTCTGTCTTCAGCTTTTAATGTTTTCACCTCTGATACCTTCTCTTTGTCTGTGTATCAGTGTGTATGACTTTACTCCTCTCTGTCACCTCTGGCACTCTGAACATGTGTCCAACATGTGATGTATCTCTTCAAACTCCAAAGTTTGAAACTCCAAAGCTACAAGGACTCAATGGAAATAAATGTTGCTCAGGGTTATTCTCCAATGCACACAAAGCACAAAATGAGCCAATATTTGATTTTTACAGTTGTTTTTAGAGCATTAATAATGACTTCTGAAAACACTGCTACACTTTCTTTTTTCTCCTTCAAAGAAAAGAAACATGATGATGTGTAACTACATTGTCTGTAGTTTGTCTGTCAAAGTGTATATATTTATGTAAAGTGTAGTATGTCTGCTAGTTACTGTTGACATCAGTGTAGTAGATGATTAGCAGCAGGAGAGCTGACAACTGACGCTTTTGTCATTCGTGGTAATCTGGCCTTCATTTGTTGTTTTTGTGAGCTGGTTATGTGGTTGTCTGACTATGGTTGCCTTCTTGGTTGTCTTGGTCTGCTTCTCACAAACAGATTTTAATCACAGATAAACAATTTGATTAAATAAAGGAACATGACAGACATGACTAAGCTACACAAGAAGACAATTTATGCTTGCAATCAAAGCTGGTCGATGTGTCATGTCTTTGTAGGAACCAACCAAATCATACGAAAGTCACAAATCCCAAAGTAGGCTAATCACGCTTTATACTTGTCATATGCTTTTAGCTGGCTAGACCTGGCTGCTTTCAGAAACAACCAAGAATGGGGTCACTCAGTTTTCATTCAGGGAATGACTTGTTGGGTTGGCAATGAACTCAAGCTGGCAAGGTGGTCATAGCAGATAAAGATTTTAGAGCATTTGATTACTGTTCTTTATTGACAGGCATGAGTAACTTACTGAAGTGTTATTAAGTAGTCAAAGTCAGCACGTACAAGGTCAGACAAACTGCTGAGTCAGGATGAATCCAAACTCAACAAACTCAAGTCAGCAGAGAGCAAACCACCAGCTTAGCAGAGTTGTCTAATGGAAATGAGAAGTGAAACAGGGCAAAAACACCACTGTAAACAAGAATAAAGCTCAAAATGACTCCAGTCTCTGGTCATGTGTGGCACTGCAATTAAATAACTAAAAATACAGCGTTCGTTCCCGTTTTTCTACATGTCCTTAACTTTGAATTTCACATAGTTTTGGAAGATTTTAGCAACTGTAATTGAAAGGAGAGGATTTATTTCTTTTTATAAGTAACCATCCGTGACATGAATGTGAACAAGCGAGTAGTTTCACTACCAAAACACCAAAAGACTGGGACCCAGTATCACTCTCAAATAAACTGTCTTTTAATACAGGCAAACAATAATTACATCTGAGTAATTCATGTTTTCTGATACTGTTAAAGGTGAATCAGCATTTTTTTGTTTGGAATCTGAAGCATAGACTGTTGCATGAGACTACATGCTACATGAGACTCACGTATCACTGATGTTAACAATATTTTTACAAGCATCAGAAAATACTTATTACTCAGTTTTACACCTTGTCCAGTGCGTATTAAAATATAAGTCAATCTGATTGGGAGTGATCGCAGATTCCAATCCTATGTTTTGCTTTTGTTAATTTTTGTTGACAAAGGAGAAACAGAGGCTTAAATTCTAGATATGAACCATCTGTGGAGCTGCCACAATTAGTAGATTTATTAATCAATTAATCTCAACAATATTAGCCAACTGCTTTGATAATCGATTTATCATTTCAGTTATTGTTCAAGTGAGAATGTCAAACAATTTGCTGTTTGCTTCTTAAACGTAACGATTTGCTGCTTTTCTTTGTGATTTACGATAGTAAATGAAGAGTCTATGGGTTTTGCACTGTTGGTTGGACAAGCAACTTGAAGATATCACTTTAGGTTCCGGGAAATTGTGATACAAAAGATTTTACACACTTTTAACATTATATGGACTAAATGATTTATTCATTATTCAGGAAAACAATGGTCAGATTAATCGATAATTTAGTGGCAGCCCTAACTAGCTGACAAAATGAGACAAATCCATCTCTAAACTCTGTGATTATGTATCTGAAAATTTCTTTAAAGAGTACGCATTGTACTCCTGTAACATTGTTGGGCTCATGATGGAGAGTTTTTGAAAAAGGATCAAAATCAACACAGCAGAATCAGACTTCATCTTTTTTATTCCACGCATTGTTCTTCCTTGTCAAAACCTGGCGCCAATGTTACCCACAATGCAACTAAATCGGCAACAGTTTGGTTGAAGATTCACATGTGCTGTGCTAGCATAGATGTATAGGAAGAACTAGATACCAGATGCAAAGATGGTGCCTATTCAATCCAATGAGAATTGCTCGCCTGGCCAAAAAGGTTTTCTAGCTTCCGGTTGTACTTCCTGGTTATGTGGCCCACTGAATGTGCACAGTGGTGTTTCTCCTGCTGGATGATATCAGAGATTTTTAAATCCCTTTTTTTCAGCTAAAGGAAAGTTTTACAAATATAAAACCTCCATGGATCAAAAATCATAATAGAAAGAGTCATAAGTGACCTTGTTAGCAGTTTGAGGTGTCCTGTCAACAGTTTCATAGACATCTCTTATAATGGTGGTTTATGGGAAAAATGCTTTTTGGGCCGCAGGGGAATTTTCCAATGCAATACCGCGAGTGACCACTGGGCAATTTTGGAAGCAAGGCTGAGTGGCGCTGACGTATCCAGATCAAAAATAATACATTCATTTGTGGTATTTGCAGCTAATGTAGTCTCAAGCTGCCAGCCTCAAGTAGAGATGAGGAGCAGCCTACAGATGTTTGATAAGATCACTTCTTTCTCACTCCACCCCAGACTTGTTTTTTTGGTTTTTTCCATTTTCAATTTTTTAGTCTTCAGCCCCAACCGACACTGGCACAAGTGACATTATTTGAGGCAAATTATGAGTTTACACAATTTTTTTCACATACGCAGTGGTACAGTTGCAATACAGTTTGGGCCTTTCATGAAGCATGACATTAACTGCAGTTTTAAAGATCTTTAAAGCTATGAAAAACTGGAAATCATAAGGTTTTAACCCCTTAAAATGTCAAGAGCCCGCCCATGGGCCCTTGACTTTTTTCCAAACTACATCAAGTACGAGTGTTAAGAGTTATCTTTCCAAAAAAGAAAAAAGAAAATAAAAAAAAAATCCTGTACACAAATGGTTCAAGAACCAGTTAATTTATTTTGGGTATATGCCCTGGAAAATTTTAGGCAAATTTAAACAGGAGTGGTAAGGGGTAAGATAACTACATGTGGTTTCCTGCAGCAAACCATGTCCACATTTATAGGGCTCAGTTCCTAAATTATCCAACACCTGTTGTTAACTTGTGTGAACATGTTAACAACAGGACAACATCCACATGAGCACTTGGCTTCAACAAAATTCGCTGAGAGTGAAAGCATAATAATGAAGTCTGTGACATTGGAGGAAGGCGAGGTGCCCTGGCTTTGACAAGGGTTGCGTGCCTTGGTGAGAATGAAAAGAGACGAAAGAATTCAGCCACTTCACATTTCATGCAGACAGTAGGCGGGAGACCAAGTACACACATATATTTGATCAGAGGAGTGTGTCGATCGTCACGGCAGATAGAAATCGGACAAACACAAGTGGGTGCAGGCCATTGTCTGTGCCACCAAATGTGACACAGGCTGAGTTAATCATTTAAATTATCTGGCTCTTCCAGTTCATGGCCGTCTGTGGAGTGGTGGCAGAAAACCCAATGTAGCAACATGTCTGTCAGTCAAAATCCTTATTGTGACTGTAAATCTGTCAACAACTTGGCATCTGTGCCAAGATCTAGTCTGGCAGTCCACAGCAAGAGGCCACCCACAAGTTCACAGAGTGAGGGTTCAAAACTTCCACTTCTGCCCGATTTAAAGGTAGCATGTTGAACAAAACAAAAAAAAACAATATACTGATAACCATGTTGTCGATTATTTGTAGGCAGGAGGTGAAATGTTTTATCGACTATGTCCTTCTATTGCAGCAATATGTCTGACTTCACTTTACCATGAACATCTGGATCAGTTTCAACAGAAGAGTTACTATAAGGGAAGAAAAATGATAATGTGTGTTAAATGGTCTCAAAGCAGGGCTTTAACTATATATGTGGCCCCTTAAGGCAGATCAGGAAAACACAAGCCGGTATTAAAATACTTCAAAAATCAAAGAAGAAAAACTTCAGACTCAACCATGTGTTAGAGAGGCTTATGGGTGGGTGTTGCAACTACTATTATGCATGAAAGAGTCAGGCCATTTAGATCTGCTTGACTGAATAGATTTGTTGAAAGGGAAGGTGATGGTGGTGGAGGGTCTGGATTTTAATGGGCAGACAGTCTTAACAACAGTCTCCTTTAGAAAACCCACAACCTTTGAAACTGGGGCAAGATGTAGTTCTACAATCAGTACTAATATTCAGTCACCTGATTCAATTTAAAGGTGCATTCTATTAATTACAATCCTCAATGCATTTAGATAAAGATAACCCCCCCTGAACACACCATTAGGGCTGCAACCAACAATTAACAACCAATCATTTAGTCTCTAAATGTCAGAAAATATTGTGAAAATACCGATCAGGTGTTCAAAGAACCCAGGGTCATGTCGTTAAATGTCTTGTTTTGTTTGCCCAACAGTCCAAAACCAAAAGGTATCGGCTTAAAGTGAAAAGCAGCATTTAAGAAGCTGGAACCACTTCATTTTTGGCACCTTTTGGTAAAATAATCCAACAATTAATAGATTGTCAAATATATTTTCAGTTGATCAACTAATTGTTTTCACCTCTAATACTGTCTATTTCTGTTCTATCTCCAATTATTCTGTAAAATTAGGTATGTAGGTCTGTAAAATTTCCTATTTTGAAGTGCCAAGAGTTTTAGGAGGAAAGACTCATTTAACAGCTATCTCTTACGTTTTCACTGCTGCATGATGATCAAAAGGAGGCCATGTCTAACAACCTTTGTTATTGTATTCTGGTCACATCTCTGCCTAAATGGTGCTACCAAACTCTCTGCTAAAGAACATGACTCGGGGAGGAGCAGAGAGGGGAAAATCCCACTTTGGTCATCAAGGTCTAAACCAAATATTGAGGGGTCAGTTCGGGGAAAACACACCTGATGATAATGACTACTGTACCTCAGCTGGCCAGAAGATGACGGAGCAGAAATACAGTAACAGCTGAGGTGACCGTAATGTTGTGGATGTGTCAACAACAACAACTAACGCTAGCCTACATTGTATACAAAAAGAGCCAGCTCTAAAACTAGCCCAAATTCCGATGATAACCAACAAAACTATGTTTAAATAAGGAAAACAGCCTTTAAAGACACAAATGCGTCGTGGGAAACGGCTTAGTTAAATTTAAAAATTGACAATACATTACCCAAGGCGCCCTCGTGTCCTGTCGCCGCCATGTAATGGCTTAATAAATGAATAAACCGGTAAATAATATAGCTAAAGCTCAGAGTAGCCACCCGTCGTTGACTTATTAATTTACTGTCACAGTAACCGTTTAAAGCCCTAAAAACCTCACTGTCCTGAAAGCACAGCCGAGCCGGGCCGAGCTGCTCTGCTGCTGTTTGCTCCAACTACCTTCCTCCCTCAGGTCATGTGACTTGACACCACGTGACCAAGTTGCCAAACTCATGAAAGTACGACTGAAGTGCCCGCACCTTGGCACGACTTACAGCTCATTCATCTACATTTTCCCCAAGTTTTGGTACATAAAGTACCCCCACGGTCGCTGGTGAACTCTTACCTATATAATATATATTTTTTCTATTAGAAAAACAAACCTAGAGAAAGGTGTGCAGGTGTTTCTGTTTGAAAAGTCAACTGCTTTATTAGAGAGATGGATAATAAATATTTGCCATTGCAACAATTCTTTTCAGACTAAATTATTTTTGAGGGTACTTTATGATTATTCCAATAGGCTATCTTGCCTTCACAAAATTGTGGTACTCAGAAACGGGAGCAGAGTGAGAAGTCTCTTGTTTTTCCTTCTCTTGGACAAGTGACTCACGTTCCCTCCCTGCTATAGTAAAACACACAAAATTTGAACACTGTTCAAATACTGTTCCTGGCTTTATTCCTTATAAAATATGTTTAACCAAAACACATCCCTTCACATATTTATTTTTTTACATTTTAGCTGAGCAAAATACCAATATAAATGTTATTTTGCATAAACAAATATGCCAAATACTGTAGGCTTAATATGCGACACAAGTAAATCTGCTCCACCTTTTGGATACATTCCTGTTAGACTCTCCATACAAAGATCCCACAGTACAAACATGTGCAGACCGTGTGAGGAGCTATTATCCCATGAGGCCTTTTGATACGGATGCAGTCACATGTTTTATCTGAATAATGTGGTAATATGAGGAAATGGAAGATTTTCCATCAGCTTGTTTGGTTGGATTGGAAATTGTTGGTGTCAGCCTAATAATTTGTACAAAAAACAAGAACCTCATCTAAATAGATAGACTTTTTAGTTTAATGATCAAATTCAACAAAAAATGATCTCACTTTCCACTGCAGAAGAGTAGAATCAATAGTCAATAAATGTGTCCGAGTAACAGATACATTCAACACAGTATACAGTATGTTTTTCTTAAGCACTGGCGCCCTCTCGAGTGGCGAAAACAAGAGGAATTGCCCTATTGGCTGCCCTTAACATGGGAAAAAAAATGATTGAATGCCCTCTGTGGTGCCCCTTCATGCCTCAAATTCTGATGATATGCCCTCTACAGCAAGAAAATTCAATAACATTCAATGTCTTGATGAGGTGCACTTCTAGGGAAGAAAACATGATGTAGTGCCCTAACAATGGTTGAAACTTGATGTTCCCCATTATGGGTGCCCTTCCAATAGAAAAGGGCCATTATGAAAATGGGATGTAGTGCTGAATAGGGTACTCCTACAGGTGAGAAAACATGAAGCGCCCAATTAGGTGGTCGTCTAATGGAGAAGTGCCCCTCCAGTGGATAAAATGTGATGCAGTGTTGTAAAGGGTGTCCCCCCTACATGCGTGAGAATGAGGGGAAGTTTCCTAATGGATGCCCCTCCAGTGGAGAAAATAGGATGTGGGGCCATATGGGTGCTCTTAATATGGGATAAACTTGAGGTTCCCTACAGGTGCCTTTCTGAGGAAAAAATCTCATGAAATGTCCTCTTAGATACCCTTTCAAGTGAGAAAACATGATGAAGTGCCCTTGCAATGAAGAGAACAAAATCACAGTGAAGAAAACGAGATGCAGCGCCCTACAGTCTCCCCAACAACGTGCCCTCTAATGACGACAGTCTAGGGTGCTGCCAAATACTTTGATAAGATTTTGAATTTACCTCTCAAACCCTGCTAACATTCGAAAACACATTTTATGGCCACAAACAAATCTTTTCCGAGTTTTTGTAAGCAGCAGGTAAGTTAGGCTGATATCTAGGATTTTGATGTTATCTCATCTCCACTGTTCCTGTTTTTTTATTTTTCAATGTACCCTTTAGGTTAGGTTAAATTATGTTAGGTTAACTGTATTTGATAGTAAAATACAAGGTAAATTGCTGCCAACGATGACAGAAAGTTTAAAATACTCATTCTCATTGTTAAAAACATTTATTCCATCCATTTAAGTTTAGCCACACCCCTTCTAGAATGTTCAAATGTCAAAGGGGGCTTAATATAGTCTGACACTGACATCCTACTACAGTGTGTGAGGTAGGAAATACAGCAAGCTTTCTTTGAAGTTGTAAATATTGAGTTTCACAAATTATATATGGCTAGCTAACTAAACAGGTACCTTGCTTAACTGATTCTATGCTAACCTGTGGACGAAAAGAAGTGTAAAAATTCCCTAAGGGAATTATCTTAGGGTAATTTGCACAAAATGCCCCATCTTACCACGTCACAGGAAGGGCATGACAGATGACAGAGTTGCCCTATCTGTCAGACATGTGGAGGCACTTTTATGATGTGGAGGAAGAAAATGTGGTCACCGAACTCAAGGTATTCCACTCATCATATGCTCTCCCATCCAGCAACGTCAAAGCTGTGCTAAGGTGCCTTAAAGACAATGATGTGGAATCAGTTTTCCCTAAACTGACTATGCTCCTCAAAACATATGCTACAATCCCCGTGACAACTGCTTCAGCAGAGCGATCGTTTTCTAAACTGAAGCTGATCAAAACCCAGCTCAGAAACCGATGTGGGGAAAGAAGGCTCTCAATTGAATGAGGTCATTGACATACAGTATAAACACATGGCCAAAAGACTACTGAAGCTCCCAAATCATAGCTTTCTTACATTATGTGTGTGTGTGTGTGTGTGTGTGTGTGTGTGTGTGTGTGTGTGTGTGTGTGTGTGTGTGTGTGTGTGTGTG
>JBBPCS010000283.1:3130789-3164944 GCA_037974645.1 Hollardia meadi
TGTGTGTGTGTGTGTGTGTGTGTGTGTGTGTGTGTGTGTGTGTGTGTGTGTGTGTGTGTGTGCGTGTGTGTGTGTGAAAAGTGTAAAGAGTTCCTTCTGTGTTTTACTTCGGAGTTGTTTGTGAAATAAACATTTTAAAGGTTTATTGTTCTCTGTGTGTTTTTATCATAGAGGTGTACTCATACTTTTAGTCTGGATCGCTAAATAACATAATGTTAATCTTAATCAAGGATGAAGAGTATTTCATCATACATGATGCATCATAGGGTTTTGCGCGCTGGTGGGTCCCTGTCATGCAGTAGGTGCCCTTTTTTATTTTTTCGCCCCCGCCCTTTAAACAGCCTGAGACCGCCACTGTTCCTTAGAGCTGAACAATTAGTCCATTAGTTAATAATTAGCTAAGGGAGGGACAAATTCTTGACATTGTCAACATGTGCAACGTTTTTGTTTTTCTATGAGAGTAAATTAAAAAACTTTGGGTATGGGCCTGTTGATGCTAGTTAAATTACATCAACAAGGAATTGAAATGTGCAATGAAAAGTAAGTTCTCTTGAATGTGTGTATTTACAATTCACCATTTTTAAACAAAATCAGCACATCGCCTTCGCCACAGTCAGTTAACGTCATAACTCCGCCCACAAAAACACACCCTCTCAATCTTTCATCTTTTTGTCGCTGCCCTATCTGCCTTCCAGTGCTTTGTCTCTGGCAACCACCGCTTCATTGAACTTGATCATGAGCGTGGTGCCCTTGTGCCAGTGGACGGTGACCTTGGCGGGGAAGCCGCTGTGGGTGAGGATGGCCTCTACGATCCCTGCGGTGAAGGCTGCACAGTTCAAGGTGCTGTTCTCCTTAGGAACAGAGATGTACGTATTGATGAGTGGCTCTTTTTCGATGATGTAGTAGGTCTTGTCATCATCGTTGGCCTGCTCCAGCTTGTCTGCCTCCTTACCAAACAAGGCTCTCCACACAGAGACCTGTGGAGTACAGAGGAAATGATTAAGGAGGATGGAGGCAGGGGTCCAATGCTGGACGTTGTAAACGAGGCGATGATGCACAGGATTGATGAGCCACGCATCGTCATTTTTTTTTGTTTTTACTACTGTTCTCCTCCTGATAACAATGTGTGAAACCTGTTGTCCAGGATAACCGGTGTTTTAGCATATCTTCGTGTACGCTGTTCTTGGAACTGTGCACGTGTATTGAGAACCACAGGAAACCAGTGTCAAATTCCTTGTATGTACGAATATATTGGCCAATAAAGCTGATTCTGTTGGTGAATCTAAATTTTATGGGGAGGTCCACTGTATTACCTGCAACTATCCTGTCACATCTCTTTCACTTCTGTTATCTGTTTGTATGCCTTACTCACAGCCAGTGGTAGAAGTATTCAGACCCTTTACTTAAACTTAAAGTGCAAGACTTTTTTTTCATATAAACAAATGTCCATCATCTTCTAGCCCTTGCCAAAGGAGTTCATACAATGCTGATTAAGCTGATCACCGCTAGGTAAATCAGTCTGTATTTTGCAGTAAAGCCGAGTTTTTAAGCCGGTGTCAGTGACGACATTCCCGCGCTGGTTCACCTCGATTGTGATGCGGTTCAGCAAAGACTGGTTTTCAAAACCAGGAGGGAGCAACAGACTAGGCTGCAACAACTAGAAATATGTCAGAGCTTATGGCTTCATAAGCATATCAACAGTGTGTAATTACTCTCACTGCCAAAAGAGGGAGACAGAAGATCTGCACTGCAGGTTTGAGTGAAAGCATCAATACTACCATATGAAAATACTCCGCTACATGTCATGACAAAGTTTTGCAGTTAGTAGCATGTTAGCCAGTAAAAATGAAGCAGGATGAGATTTTTCTTTAGAGAATTTGATTTTTAGACGTTACATTTTGTGGTTATGGCTGATAATAGAGGCAGGATCAGTAATGGTATAAAGAAAAGAACTGACAGAAGAACAAAAATAAATTGAAAAAGGGGGACAGTCAGAGCATGGGCAAAAACATGAGTCAACGTTGGTCGGTCAATCGACAGAAAATTTCGGGATTTGACAGGATTCAAAACCAATCCTGAACTCCTTTTTCTGCTCGACAGTTATGTAACATGGGACATGACAAAATTACTATAACCGAGCAACGCAATCTGTTAATTGTAGGCTTACATGCAACCTAAGTGTATGAACTGTACTAAAACAAAATGCACCATCGTCATATTACAATTATTAATCTTACATAGCCACAAATAGACACATTTCTTCATAGCTCTGCATCCTGTAAACAGTTGTATTAAAAAAAAAATTTCAATTTCAAATTTCATTCGCTTCCAAAACAAACGCACCCACTTGCACCCAACACCATGGCTTCTTAGGCATGTCAACTGTGTTTGTGTAATTTCTCTCACTGCCAGAAGAGGGAGACAGACATTTCACACTGCAGGTTTAAGAAAATCAGACTTTCAGTACTCAACAATAGACATACAACTGTATATCACTAGCTTAGATTCATTGTATAATGTTGGGTTTTTCCACCTACCTTTATGTATAAGTTAATTTTAACCCATCTTTGTTTAGCTGTATCTGTCTATTACTCTCTGTTTCTATTGGAACTGTGTACAACATTTACAGCAATGAAAAAACAAGTGTCAAACAGACTCAAACTCCTTGCATGTGTGTGTACACATACTTGGCCAATGAAGCTGATTCTGATGAAGATTATTTTTTTCAGCATTCAAACTATGCAAAATATTAATCTACAAACTACCTCAAGCAACCAGATAACAGTAGTGGAGTTAAGAGCAATACCTCTCTCTGAAAAGTAGTAGGAAATGCAAATAAACTCAAGAAAAGTACCTCAAAACTGTCCTCAATTACGATAGTGAGGTACATGTACTTAGTTACTCTCTACTGCTGTTCATAGCTGACATTTTGACACATTATAGCAGAAGAATCACAGCTGTAACTGTGACTAATAACATCAATGAAGGCTGTATTCCACTTAGACATATCAGTTTATTATGTATTCCCCCTCACTGGCCTGGTTTACTGGGACATTTTTAAATACTGCAGAGCCATCATTAACAGTATTGGTTCCACCTGTGCTTTCACAGATCAGTGAGTGTACAGCCTACCTTGATAAACAGCAGTATGTTCAGTACTTTGGTCTCCCTCTTGCCGGTCTTCTCTCTCAGTACCAGCACGTCCAGCAAACTGGCTCCCACCCGCTGACCCAGCCCGGCCAGACGAGCCTGCAGCTCGGACACCGAGTACACCCGGCTCTGGCAGTACTGCACCACCTCCGAGAACAGCAGGGCGAAGGCGCCCACACTCACCTCAGTTTTGGGTCGGCTTACAGGCCGCTCCAAAATGGCAGACTTGCCTCGGGTGAAGCGAGTCTCCATTATTATTTAATTCACGGCTGTGAAGGTTAAAAAAAAAAAAAAAAAGAAGAGAGAGAGAGAGTGAGGTAACGTCAGAGGCTACAAATACAAGCTGCTGAACTTCAAGCTAG
Source organism: Hollardia meadi (assembly GCA_037974645.1). Classification (NCBI taxonomy): domain Eukaryota; kingdom Metazoa; phylum Chordata; class Actinopteri; order Tetraodontiformes; family Triacanthodidae; genus Hollardia; species Hollardia meadi. The sequence continues at coordinate 3,134,302 of JBBPCS010000283.1, forward strand.
CAGGCTAATGCTAACTAGACAAAACATTGACAGACAATGCAATATTTTAACTTTCGAAAAAGGACACTCAAATCACAACAACAATTTACATGATAATCACTTACTGTGATTGATTTAGCTTACTACCCCTGCTTTTGTTGTCGTTTTGATCACTTCCTGTTCCGAATGTTAACGTCACGTTGTCACGTGACACAGGATTTCTCCAAACCTACAGCACCATTATGACCTACAGTTACTGTTCCAAACACACATAAAAACACTGATAGAAAGGTTTTTTCATGATAAACGTGGCAAGTTAAAATTGAGTATTTTGACAAAATTGCAAGTAAACAAAGAGACATTACGATATAATAAGTAAGTAAACATTTTAATGTTTTATCTTTCAAATTTTTACTTATGTCAAAATTTTAAATGTAGTTGGCCTATATCAATATATTTGTCTTGTAGCATATCTCAATTTCAATTTAACCTTCATATTTTTGGTTTTTCCTCATCCCCAATATTTATTTATTGACAGAAATAAGTTTAAATAAATAGAGAAAGGTTTTTTAAAAAATCTAAGAATGTAGAATAAAAATAAGAATTGTGATAAAAATAGAAATTATACATGAGCAATAAAAAGGCAAGCATTGAAACAGTATACATGCAGCACCCATGACCAGTATTGTACTTAAATAGTGCAGTATCATTTGGGGGGTAATATAATCTTAACAACACAAATCCAGATTTAACATTTTATTTTTAAAATGTGTGCAGTGTATGTGGTCATTCATAAAACTGTGATCGGTACATACAGTCATTGAATTGCTATGACTGTATGTCTATTAAGCCTATTTGGTGATAACTTAACCCGATCTTTGTGCAGTTTCATGAATTCACAACACCTCAAATGGAATCATTATGATACAAACAGGACAATTGTTGTTTTTCATAATTTCCCTGCATTAAACGTTTATTTAGCTGACTGTTTATCAGATCAAAAGTGATTAAAATGTGTCCTGACAATGACGACACAACAGATGCACACATCACATGAGATGGTAAACATTAACCGTAAATCTGCTTTCTTTGACTTCAGTTGTCTTTATTCAATGACACTCTGTATACAAAGCAAGCTGTACAAGGCTGTATAACATATGGAGAAAGAGTGAATTGACGCAGATAAGTACTCATTTATAATTTGTATAATAATTTGTGCAATAAACTTTGTTCCCAGACTTTGTTTTGCTCATGACACACCTGAACTTGCTGTAGGCGAAATCAATATTTGGAGCCATGAGTGTACAAACAGTACTCTTACCTATTGGGACATAACATTGTAGTCATGCACGTACACAAATACACCTACACAACTCCTCTCAGAAGCACAACTGTGCCATTCACTTTAATTATTTTGAAAGCCTGCATGATTCTCGAGATTCCTTCTTATCTCACTGTTTAGGTTGTCTTTTGTTCTTTAACTTGGATAAATCCTAATTTTGTTTTTCAGGAACACAAAAGTTGCTGTTTTTAGAGGCAACAAGCAGGACATGCAACATGACTTTATTTGGAATGTCGTGTTTTATTCTTGCGTTATCCTACTTCTTTACTGTTCATAGCAGGCCAACAGGTAAGTTCAGCTATTTAAAATGTGTTAACATTTGTGTTACCTCAAGTTAAATTTTTTATTGGGCTAAATAGTTTGTTTTTAGTATAATGATAAGGGATATCTTCTTTCTAATCATCCGGTCATGTTGTGGTTCGCCAATAACCTGAAATCTGTGGCCTCATCTTTGATTTAAAGAAATGCAGCTTTTCAGTGCTTGATTTTATTATTCAAACATTGAATATTTAATTTTCAGAATATAAATCAACAAACAAACCTTTTTTTACAGATTCACTCATCACACTATTAAGAAATGCCTACCCATCCCCAAACATAAATATATATCAAAGATATTGAGACAGAAAAAGAGAAGTAATAGAAGTAAAAGAGTTGATTCACTGGCTCATTATTGCACTACAATGTCCTTCCTTCACCTCTTTTGTGCCTAATTTGTGTTGTTGTCAGGTGTCCACCTGCGTAACATGGAGAGCTTCATCCAAGCTGTACAGCAGGTTGAAAACTCCAACCCTGGTCTGTCCCCCCTAGCTCTGGTCAGGGCCCTGCGGAGGACCGCCGGCCACGACGATGTGATGACCATCCATTTCTTGGGTTCATCATATAATCTCAGTGATGCTGATGTCCTGGAGACAGCCATTCTCAATGCTTCATCCTTTAGCTTTTTTGACAAGGCCACCCACCACATTGTGACGGATTACGGGGAGGAACGAGGGGTGGTCCTCGCTCCAGATGGCACCACAGTGGCTCTTGCACCGTTACTGCGAGGAATCGAATCAGGACTGAAAGCAAAGATCGATGGCACGCCAGCTGTTGGGATCTTTCCTCTCACCTTAGGCAGGACACTGGGTCTGTCCTTCCTCGGCCTCCAGGACTTCCAGCCATCTTATCGCCTGGGGCCTAACGGGTGCTGGGACAACGTGGACCACCCGAAGGTGTTCAAGCTGTCTCGGCCTGCCACTCTGGCCACTGATGCTGTTATTAATGGGGGCATGGATGGAGTTATACTGGGCATGGACCTCAGCAATCTACCTACACATGAACAGCCGCAGGCTTTCAGTGAGATTTTGAAAGGATACTATAGTTTTATTCTGCATGAGGGGCAGGGTCTTGATGCTGTAACCAGCCATATTAGTCCGAGGCGAAGGGAAGTCTCTAAATCCATTCTGGAGCCACTTGATCTTCACAGCCAGGTGATGGAGACACTAGCATTGGTCTGGAAGTTGGAGAAGACAGAATGGATTGCTCTGGACACAGGAGTGGCGAAGGCAGTGAAGGATGGATTGCAGGCATTTATGCACAAATACTGGGGTGAGCTATGAAACTTATCAAAGAAGGGCACCTTGGCGCAAGGAAGGGCTGCAGCTAATGATGATTTTTGCTGATAAACTTGCTTAAATGGTATTGAGTTATCAAAATTGTTGCAGCTCTGGTACTAGAATCCTGTGTGCAATAGTCTTTCTCAAGATTTAGGACTGTATTACTACTAAAAGTATACTAATACTGGATTTTTAAACCTCATACGATATTGATATTTGAGAGTGTAAAAAAAAAAACCCCCACATATTTATATTTTATATTTAGGCCTACGTATTTATATTGTTTTAAAATTGTTCTGTGATTTTATTTTAAGCAGACACATGACATAAACAAATTTTAATGTCAGAATATACTGACACCCAGGAATACACTTCTACCACACTGTTATAGGTGAGAAGAAAAACACTGGGGGCTTATAAGATCTCAGGGGACATTAAAGGGCGACCTGGAAATCAGAATAGTTTACTGCACCTTTAAGTTGCTTGATAATCAGTATTCTAATCCAATAGAGAATTATCAGCCGACTCCCTTCGATGGTAAGGAGCATTTTAGCATCTTCAGCAGGCAGCAGGCTGCTGTTTTAAAGCGCACCATCCTTTCTACTTCTGTCCTCAGACTGCCCTCCAATCATCCCTCGTTGTCAGTGGGGGGCAAAAGCCTACCGGGATACACCTACCCCACTGTCTCTGCCTCTCCAGTTTCTCTATGTGCACCACACCTACGAGCCATCCTCACCATGTTTATCCTTCCAAGACTGCTCTCGCAACATGAGATCCATGCAGCGTTTCCACCAGGAAGATCGTGGATGGATCGACATAGGTTACAGGTAACATCTTGGGAAATGTGCTTATTCACTTTCTAGCTGAGAGTAAGATAAGTAGATCGATACCGCTTTCATGTCCATGCATGAATTGGAGACAGGAGGCGATTAACCTAGTTTAGCATAAAGACAGGAAGCAGTGGGAAAGAGTTTTACAACGTTTAACAGTCAGCCTACCAACCTCTAAAGCTCACTAATTAACACACTGCATCTTGATTATTCCATACACAGACAGAAAGTAACACAGTTTGTGGTTTTATGGTGTTACGTGTTGTAACTAATGCTGGATGCCGTGTTGTTTGAGTCACTCCCTCTAATGCTTGTGCGCTTTTATTTTTGTTTAAATGAACAATTTATAATGTGACAATTATTCAGCTTTTTAGAGGTGCTGGTAGCTACAGCCAGGCTAGCTGCCCCCCCCTGCCCCCAGTCTTAGCTAAGCTAGGCTAATCATCTCCGCATATGAGAATAATATTGATCCTTTCATCCAACTCTCACAAAGTAAGTGAATAAGCAATTTTCTCAATGTGGAATTTCTATTTTCTATTCCTTTAAGTAGAGATCATTCATATCCTGTTAATGTTAATGGAAGCAAGAATGCTGCTGGTTACATGTCTTTTATGCACATAAGCACATATTGTTGAAAATGTATCACACTTGAAAAGTAATTTGGCATTAATTCTGATTATCTTGCACTATCTGTGTTTTAACTACCCTCCGACTTTTGCATAGATGTTTATTCCACATCAGTTACTGGATCATCTTTGTGCTCTCAGCTTTGTGGTCGGCTCTGATGGCTACGTCTATGAAGGCAGAGGTTGGAACCACCTCGGCACACACACCAGGGGCCACAATAGCATTGGGTACGGTGTGTCAATCATTGGTAACTACACTGCCACCCTGCCGTCTCGCCATGCCATAAACCTACTGCGCCATCGTCTAGTCCGTTGTGCCGTAGATGGAGGAGGACTGACTGCCAACTTCATCATCCATGGCCACAGACAGGTGGTGAACTACACCATGTGCCCTGGAGATGCATTCTTTTCAGAAATAAGAAGCTGGGAACACTTCAGGGAATGACAGGACACCCCCCCCCCCCCTACTACCAGTTTGAGATTCTTAAACACCCTGACTGGATTTTGAGGGTAGGATAACTGTCACTGCTGGCTGTTTATTTTTATTTAACTGTATGAAATGAGCTCTACCTCATTTCAATTCCACATCTTCTTTATACGCACCCACAGGAAAAACACAGCAGCAGCCCACAGCCACAGTGTTAAACAGCACAACACTAAAACAAACACAGGATTGCACAATTTAGGGGAGGGAGGGGTTTCCAAATCACGTGCAAAGCAGCACACAGAGCAATTTTGGACGTAACACAGTGCAGGATTAATTTAAATTAATGTTCAAATGATGGCTAAGATCAAATGTGGGGAACCAGTGGGTTTAATACTGACATACAGCTATCGTCAGCTCATTCAGGCTTGGGTCTCATTAAAGGACCTCAAGACTAAGATCAGTTTAGATCTACATCAAAGGCTCAAAGCTGCTGAACATGTCATGTACAGTAAAACATCTCTTATGCCATGTTTAATATCAGCAGTATAGTCGCCTTCAGCTGATCCTCACAATATGATTTTTTTTTTTTTTTACATTTTTGAATCATGGACATCAGTATGAATCATGGATGTATGGATCAGTATGACACTTCTGTCATAGAATTTGTAAGGTAAACAAAGCATAAATAAATATATTTGTGATTATTGGACAGTTGGTCATTGTTTGCATGTCTGAACATGATAATGGTTAATGTATGTGCATATAAATACTCCTGGAGTTTCTCTGCAGGAATAAGACAAACAAAAAAATTAGATTAAATGAAAACATTTAAAAAAAAATACTTTTCACAATCATCTTGTCTGTCTGCTTTTCATTTTACAGGAAACAGACTCTTCAAAAACAGAAGAATAAAGGCCATCTGTAATAATGTCATTGTTTAAAATACCTTTTTTGTTCGTTTGTATGAAGTCTTCCACTGGCAGGATTCATTCTGGTACAGCTGAAACAAACACACGGACCTTTTCCTGCATCTAACAAACATTTGCAATATTGGCAATGATTGAAAGTGAGTAGTGCTCGCTTTGCCACAGCATTAACTTTACAAAGCAAATTATGAACATCTTTCTCAATGTTTTGTTAATGAATAACATAACATTCACAGAAGTCCAACTTGACTCCAGTCAGTGACTTTTCCTCAAGTGTCGGTAGTTTGCTTATTTTGTCAGAATTTACAACTGATCATTGGCTCCGTTTATCGAAAGTACAGTTATTAAAGTTCTAAGGTTTTATATTCAAAGCATACAATAATTTATTTTTGTGCCATAAAATCCGATCATTATCTGCTCAACACTAAAGGCATTTTAATGGACATTGCTGTGAGCTGTTGAATAGAATCAATACTTATTAGGAAAATTACATTAAACAGTAGTGAATAAATCTGATTGTAGTAAGAAGAAGAAGAAAATATTAAAATTTCAGTCAGGCTGCACATGTGCAAGTAACATGGCATCAGATATCTGAAGTCAACAAAATCTATCAGCACTGGAAGATGCATGATAAGACTGCAATTAGTCATTATTTCCATTATCGATTGATCTGCAGATAATTTATTCAATCAATTACTCGCTTGGTCTATAAAATTTCAAAAAGCAGTGAAAACTGCCCATGACACGCTCCTAAAACCTAAGGTGACGACTCTAAATGTCTCAGACCAAGAATCCAAAAAGATATGTTAGCTGTACCAAAATGAATTATAACAATCCATCAAACCACCGACAGACCCAACGTTTCCCATTATTTTGCACCTTAACCCGACCCACTCACACATGACACTAAATGACCTTACCTGTGCTGCTCTACTCAACAGACTGTTTACTTTGCAGAGGTCATCGTACCATACGCCGGACATGATAGACAAGCAGCCAAATCTTCACAGTGCAGCCCCGCGTGACAGCCACATCGACACTAGTTTACTGAGATAGCTCTGGCTGAGAACAAAGATGGACATTTGACTGGATGGACATTTGAACACAACTGTTTGATTGGTGCAGTGGTTAGCACTGTCGCCTCACAGCAAGAAGGTCCTGGTTCAATTCCCAGGGCCTTTCTGTGTGGAGTTTGCATGTTCTCCCCGTGTCTGCATGGGTTCCCTCCAGGTAATCCGGCTTCCTCCCACATTCAAAGACATGCAGGTTAGGTTAATTGGTGACCCTTAATTGCCCGTAGGTGTTTATGTGGTTGTTTGTCTCTGTCAGCCCTGTGATGAACTGGTGTACCCCGCCTCTCGCCCAATGACAGCTGGGATGGGCTCCAGCCCCCCGCGACCCTGCATAGGATAAGCGATGTTTGATTGCATATGATAGCATGGTGCAAAATACAAAGTTGAAAAACCTTCTTACGCTAAAAAAAAGTGTGGTTGCACCACTGAAACACCTGTTGACACAGCCCCTAACCCATCAAATCAACAGTTTTTAATTATTTGTACAGTTCAAGTATTAGCCATTAGAAACTAGCTATTTCAGTTGTGCATCCTCTGAAATACGTGAGAATTTCATTGCTATTAGCGCCATCTGCAGGTTCCCGGTGATAAGTGTTTTACAACCATCCTTCTCAGGAGGCAGAGGCCTTTAATACAGTTACCACTGAGGTGTATAGAAAGTTTGACATCTTTATGCACTCCACTAAATCTTTCATGTCTCCATGTACTTGTTACATCATAGAGTGGTGCTAAAGTGCTAAAGCTCATCAAATGAAACCTTGTGACCCCAAGTGGTAAAACTGTTAGTGCCTTAAAGTTCAAGGACGAGAACAGATAAGATTGAAATTTTCTTTGTCACTAAGAAGTTCCGTTACTGACCTTTGACTGTGCAAAATCAACATGAAAATGAAAGATTATTTGTGGGTCTGAAGGTGAAAAACTTACAAGTTCAACACTAGTGAAATGCCATTCATAATGGCTATTATCAGAATACTTTATTCAGAATACTTTATTGATCCCAGAGGGGAAATTGCTCTATTATAAGTCTCCTTGGATAAAGCTAGATAAATATGATGTAAAAAAAAAAAAGAAATGTAATGTACACTTCTTTGCATTATTATTTCCAAATCTCAACATTCCTCAAATAAAAGGGAGTTTCCTAGTGGAGTGGTTTCATGTGCTACTTTGCCTGTACAGTAAGCTGTAATGATCCTGTGCCTGTTACAGTCAGTGAGGGCTATTTCTTGTAAATCAGCTGTTTTCATCTTCATTCTCCTGACATCCTGGACTGATGAGAAACGCCCCCTGTAGGAAATAGCAGGTCAAATGATGAAGTCAAAGTGAAACCGAAAGTAAACATTCTTACTCCTATAAATACAGCGATTGCCTGCAGGCTTGCACCAAAGATTGGACAGCGTTAGCAGCTTTCGCCTTCCAGTTTCAACGGGACCATCAGAAGAAGAGGAATCAGGAAAGATGGGTGAGTGCTTGTGTGATTTTGCTGTTGGTGAAACTTTACTTTTAACCGTGAACATACTTGTGATGTAAACACAACCAGGAATTCCCGAAGAAAAGAAATATGAATATGTAGGCTACTCATAGGGAACAATAGTGTGTCTTATCACTTGCCTCTGAAGTAAATGTTTATATTTTTAAAGGTAATATTGTAACACACTGAATCTGTCTTTATCCATATTGTTTTTTCAATTGTAGTACCAGGAATAGCCCGAGATGGGACATTGAGGGGGAAAATCGAAGGTTGAAAAAAATGCCACTTTTGTGAGATATCGCAAAACTATTGCGAGAACTACTTCCGGGTCAGTTAGACACAGTTTTAAGACAACCACAACAACGTGTGTGTACAATGCACGCTACGTGCAGAGAACACGGGGTGCTTGTGAGAAAAGAGCATCTAACCACAACCTTTCACGGACGTCTTTGACTGACCGACATGACCCCCTTATTGAATATCGGCTATTTATTGGACGTTGCAGCTGATCGGACTGATCAAATTCGTCACAACAACACTGGAGTTTCATAACGGAGTGACGACAGTTAACAGATTAATTACTGTCACGTTTTATAGTGGGTCTGGATGATAAAAAGAGCACAAACAGCTTCATTCATTAATTAGACAGATTTTTCTTTTCGTGATCTGTTATTTCCCCCATTAACTTATTGTGGATCCAGTTAAAGTCAGAGAGTAGGAGAGTGTCTGTCAGCAAGAATCACTTTTTACATAATTGTCATTTCTATTCAGTCACATGTGAGGCTGATAATTCCTATGTTACATAATTTATATTTTACCTGAAACATTTAGCAGAATAAATAATTTCTACTATTAAAACGTCATCATAATCATATTCTGGGTTATTAAATAATTAATTTGCAGCCAGATAAATAATATAGTCATTCTGCCAGTAGAAATGGTTCCTGTGCCTCTGAGCAGGACTCAGTATAAATACAGACTGCAGCTTGTTGTTCATGTGCAGGTGCAGAGAAAACTCTGCTGCTCTGCACTGATAACTGTCTTCATTAGACCGTGTGCATCTGGATAAGACGCGAGGGGCTCATGACAAATCATCGGTATCTGACGTCCTGAGATGAGAGCACGTTGACGGAGACAAACTCCATCAAAGTATCCACAGCTGTTAAAGCCGACTGACAGCGGATCCAGCTGTGATCAGAAACGAACTTCACGTGATGCTTCAGAGGAAAGGACGTCTCATCTCTCTTTATACATATTTCCTCATTTCCTCTCTCCTCGTTTGGTTGGAAAAGACGCAAGTGAGGGTGACATGGATGCAATTTAAACGAAATGAGATATACCCTGCGTTTGTTGCTACCAATCAAGTAGATTAAGCAAGTAACTGCCAAACTGACCCCGAAGTACAGTGACCTAAATGAAAGTTTTGCGAGATCTCGCAATGGATCCTGCAAAAGTTATACTTTGTTTTTTTCCCCCCCTCCATGTCCCTTCCTGGGCTCCGCAATGTACAGTAAGCTCTGCTATGTATAATGTTACACACTCATGTTACTGTGGCTCTTGTTTGTAAAGATATGTAGGGTTATGTAACTCTCTAGTCCCTTTAAGTCCTCTTGCTTTGTACTTATATGGGTGTGTTGATGAAAAACAATGTGAACCTAACCTGAACACTGTAGGTTATGGAAACATCATGAAGGTGGAAACGACCGGTGCCTCAGGTAGAACCGCTCAGCAGGACAAACTGGGATACTCAGGTAAACACTGCAGTAGAAAAACCCAGGAGCTGATTTGATCAAAAATTGTAGAAAAAGTAATCATGTAGTCTTCATCGTCTGCATCCACACTGTTTCTTGATCTATGGGTTGACAGGGAAATTGGTGCAGTATCCTGTTGTGTTTGATTTCTCCCTAAAGGTGTGAGGGCATCACAGAAAATGGCAGAGACTGACGCAGGCAGAATGGAAAAGTACAGGTCTAAAATCATGAGCGCAGGACAGAAATATGGAATCGATCCAGCTCTCATTGCTGCCATCATCTCCAGAGAGTCCAGGGCTGGAAATGCACTAGACGATGGCTGGGGAGATGGGGGCAAAGCCTGGGGACTGATGCAGGTTGTAACAAATACTGTTTTATTCACATCCTCTCAGAAGAGTCTCACATTCCAATACAATAACAGCAGTGTTCGTCCCATTTCTGCAGGTTGACGTGGATAAAGATGGAGGTAGACATGTTCCACAGGGTGCGTGGGACAGCCAGGAACACCTCAACCAAGCCACCGGCATCTTGGTTGATTTTATCAAACGGATCCGCACCTCAGACGGTTTTAGACACTGTACCGCGGAGCAGCAGCTGAAAGGTTTGTTGGCAGACCAACATTGACTTGCTCTCTTTGCTGTCTGCTTAGCTTTGTTCTCATTTGTAATTGTCTCTGCAGGAGGGATAGCAGCCTACAATATGGGGGATGGAAACGTCCATTCCTATGAAAATGTGGATGTCAACACAACTGGTGGAGACTACTCCAATGATGTTGTTGCCAGAGCTCAGTGGTACAAAAACAATAGAAGCTTTTAACTTCTGAAGCTGTGCACAAACAAATCTTTGTAAAATCTCCAACAAATCATGAAGGAAGCACTCTGTCATATTTGTCCTCTGTCAAAGATAAACATATTGCAAAGCAAACCCAGTAATGGTGTCTCTATTTTTTTGGTGCGTGTATATATATATATATATATATATAGTGCTCTCTCTGTCACAGGGTTTTGTGGAGGGTTTTATCAATCAGCTTCTTATCAGGCTTGATAACGAGCCATTTATGTGAATCGTGTGTTGGAGCAGGGAAATGTCTAAAACATGCAGGGCAGGGCGTCCCCAGGACTGAGAAACACTGGATTAGAGACACATGAACTTTATTTATAAACCATTTAATAGGTTTTAGTGAGTTTGAAATTATTATAATCTGGGCTGTTCTGCTGACAGGCCAATTTAAGTTCAGTTCTGCCCTCACATGATCACAGATTTACAGAGAATGTGGACAAATAATATGGTGACGTAAACAGCGTTTCCCTGAAAAACTCCCATCTCCTATAAGTTGAATTCACTGGCTGTCGTCTTTATGTCATTCATCACTTTGTTACATGATGATTTTTTTCCCCCTCAGCTCTTGACGTGCAAACACAAATACTGGCAAACCTTGTATATAAATAAAGAACACTTTATTATGAGAGTTGCTCAGAATAGTCAGTATATTTGGATTTTCATAGCTGAACAAGTACACAGTGAATCCAAGTTAACCATGACTAACTCTACTGTGCTGGAATCCTGCATAAGAACAGTTGAATGTAAAATGAAAACAACACAGTCAGTAACTTTTTGTCCTGAGGTCGTAGGTGCAGTGGTGCTCCTGGTGCTGCCGCAGGTCCACTTTGTGCTGGAAGCCGTAAAGGCAGCGAGGACAGCGGTAGGGCCGCTCGTCCCTGTGTTTACGGCTGTGGGTGATGAGGTTGGAGCTCTGGCTGAATGCTTTCCCACATATGTGACACACGTGGGGCTTCTCCCCTGACACACAAACACAGCACAAGTCTTTTGAATACAGAGTTCATGTCCAAACTGTAGACATTTAAAAGACACTGGTCTAATGGTTTGAAAGCCAATTACCCAATTTCTGCCAAGAAGAATAACCAAATTTTCAAAACATCACGATATTCTGTTTGACATAAGAACATTTGAGAGGCTAAAAAAGAACTGATGTTTGGCATTTTGCTTTAAATAAAAAACTTAAAGGAATAGTTGAGATTTTGGGAAATACACATGCTGCCAGTTACTGCCAGGAGCTGGTTAGCTTAAAGACAGGAAACAGAGGGAAACGTGTAGCCCGGCTCTGTCAGAAGGTAATGAAGTTTACGAATTGACAACATGATTCAAAAACATTGCATTAAAAAAAATTTATACGTAATTAAAATACTTAAATTTGATGTTATAATATCAGAATTATTTTTTGAGTGTGGGCTACATGAGTGAACACCAGGCGATAATATGAAAAGTGTTGATGTCATATGTTAAAGGTAAGAGCACAATAAAGGGACTGTTATGGTGACAAAATAGAGGATAAAGGCTTGTACTATAAACTTGTAAACACTATATATTTGTTTGTGTCGCAGAGACAATACTGTCAATTTAAGCTTGCTTGCAAGGTCGGGATATGTGTATCTGCTGGGAGCTTTAGCGATTAATGCTAGTGATTAGCATGAGCAGTTTGCAGGCTAAATAAGTGTTGCATAAGTGATATATGGAAAATGAAACTGCAGTTCAGTTTGATACTTTTGTATAAATTATGTCAGCCGTGGACTTTTATATAAAAAAACAACAACCAAGCGGCATAAGCTGAACCCACCGGTGTGTATGAAGGTGTGTTTCTTCATGTCAGACTTCTGGTGGAAGCTTTTGCCACAGTACTGGCAGGGGTAGGGCCTGGTGTCTGAATGTATGAGCAGATGAGTGGAGAGGGTGGAGGAGCGCTTGAATACTTTTCCACACACAGTACAGCCAAACGTCCTCTCCTAAAACAACAGGCAACATAGATATGGATTCTCCACATGTATATGTTGTACCCCCACACGTGCATGAAACTGATTATTTTAGTGTGCATGGTGCATTTTGTCCAATAAGATAATTCCATATAAAAAGAAACGTGATGCTGACCTTGCCCCTGCAGAGTTCACTCGGCCTGTTTGTCCTGCTGGACTTGATTTGTGCCGGTGACAGAGTGGCTCTGCTCCCATGACTTTTACAGATGTGAGTCTTTAAATTTGACAGACATGAAAATATCTGCAAAGACAAGATGAACACAGTTTAACACAGAAACTTAAAACTAAATTATGGCACCCATTTTTAATTTGTTCTATTTCTTGTTTAGTCTTTTAACTTCTGGTTGCTATTGGCGGTCTTTGTGAACGCATGTCAAAAGTCCCACAGTTCACACAGCCTCATCTCAAAGATGGGACCACGCATTAACTTGTATCAGGACTTACAGTATGACCTGACACCACAGATATCGGATTAAATAAATACAATAGGCTATTATTTGGGGCAAAGTCACCTACAGCGTTAACTAGCTTACATCTGCAAGCTGCTACAACTGAAGCTCAACTAGCTTACTGTGTGTTGCAGCAGTACATTAGATCAGTGTTAAAAAACTGCAAGAGCACTAATGCTTAACTTATCAGTATGATGATGTGGGTTATTAATAACTTAAGACCTTTAGTTGCAACATCACTAAACTGACTGAATTCTGCTTTGTTGGTCTGGACCCGATTTAAAAATATTAATTACAACCTGCAGCACTGACATTCCCATCAGCCTCAGTTGTAGGCCACTTTGTGTTAAGGCTAATTAGCAAATGTTAGCATGCAAACATGCTAAACTAAGATGGTGGATGTTGTAATCAGACCCGTTGAGCAGAAGCAGCACTGCCATTGTGGGCATGTAAGCATGCTGATGTGAGCATTTAGCTTTAAGCACCACTGGGCTTCAGTGTTAATTTTGGCAGCTGATTTTGATTTAGTCTAAGTCTTTTGACTAAAATGCATATTAGTTTTAGTCACATTTTAGCCATCTGAATTATTGTTAGTTTTAGTCTTATTTTAGTCAAATGCATTTTTGTGATTTTTAAAATGAAATCAACACAGTAACTTTTCATCAAGCACACACAGATGATTTTAGATGCACTTCAGTCTGAACTACATGCATTTAATGATACAGTGTGAAGAGTAGGGTAATAGGACCCTGCACTGAAAGGGCGTCTCTTCTGTTACTACTGTGCATTGTGTTTTATTTTCTGCAATATTAGAAGTAAAGTGTGTCCATAGATCTATTCTTTTTTTCCCCGACCAAGCCAGTACACTTGATTGGAGTGTTGTTTGAATCGCGACGCTGGGGACACAGCGAACTCTGTGTACCTGTGTGACTGTGGCTGTGGCACCGCCCTCATTCAACCAATTCAACCAATGACAGGGATGCACACTGAATTTCAACCAATGACAGGGCGGCACACTGCAAGGTTATATTTTGAGAGCCGCACAAGAGGGGTAATTTTTTGAATGTCTGGCAGTCTACTAATTACATTTTCGTCCCGTCTGGTCTCGTCAACGAAACCAAACATGCATGTCGTCATAGTTGTTATTATCTATGATCTATTTTTTTTTAGCTCGTCTCGTCTCCTCTCAGTCATGGAAAAAAAGGTCGTTGACGAACATTTTTCGTCATCGTCTTCGTTGACGAAATTAACACTGCTGTGCTTTACTGCTGTACAGAGTTGCTAGCGTGAATGTAGACTCTTTGAAGGGGGGCCATGGTCTAACCAAGTTTGGGAACCACTGTTCTGCTGCACTGCGAGCTCACTTGTAACGTTAATTTAACTCAACTCAAGCTGTATCTTCTAGCTTCCCTTTTCACTCAGTTGATGGTCTACAAGACAAATGCAGGGATGTCATACTTTGCTACAGAGTGGACACTCTTGCCTTGGAGCACTGATCGTCGAGCTGCCACGGCTCCTGGTCTCCCTCAGGATTTGCGGGTGCTGAGTCAAGCTTCCCAGTCTCACAGACAGTTTGTCTGGATATCCTGAGCTCACATGAGGGCTGGACCACACCTCTGGAGTCGGAGGGCGAGACTCGACTTTCTTCAATGGGAAAAAAGTACTTGAGTTGACAGGACTGCAGGCTTCAGCAGATCTACAGTCTGAACACAAAGGACAGGTTGACTGGTTGCTAATTATGCAAACTTCTTATATTCTTCTTATATTCAGAGTACCTGTCCTCTGCTTTGATACATCACTGCTGCTTACTGTAAATTATTTTATTTAAAGGTATCTATAAATGAAAACAATCATGAAATAGCTCCGTCACCCACCATAAGATTTGGGACCGAATGGCTGAAGGTGCCCACTTCCATCAGAGTGGTTGGCAGCCTGCTGCAATAATACGATGGGCACTGTGTTAGGATCTGGTGTTTCTGCTGTAGAGTACTCCAGGGATGTATCCCAGGACACCGTCTGTTGGCTAAAAGTCGCTGGGGTCGGTCCAGGGCTGGGGCTTCTTGCTGCGGGCCGAAAGTAGTGCAGCCCTCCCCGCTTCACCAAGAAAGAACGAGGCATCGCTCAGGAGGCAGAAAGATCTGTGCTACACCCCAAATCAAATTTATCTACAGGATTAATAAAATAAAACGAATGTCAGCATTAGTTATGACATTTGATGTACAGATGGCCCTCCTTATCTGAATCTTACTGGTTATAAAAACAATGAAATCAGTGGAAATTAGTCATTCTCTGCAGCAGTAGTTTATATGTAATGCAACCCCTGATACACTGCAAGTAAAGGGAAATAACTACCAATAATAATATTAATAGCCTTTATTTAAAAAGCACTTTTCTAAATCCCTGTTACAAAGTGCTTCACATAACAAAGATATCATAAAAACCCAATAGAGTAAGCAATAAGAGTAAACAATTAAATCAGCAAAGGACAGTCAATCAAGCAAATAAAACCATTAGGGAAGTCCCTCTGATAAAACTAACTTGATGGAAAAACATTTCACATATGATATTTGTATTGGCCAAAAGAGGGCAGCAGAATGGTAAATTCAATACTAGTTTCCTACTTGAACCTGTGTGAATACTGCATTGATATATATTGATATATATATATATATATATATAAATTAAGATACCCTGAAATATCTGATTTACTCCAGTATTCAGGCCCTTTCGCCAGATCTTTAATCCAGTGTTGGTTTTGTTATGTGTCAGGTTGTTGTGTCAAGCTGAAACGTGAACCTGTATACATTTGTGAGCTCTCGATCAGATCTTTCTTATGGATTTCTCTGTGTTCCTCAGAATGGCATGCCTGACCAGTTTACCCCTGAGGATCAATCTTTTAAATTGTGTTTGACAAACTGCAGGTGGCCTGTCAGATGCTCTGTTATTGGCAGTGGTTTACTTGACACTAAAGGCCTGATTACTGCAGAGATGTTTTTTTTCCCTCGGGCAGGTTCTTATATCTTTGGAGGTTCTGTTAACCTGCATTCACTCTGCAGGTGAAAGCAGTCCATATCTAATTGAAACTGACATTTGGACCTAAATGGTTTGTGACATTGTGACACCAGCAGTCATATCAGGATTGCAACAATACAACTTAACAGCAACACATTTCATGACTCAGTGGTTGATTAAAGGTGAAGCTGCAGTGGAGCTGCAGTGTGATGCAACAGAGGTGTTGCATCAAGTGGCAAAAACAAAAAGAGTGACATTAATTTTTTTTAATTTTACAATGACAGTAGAATGATATGTTAATAAGACTCAAATTAAATAAATAAATACAAATAAATTGGAGGCTACATATTTTAATCGCATTCATAGTTTCACTCTCCTCTCTGTAGAAAACTGGACAATCACTCCATGACAAGACAGATTTTTACAAAATGATGGTGGACGGTTACCAGAAAATAAAAGGTTTGAGTGTGAGGTGTGAGCACATAAATTACAAGATTCTAGAAGATTGGCAAGAGATCTCTAATAGAATAACATAATCAAATTGAAGGCCTGTATTTATGTATAATGTGGAACACAGAAAGGCACGTCATATCATTGGGCATGGAACTGCTCAAGGTTTCTGGACAGAAGATATTCTGTCTTATCTTGCAGGTTGTTTGTAGTGGTAGAAGAAATACCCAGATATTTTACTTAAGTAAAAGTAAAAGGACCAATACAACAATTTGAAAATACTAGTGAAAATGCTGTTTTTAACAACTTTAAATTCAGTTAGTTTAATCCAGATGTTCTAAACTTCGGGGTCAGGCCCCTCCAAAGACAAAACAAAACTCTGCTTCAGAAATCTGTATTAATTTGGACTTTTCTGTAATTGTTTCTTTCTTCATGAAATATTGGATAATTTGATTACATCTATTTGAATGAAACAACCTGAAAAGTTGAAAAAGAGGCAAAATGCAAACAACCCATGAACTCGTAAAACTTGACAAGTGGCCCCAATTTTTTTGTAAGATGTCAGAAGACAAAAATGTTGGAAACCACTGGTTTAATCTTTAACAATGAGCATGTTGTATTTTATAGCTTATCATGTTTTAATAAAAAAAAATCTTTAATCTTAAAAACAACACATTTGATTTTATAAGCTAATATGTGTGTTTAAAAAAAAAAATCTTAAGTAGTAGCTGTCAGATATTTAGAGGAGTAAAACTTCTAATATTTTCCTCTGCAAGGTAGTGGACTAAAGTAGCATAAAATGTAAATACTCAGTAAAGTACGATTAGCTCAAAATTGTACTTAAGTACATCATGTCCTAAACCAGTGGTTCGCAACCTTTTTTGTAAGGCGTAACCCCAGAGCTCAGTCCGATGAACAGGTACCCCTTCAACACCATCATTTATATTCCAAATGTATTTCTTTGAATTCATTGTAAACTGTTTGTTATTGAACTATTAATCAAATAAAAGTGGATATAATAGTGGATGTTGTGATATTTTCATACAATTTAACTGTCAATGTTAAGTGTGGTTTAGTTAAGCTGCATTCGTACTACAACCATAATGAGTTTCAAAAGCTTGACATTCCAACCATTTATCAATTACTTTTAGCTACTTTTTTCAATTACTTGAAACTAGCTAACTATTTTGTCTCCTCGCTTGCTAACTAATTTTCCACCACTTTTTTTTTTTAATGATAATAGCACCTAAAGTAATTGTTATAGCTGACTCAATACATGGATGTATTTTTTAATCAAACCTTTAATTGCATTTTTTCAAATTAGTTGAGCTACTCTACAATCTCTTCACGTGCCCCCTGGCGCATAAGCAGAAGTGCCCCCTGGGGTACAAGTACACCTCGTTGGGAATCACTCTAAACTAAATCTATCCTCAGAATGTAACCTTAGAAAACAGAAACACAGATAAGAAGATCTCTTGATTACAAACAAAACATACAATAGCCCAGTTTTGGAAATCCGCTAACAGACCACCTCTGGATTAATGTCAAATGCACGTTCATGCTGGTATTGAATATTGACTAGATTCAATAAAAATTTGGCCTATATTCCAGCTCACATTTAATGTGACTGGATGGCCAGTTCAAGGAAGGGTGAAGGTTGTTCAGATCTTATAATGACAGAAGTTTCCATGGTTTACTTCTGCAGTGACTTCTTTGTCTTTATTTGAGCATGCTGAGTGAACTGTGGGTGGACTACAGACAGCTCAGCGTCCAACCAACTGAATGTGAACTTCAATCGAGAAAGGATGACCAAAAAACCAGGGGGTGCATAAATAAAATTTTTCTCTAGCTCAATGTGTAGCCTATGTGTCAATATGTGTACAGAAAAAAAAATTAACAGCTCTCTCTTCTGAATGTTTATGAACTCTGTTATTTACAATAAGACAATGTGATAACTGACTTACATTTAAAAAAAATAAAACTGGTTGTAGCTGACTCTTTGTCGTAAATCTTACCTAAAGTTAAGATAAAGGAAAAATCTACATCTGTTAAACAGACCAAAGGTTTTTGTTAAGTCATATGTTAAAACGAAACAAACACCAACAAAACCAAAACTATCAACTATGAAATATGATCATCGCTCTCAGAAATAAATATGCAAATACTCACCAGATTTTTATGGTCCACCAGTGCTTCTTATTGTCTCACACACAAACTTTAGACTAATGATATAATTGAAACAAAAAAGTCTTACATTAAATCAGGTAAGACAATATGGAGTCAGCGTGTCACATGTGAGGTCAGTCTGCTCTGCGGTGGATTGTGAGCTGCTGACGCTGGTCGGTGTGATGAAAGTAATGCAGGATGAGGAAGTGTCTCAGCTCTGACACCTCTGAGCTGACAACCACACTGCTTCCTCACACACAAACCCATACGCAGCACACTCGCAGCAGCACACTTGAAAAAACTGTTTTGTGCAAATTATGGATGAAGCAGTGGTGCACAAACTAAACACGGCATCGGATCAATCTAAGGAAGACTGATAAAGCCGATTCAAGAGGAAGAGGGTGGACGAATGTGCTGAAAATTCTTCAGAAAGTGTTGACACAATCCGTTGACACAGTTGTGTTACAAAACAGACGACTGAGGTCAAGTTTAAAAGAAGCTGGCTGATGCAACAACAGATTCCCTTCTATAGTAATGAATGTAGAGCATACATTAATGAGAAGAAGCCAGCTCAGAAGTGAATACATTTGTCAATAATAAATGTGAGAAACCTATGGAAGTAGGGGAATGCTATATTATATGCTGCTGCCAAAAATACTCAATGTGGGCAGATGTTGTAGGAAATGACTGAGCCTTTTAAAAATCTATCTTTTATATTCATGACCTTGATTTTAAAAAACGTGGGAAACTTTGGGTCCTGGCATTCATGTGGATGCTTCTTTGACATGCATCACCCACCTAAACATTAATGCAGACCCCTCATGGCAACACCACTCCCCAACGGAACGGCAGGTCGCCCCCAGCAGGATAATGTGCCCTGCAACACCACAAATACCTTTCAGGAATGGCTCGAGAAACATGAGAAAGGGCCCAAGGCATTGACCTGGCCTCCAAACTCCTCATATCCCAACCCAATTCAGCATCACTGGGATGCGACGGAACAGAGGCCCCACTCCCCCCACCCCACAAGACCCAAAGGATCCGATGGAGCCAATGTACCGGTGCCAGGTACCACAGGACACCCTCAGAGGTCCCCTGTCCATGTCCTGAGAGGTCAGAGTGGCATGAGAGGGACCTATACAATATTAGGCAGGTGGTTTTAATGTTGTGGCTGATCGGAGTATTTATTATACTTATAAGATTTTGTAATGCCTGACGTCCAGCTGTCCATTAATTCCTGATCATGAGCACGTTGAAGGGCACTATCCTACTCATACCATAATTACTTGCCAAAGAAAAATATCCTAGGTATATATATATATAAATATATAAAATAAGGTCATTAATTTATATTCTCATGCGTTTTGCAATCAAAATTAAAAGCGTTTTTACAAGCCATAGTTAATTTTCCCTGGTAACACCTGAGGGTTTGACTAATACCTGGAACAATCATTGCCATCCCATAAGGTTTCTTATGAAACTACTGCTATTACTACTGTACTAATGGAAAATTTAACTACTGCAGGATGAAGTTTATATGACTTGGTAACAGGAGATACAAGTTTACTAGTAGAACTTTTTGTAAATAAAAATTGAGAAAAGCTTATCAGTAATTAATAGAGAGGCAAAGAATCGCCCCTTCCGGTATCCCAGATGGGATTCAGAACAAATATGTATGGTAGTTTATGGCAAGAGACAATTCTTGATCCTGTTTTAATGCCATGAATTACACATAATTTTTGTCAATTTAAAAGATAATTTTGCAACTTAAAGGTGCAGTGTGTAAGATAGTTCATTGTTGAGTCTCCTTCCCAGGTCATCAAACAGTGAAGCTTTGGGTTGGTGGCTGGCTCTACCTACCAACCCAAAGCATTTGATGACCTGGCAAATGAGACTCAACAATTAATTATCTCACACAGTGCACCTTTAAAGTCTCAGTGTGTCATGAAGATATTGAAGTGTCATTTAATTTTGTGTGAGGCCACTCAGTGAATTACATCTGTTGTCCCCCTCAATATACCTCACCAACACAAACATGGCCATCACGTTGGCATAGAAAAAGTATGAAAAGTGGTTAAAATCACTCAATTCTGGCCATGTTGGTAACAGCAGCTATGTGAAAGGAGAGTTAGTTGGTTCTGTAAGCTAGCTAGCATGCGGGATCAGCGCTACAAGGTTTCGGTCATTGGTTACGGTAAGCGTTAATCGAGACAATGTTACTTAATCAACTGTTGGCTTTATAGTCTTTCTGAAGTCGTGTTTTTCACATCTGTTAAAGTATAACTTTAACAGTTTTATGACAAACTCGCTATCGTGGCTCTGCTGCCTGTTCGCTACTGTGCAGACTCTGGCTCCAAATGACGTCACCAGCGCAAGATGGCAGCACTCGTATCTGGAATATTTTGTCTTCACTTTTGTACAATGGGAGGAAGTGGAGATGCGGCCAACCATCTGTTTATGTCAATGGTCTAAACAAGTCGTATAATAGCAAGCTAATGTTCGTTGTGTCTGTTGTCGTAGTTCAGTTAGCTACATGATTACACCTGACGTGGCAGTTACTGGGTGTAAATATGTAGTAACACAAATCTAGATCTAAAAAGTAAGAACTGGTTTGTGTAGTGCAACCTGTTGTGAGGCTTAAATCTGTATTTAATAAAAGACTTACAAATCTAAATTTAAACTTGTGCTACTGGCTACTGTAGACCTGAGGGGAAAAAAGGGCAAAATCTATAAACTGCATCAACAATCTCACCTGAAAAGCTTTAAGTGAATATAACTTTCAGTAATAAACAATAAAAACACAATCAGGCATTTGCAAAGGTGCAATGTCAAAGTTTATTTTGTATCATCTTATAGGATACAGAACACTAAAATGTATTTGTTCCCCATCATACTGGTATTTATATAATCTTTACTGCCATTTAATATATTCGATAACATCAGTTGAATTGCAAGACAGAAAGAGAGAGGGTGGACAGGGTTCCTGGGTTTGATGCTGTGAATATCAAACAGCCGTCACACACAGCACATAAATCTGAGAAATCCAACACCAGACTAACCAGGATGTCTGTTTGTTCTTACCGTCTGTGAGGAAACACTCACATGTGACTCACTGTTTTGCACTGTATTATATTATTATTATATTATTTCCCTAAATCGGGGAAAACGTGGATTTTCTAGTTGCAAGATGAAAAATCTGGAGCAACGCAGTGTGATCATATTTCAACCCATACAAAATTCCCTTTGTATTGCAGGGCTGTTTAATGAAGGGCTGTAGTGGCTGACGTGTCGATGATACCCTGGTCTTTCAGCAAAGTGTGCAAATCTAGAAACTTTTATGGCACATTATGATGTTTAATCATGATCATCTCGTAGTGCTGTGAGCAGGAGAAACCATATACTGATGGTCATCGTAAAAATAATATTAAAGATGAGAGCTAGTACCATATTTTACAAATATATCAAAATGTTTCATCACAGTAGATAGAGTTGTATTTAGACAGTGGTGAGAAC
The DNA here is from genome assembly GCA_037974645.1 of Hollardia meadi. Classification (NCBI taxonomy): domain Eukaryota; kingdom Metazoa; phylum Chordata; class Actinopteri; order Tetraodontiformes; family Triacanthodidae; genus Hollardia; species Hollardia meadi. The sequence goes on from JBBPCS010000283.1 coordinate 3,156,740, forward strand.
AGAGCACCATTACTAATCATCAGTGTATAGATGTGTTATAATGTCTTGAAGGACACCGAGCGCTGATCTGGGTCTAGATTAGGGTCAATTTTGAGTCCAGAATGAAAGCTTGTAATTAGTTTGCGCATTTTAAATTTTTTGACTTAAATACAAACTAAAATATTTTAGTTATAATCCTTGAAATTTCAGTTTTGGTGGATGACAAACGTGTTTGTATAGCTCCCAGAGTTCAGTTTGAAACATGCTTTGAGTTTGAGGTTACGCTGTCAGAAATGCAACAGAAGAAGTCAATATGTTTACAGAGCAGCCAAACAAATCATGGGCTGAGAGGATTTATTGTGGAAGAAGACTAAGGGCCAGATAATGCTTGAAAAGAAGTAGTTTGTACGATGTGTTGTCCAAGCATGCCGGAGGGGAGAAGTGTTTGTAGCTCTTCTGAATGGTTACACCTGATGGCGAGGTGAAATGCAGTTTATTTCCTCCAAAAAGCTGGCCAGTCATGGCATGAGGTGGCTTTGAATGTCAGATTGTTGGTTTTAGAAAATAATAAAAATGATTGGACATGGCCCTTCCCTTAATCTGAAGTCGGGAAGGTGTGGCGAGTGGGCATTTCTAAAAGCTATTTGACCATTCGTCAAACATTTCATGGACGGAGTATACTGGTCTTGTGTCATGTTCAGTACATGCATCTATCTTTTCCTGTAAACCCTCGGGGAAGACAGACACCCCCAATGTAAATGCATTGACCTGATTAAGCTGGTTTTATAGAATGAAAATCTGATCAGTTATGACCCAAAGTAAATAAATCTAAGGGCCTAAATCTCACGAGAGGCCTAAATCTCGAGAGCCGATGCCACTTTACATTTTCTACACACAAAGAACTAAAAGGAACACGACTGAAACCATTTGCTAAACACTCATTTGCTCCGGCACTGATTTCAGTGTGGAGATTTCAGTTGTTACACCCACCAATGACCACTAAAAAGCTGTTACTTGCAACAGTAGAGTGGGCAAACCAACATCCTCTTTAGCTCTTGGATAGTATTACTGGAAGATCCAATTTCCTTATTTCTTAGAAGATGGCAATAATTATCTTCTTTACCATTAATTTGTATTGCACACAAATGTTAGTTAGCATTGTGAGGCAGAAAGTGGGCCTTAAGAAAATTTAGAGAAACTTCCAACATCAGTCTGAAGAATAATGAAGCACAATACAAGGTCCGGATGGGTAATCTTGGAGCGAAGGAATTAGATGACGTCAAGTCCCTCTGAAGAGCTAAATATAATGAGAATTCCACCATGAAGCCATTGATCCGTCTCTCACTGCTCATGTCTTTCTCTGTAGTGCAAAATCAGTGTTCTACATATGACACCCTGCTTGATAAACTATACAGACCTCTCACCACCTTCAGTAAACTGGACTGACAGTGATACAGCTCTAAATCTTATCTATATACCTTTGATCCTCTTACAATGCATATTTCATATTTCTCCATACATTTTACACCATTTTTACTACACAGAATGTTTTTGTTTGATATGCAAAATATTTTACACCCACACACTCTCCAGTCATGATGACAGCCTTGTTACAATATGTACTACTCCGTCTACTGTCATTGGCCCACATGCTGAAGTTTCAGTTGTCAGAAAATGATATGAGCACATGAACTGGTGACCCCAGATCAGCACTATTACCTGGATTTCTTTTTGCTTGTATGGGACACTGAAAATTAAAGAAATAGTTTGGCATTTTGGGAAAATGGTCTTCTTCACTTAAAAGAGAGGACTGATACCACTCTCGTGTCTCTCTGTTAAATGTAAAGCCAAGTCAAGCCTGGAAATAAGGGGAAACAGCTAGCCTAGCTCTGAACCACTCCACCTCTAAGGGACCTATTTAAACGATCTAAAGCACCTGGTCTAAAGTCTATGGCGCAAGTGTATTTAGGGCGTGTCCCTCTCCATTTTGCGAGTTAAACGACGCACAGACTTGGCGCATTTATGCACAGCATCATAAATTCACTGATTACTTAAATCTCCTGACACGCTGACAGGACGAGTCAGGATTAATGTTAATTACTGTTCTGTGTTCTTCTACACATCCAAAAGATCACACACAGTCCAGGTTCAGTAAATGTGTTTGGAGTAAAGCTTTAACTTTATTTATATTTCCACAAGAGAGTTTCCTCTGTCTTGCCAAATATATAACTTAGTTTTGCTGCAGTTACACATTACTGCAGCGTGCATGGAAACATTTAAGATTGCTGAAAGCCTCTCTAAGCCTCTCAATCTGTGCATCAGTGTGTAACAAGCAGAGTTTACACGCGGTGTGAAGCCGTCAATGTAGGTGCAACTTACTGTCTGAACAATGCGCCCTTTAAATAGCAAGAAATATACTGCGCCATTGACTTTAGATCAGGTTTTATTGGTGAACGGCACAATCGTTTTCTCCTTCCTCAAGATAGCAATGCGCCATCAATGCGCCTGACCACACCTCATTATAAGACCAACACGGCCATGGGTGCACAGATGGGCGCAAGAATATTTAATACTGGGTGTGGGTGTGAAAATGACAACGTTTGGAAACTAGGGATGATGCGTGCTGCGCCACGCGCCGCTTTGCACCACTTTGCACCAGGCATAAGATAGATCTCACTTATCAACAAGTTATATCTCATTTGTTTAAAGCAACCAAAACTATGAGCCATTAGAAAGAGGAAACATTTTACGAATGAAAAGTTTCATTAATAAGCAATAAAATGCACCCTTGCTTAATTCAACAACTCTTCGGGGTTTTACTAGCTGCTAGAGCCTCACTTGGTCTGGCGTGACCAGTTGCTTCTAATATTAGCTAATGTTAGCATTGTCTTTGTAATTGACATTAATGTCGTTTTTCTTTCTTAATAACCGTCTCTCCTAAAACATCAAGCTATTCCTTTAACTCACACATACGCAATGATAATGCTTGGTTTTGAAGCAAACCAAATTGTTCCCATTGTAACAATCATCATTGTTAAATGTTGAGAACCTCCAGGGAGGAATCAAGTTAAACTGCTCAGTTTTCAGATTCGATCAGTCTGCACAGTATTTGTCAACCTCATCTATGGCAGAGATAACAGGAAGTTGCATCTTGGCCTCACAGAGATTAAAAAAACAAAAACAAAACAGAAAGAATAAAATGGAAGAAGTAAGTCCAAAATCACAGCAGCACATGTTGTTTCCACTCAGTGTCACAATAAACCTGTAACTAGTTGGCACAAAGGACAGTGTAGAAAGTTTGGCCTCTGTCAGTATCTCTACACTCCTACAGTTTCATATAGATATATAAAAAAATAAAAAAATATCAAAATAAATTACAACATATAAATAAAAAGAAAAAAAGAAAAAGAAAAAGATTGGCAACATTGAGTGTCTTCCTTCCTTTTTTGTGGGTTATGGCGAACATGTTTTGATATGAGCTGTGGTATTAACTCGCTTGCCTTCCTGCCACAAACACAGAAAACACACGTATTTAGTATATTAAAGTGTTCATGATTCATTTATGAATACCACCTTGTGATATCCCTACAGGCTGATGTGTACATATACCTACACTGCACCTCTCATATGCATCACCTTTGAAATGTTCTTTAACACTTGGTCTACTCAGAGGTAAATGGATGACTGAAGTTTTTTTTTAGTTTTCCTAATGAGAGGCATACAAAGGGAAAAGAGAGGAGAAAGATGTACTTAGCTATGACCCAATCAGGAAGGAGAATTACATAAGGGTAGACAGAGCATACAGTGTATCAATGTCTATTACTCAGTTTATAGGGAGAGGGAAGTTATTGTCTGTCTGTCTACCCATGTTTCGCTCCTCATAGTCACAGGTTCAGGTCCAGAAGTCAATCTCGAGCAGCAACAAAAGTCACGCTGGCCCTGTTTAGTCCACTTTGTTTGTTTGTGTGTCATATGTTTGTGTTTGGATGGATATGTATTTTGACAGAGAGCGTCCGGCGCAGATACACATAGGAACAAGGACAGAGGCTTTACATAACCTCTTTGTCCGGGAACACAGGATCAGACAGTGTGGGGAACGAGGCGGTGGAGACAGTAACAGACGCAGAGAGGACGGGGAGTGATGATCAGACGAGGTCCAGTCAATGCCACTATGTCTGAATCAAGTAAAAGGTTAACACTGGAGGACGAGGAGGAGGACTGGATTGGATGATACAGTCCCCATTTACAGTAGCAGTCCTGTCCTGCAGAGCTCCAGCGTCTTTTAAGGTCAAAGAAATCCAACGAAACTTGCCACACCTCCTCCGGGACTCAGTTATCCAGCGCCTCGGCGCACACCATGCTGCCATACAGCTGCTGGGGGTCCGGATGTGTCCGCACCCGCTCCTCTGCCTCGCTGTCTGTGCTGCCCTCGCTGTCGAGGCGGGCAGACGGGTGACATGGGACAGACAGGGTGGGGTAAAGGGCGTTGGCAGGCAGCGGGCTGGGGAGGAGGTCCTCGTCTGAGCTCAGGTAGTCCCCCTCGGCGGAGGTGGGGCTGGCCAGACAGAGATCCTGGTAGGTGGTACTTCCTCCACTGCTGACCCTGGGGGCTGACTTCTGTCCTCGCAGCTGTCTGATCTGAATACAGAGGAGGAGGTTTGGTACCGCAGGTCTATATTTCAGTGGTATTTGTGGCTCATTGATATTCTTTTATCAGTTTTTGGACACCAATGGAGCTCTACGGCACAGATAAATACGACTAAAGAAGCTTTTTTTAATAAAAACACATTAATATTGCAGTCACAATCAAAAGTGTAAACTAATTGGATATCAGTGGGGCAGAAATGGGCAGGTAAAGGCTTGTTAAATATAGATTGATTATGTTGTGGTTTTAGATCATTTTTTCTTGACTTCAGTTTGTCCATCATTAAGTTAACAACAGGGAAAAGCAGAACCTTAACTGATAATGTCAATAGTTTTTATATTTCCAGCAAAACATCTGCCCCATCTGCAAAGATGATGAAGATGTGGCGATTACAGATGCCTTGTTTCCACAGAAACTCAATAGTACACTACAAACTTGACAAAAGCTGAGTTTCAAATCATCATCAGTAAATGGAAAAATGTAGGCATTTCATGTATATTACTACATACTGTAGTTAGATGAATCTGTTAGATGAACCTTTGCAAGAGCATTAAATGTCATGTACTGGGAAATGTTTCAATGTGTTGTTGGGTGTGAAAAAACCCCCCATTTGAAACCCACTGATCTGTATCCTGCCCACCATTTTGAGGTTGTGCAAATAGGGCTGTGGGGTCTTTACAGCTAAATCTGAGCACCAGAGTCCCTGACACAAATTTCACTTAAAACAACTAGATAAAATAAAATGTGTGTTTCTGTTTCATCGCTGCTGTCCTGTTTTCAGATTACAGTATGTCCCACAGTGACTCATGACAAATCTCAGAGGTTTTTGCCCCCACCCCCCATCATACACTCAGGGTCGCTGTAGGGCAGGGGGAGGGGGAAACCAGTGGTTAACCAACGGAAATGTTTTGACTGTGTGTCTGACTGCTCTTTCAGCTACAGCAATTTGTCAAGCTTTCTTCTGGGTCCTTTTCTATCAATGCATTTTTACAATATAAACAGGTTCATTAATATCAAAATGAGCAAATGCTTACATACTGAGAGAACTAGTTGTTTTTGCAAAATTGGTAATTTAATGTCAAGCTGAATCACAATCAATAACATGTATAAAAGTGTGTAAAATCATCACAGCTGCATGAGAATCTGTCATGTATCAGCACTGCTGATATGACTCAATCATACGCAGATCGATTAAAGGAGTATACTGAGATTTTTCTAAATTATTCACTGCTTCCGTATTTGTACTCACGCAAGTTTCAGTCTCATTTATAAAACCACTGCTTTGATAACAAACAGGTGGGGAGAAAAAAAAAGAAGAGGAGCGGTAAAGGGCAGGGCAGTCTCATCACGCCCCCTCACTTTAAAGTTTCAACACTTCCCTCCTAGTCACGCACTGCCACTCTCTGAATGAACAAACCCAGAGAGCGTGATGGGTGAGAACTTTGTGCCTGCACAACAGGGCTGGAAAGATCTTCATAAACCTGGGGTCATTGAAATTTCTCAACCCACAAGTCGCCTCCAAGTGAAATCAGCAAAACTGGAGTTACCATCAATGTTCTAAACCGACAGTGACAGAATGAGTGAACAACTGTGTTCAGAGGCCGCAAAGCTGTGGGTCCACCTGAGATTAAAAAAAAAAACAAACCCTTCAGACTGTCACACACTTATTCTTTTGAAGCTCACCCATCTTTGAGAATTTAAGTTCACTATGAACCAGATGATGAGAACCAGGGAAGAGCAGTGGTCTGTTATGACGAGAAAGACTTTGACATAAGAGCGTCTGAATGCAAAGTGGTGTCTGTTGTGAGGCTGCATGTAGGTGACTGTGGTGGTTAACACGCTGCAGGATGTCTGCCTTCATGCATCTACGGTATACACACTGTGTTGAAGCAGAACTCATCAGTCAACAAAATAATTTAGTAAACAGTATATTTGGCTGTATGTTTGTCAGCTATATTGCCGTAACCATAATAAATCATAGGAACATTTTAGTAGGTGGGATTATGAACAGGGTTGTCATATCCCAACACAGCTAGCTAGCTAGCCTGCTGCAAGCAAAGCAGTACCAAAAAAATGGTGACAAGTTAGTTGTTCTATGTCGAATAACAGACGTAACATCTCTTTACATTACATTTGGTATAGAATACGTCACTTGCTACCAGCTGGTTAAGATAAACAAAACAAAACACAACCGCCCTAACAAGAAAAAAAGCTAAAATGAACACAATGTCCGATTTAATGAACAAAGTGAAACAAAAAGGGAAATTCAGTGTGACTATAAGGACTACAAAAGTTCATTTTGTGTCAAGAATTACATTCATTGTCTTCATGTGCAAACGATGGATTAGTTATTTTCTTGATTAATCATTTGGCCTGAAAAAATTGTTTTGAAAAACCACCCATCACAGTTTCCCAGAAGCAAATGTGACGTCATCAAATCGCTTATTTTGTTTGTGACAGTGTTACATAATCAATTTAACAAGACATATACAGTAAAAGAAAGTAAAGCAGCACACACGTTTGAGCAGCCCGAATTAGGGAATATTTGGCATTTTGAAAAAAACTGTTGATTGAGGTCATCAGTTAATCAACTTATCATTTCAGAGGAAAAGTGAAAGATCTGATGAAAAACACACTGCTGATGTTCATTCTTCAGTTAAGAAAACAAACGTGTGTATTGATTTCAGAAAGGGACATGGGAAGTAGTATGACTGCTTCCTGTGTTGCAGCAGTAAAGTTGATAGCCAAGTCAAAACCACGGTGTCATTTATTTTTTTTATAAGAGTATTAAAGATTATTTATTTATTTATCTTCTTTTATATTTATCTTAAAAATGCTACATGCGGTACAGTTTTATTGTGCCACATTTATTGTGAAATCCAGTAAATGATGCAGTTTGTGTGTGTGTGTGTGTGTGTGTGTGTGTGCGTGCGTCCAACCTCGTTCTTGAGCTCAGCGATCTGGTCCCGGAGCTGGTTGATGTACTGTCTCGAGTCTGAGTGGTTCAGCTGGCCCTGGATCAGCCCCTCCTCCTTCTGAAAAACACATTTTACATTTCACTTCAATACCTACATTCATTTGAAACATTTTACATATGTACAGTCCATACAGACACAGAGGCACGCACGCACACACACCTACCTGTATCTCGAGTTCAGCGATCTTCTGCCTGAGTTCAGCCATGGCAGCCATACTGTCTGCTTCCCTCAGTCGCACTGCCATCACCTCCTCTTTACTCTGCATGTATGAGGGGAGACAGGGAAAGAAAGTAGACATTTACTGCTTAGTAGCTGAAGGCTGTGGATGACAGTGGTGGACAGGATTTCAGTGATGGATATTGATGATGCATCATAAACTGCCTCCATCTGCACCCTGTCCTCCTTCATTGCGTCTGTCCTTTTCTGGACATGAATCTCAGAATATTTAGTCAGACTCTGCACATTTCTCGTCCATCTTTCCTGAAAACAAGACGAGGTGAAACCTAGTATATGGCTGGACCGCCATTCTACTTAACAGTAATGTTGTCAGGACACCAAAATTTTGACTTTGATACCAATACCCAGTTTAGTATCACGATACTC